>BSBK01001469.1:2507500-2822500 GCA_027943335.1 Chamaecyparis obtusa | reverse complement strand
TATAGTTAATTAATAAATTAGATTAATGAATAGACATGTCCCATGAAGGGACATTCCTCTTCTTATCTTTTCCTTGTATATATACAAGAGATGGATGGATGTAGAAAATACATACAATAAGATAGTGCAATTACATTTGCAATGATCCTAAAATTTAACATGGTATCAGAGCCAAGTTGCAAATGTAAGAGAGTAGTTTATTGATGGTGAATGTGTGTCTGTCTCAGAAAATATAGTCTCAGTACAAGGACCATATCTCACAAATGCACTATTGGATTTTTCTAAATTTTAGATATATTGGTGATAATCAAATTTAGAAGAATCTCACTGGAGCGATTGGAGAGAAAATGTTGGGTTCAAAAGTTATGACCGACTATGTATGGGTCTATGAAAAATCTATAAAAGAGAGAGGTTCCTTCTTTAAAAGCCTAACCGTTTGAAGGGAGATCCAATCATATTGAAGGTTTTCATAGTGTATAGAACCTTTGGATATTCAAGACATGTCATGTGAAGAATTATGGACAGAAGCACAAGATAATTGCATTCAAGGGAGAAAGAACTTGATGCTTGCAAATGAATTGATGATAGAGACTAGATGCAAAGAGAGTTTGACATTTCAAAAGAGGTCAAGAAGTTGATAAACTTGAGCTTTAGAGGGAGTAGATGGTTAGTCAACTTGTGAGAATCTTGATCATATTGATTGAGAGGGAGTTCACTATTGAAGGTGAAACACTTCTGAGGTAAACTTGATATAATTGATTATTATACTAATGAATCATGAATATTTTTTTGGGCCTTGTGTAAATCATGAGGAAGTGATGACTTCCAAATGATTATCACTTGTATTTGTAAAAGTTATTGGAAGGTGATGATCTTACAATAACTTGACCTTCTATTGTGATAGATATCTTGTGAAGGCTGAAACAAATCATAATAGATAGAACTTGTGGATAGAATCACCGATTGAGGGAATCCACATTAAAGCTTGTGGATAGAATCACTGATAGAGGCAATCCATACTAAAGCTCATGAGTTTGTAGATAGAATTGCCAATGGAGGCAACCCACACAAGAGCTTGTGGATAGAATCATAGATGGACGCAATCCACCTGAGATCTTGTGGATAGAATCGCCGATGGAGGAAATCCACAGGAGAGCTTATGAATAGAATCGCAGATGGAGGCAATCCACCTGAGAGCTTGTGGATAGAATCATCGTTGGAGGAAATCCACATGAGAGCTTGTGGATAGAATCACTGATGGAGGAAATCTACCTGAGAGCTTGTGGATAGAATCCCTGATGGAGGAAATCCACATGCGAGCTTGTGGATAGAATCACCGATGGAGACAATTCACCTGAGAGCTTGTGGATAGAATCGTTGATGGAGGCAATCCACATGAGAGCTTATGGATAGAATTGACGATGGAGGAAATCCACATCTTGAGACTATGTTTCTATTGATTACATCATGAGGATGATGCTTCTATTGTTTACATCTTAGGGTTGATGATATTAGGTGTCATAACTGTTGACATTCGATTGATTTATCCTCCTTAGCTAAGAGGGAGTGTTGATGTATGTAGCATCGATTGAAGATAAATAAAATTGACTATATGATTATTATGAGAAATGATTTATTACACACACACACACACACACACACACACACACACACACAGTTAATCTATATTTATTCTTATAATAACTATATAGTTAATTAATAAATTAGATTAATGAATAGACATGTCCCATGAAGGGACATGTCTCTTCTTGTCTTTTCCTTGTATATATATATATATACAAGAGATGGATGCATTTGGAAAATACATACAATCAGATAGTGCAATTACATTTGCAATGATCCTAAAATTTAACAGAGTCAACAAATACTTTGACTAGCTCAGTAATAATGAGAAAAAGCAATTAAAAATGTTGTTGTTTTGACATGAATAAGTAAAGCCTTAATTGAACTACAAGGTCAAATCCCTATATCTCTGTATGATAAGCTATTTAAGTGAGATGGAATTTTGCACTAAAATAAGAAAAATAAATTATTGAATATGTCTTAGTGCAATTACAACCAGAATTATCAAAAGAATAAATTCAAGAGTTATTTAAAGTAAAACTAGACTAGCATTCAAAGACCTAGAGGAGGTTGATAATATTGTTAAAAAATGAGAATCAATAAGTACATGATGAGGCTGAAGCTATGTTGAAGAGATTTTTAGGACTAGAGGAACCAGTGAAAGAAAAAGTGCATGATGATGAAGAAGAACTAGCACAAGAGAAGCCAAAGAACACACACCGAGGAAAGATAGAAAATTGGAGATGTTAAGATCACAGTTGGTGACATTCCTGTTCCTCATGCTCCAAAGGAATAATTGTAGGTGTCAGTAGATGTTACAACTAGAGGAGATGAGAAAAAGGTGAGCAAATGCATATTGATATTGTGCAAATTAAAGGTGAAAGAGAAATGCAAGTACAAGAAGGGGAAGGAACTTCTGACAAGGATTAAGAGAAAGAGATAGTAGTGTAGATTTTGAAGGTATCAATGATGTTGATGATAAACCGGTCATACATGGGAAAACTGATGACAATACTTTGAGCTTAAGTGTGATGATAGAGATTCACACTTCTTTTCTATCTAAGGACAAAAATCAAGTGATTAAGGTATAAAGGAAAGAAGCCCAAATCATTTAGTCAACAAGTGATGTATTATCAGATATGATGCCAGAAGTTGATTGTGATGAGTATGCCACAATTATTGCTAAATATGTTACATTGGTGACTGCTTTAGGAGAACAAATAAAAAGTCTAGAGGATGTTGAAATGTATTGAGTTAAATAGACATGAGCATTAAAATAAAAAAATAAATCAGTTCAATCCATTACATTGGAAAGAGTCGGTTTATCCATAAGTGTGAACCAAGTCACAAAGCCTTACAAAGAGGTGGTAATATTCTTGTCACTATTTGTGATATTTCAAGATTTTTGAGGTTCTTGAGAAGATTAAAGTTGAGACACATGAAGAAATCAAGAAGCTAGTAGAAAGTTTTGTGGCTTACTCAGCTACAAATTTTGGTATATTGGTTGAAGCAGCCATAACGAGAAAGAATAGAGGATTGAAGAACGTTGAGGTAGAATTAGTTCCACTAGATGTGTGTACATTTGATGCATTAGAGGAGTAAGCATTTTTGCTGAAAGGACAAATTTTTTTACTAAACAACCTATTGAAGGTAGAAGGATGATCTTCAAGCATAAAAGACAAGGGGAATAGATTAAGATGCAATGAGAGTTTTGATTGTATCCCTTGAAAATTTTAATCAGTACTAGTAAGTGATCAGATAAGGGGGGGAAGCTAGAAGGTGATGAAGATAGTTACAACAGATGAAGTCTAAGGTATGTTGCGCCTTTGACATTATTGTCAAAGGGGGAGAAGAATTAGTAAATAATCAAAAGAAAAGAACTAGTAAGGAGAGAAGAATCAGACAAAGGAGAATAAATAGATTAGGAATAGAGAGAGCATTTATTTTCTTTGTGTTGTTGGTGTTACCATCAATACCAAAGGGGGAGATTGTTGGCATAACTCATGAGATTGTTGGCATGCTTGATGTAACTGATGTTGAGATCAGATGAGTATGGTATGTTATGTGAATGATGCATGTATGATAATAGGATGATCAGTTATGATGTTTTCATTGATGTCAACTTAGTATTTATTGATTAACAATGTTCCTATTATGATGAGGTATGTTCAACTCAAGGAGATCTTGGTATATTTAATTAATTAGGCTAGTTTAGATTAATAAAAATATTACAGTTACATGGTTAGTTCGGAAGTTACATTCCCATTGATAGTTTCCATAAGGGAAATAATGACTTTAAATATGAATCTCTAAGTAGTTTGTTTTCATTGTCGTACCTTCGTTGAGATGAAGTTCATTGACATGATTTTTTAAAGTAGATATTGTTGTTATAGAAGTCCTAGTGCCGATGTAGAATATTTTTGTTATTTCTTATGTAAAAAATGTATTTAATAATGAAAATGTTTCTATTTTCCACTCAATTTACATAATGATACTATAAAATGGTTCTACACACAATATTTATTATGTTTCTTTTTATGAGCTTATTGCTACTTTTATAAGATGTTTTTTTAGAGTATTTCAACATTTTTATTAAAACCATTTTTTGCTAGTCCCTCCCTTTCATAATACCTTAGTTTATACACATATGTTAAAGGTCCTAGTGAGACATATTTTTAGTTATCAAACCTAACCCCTTTCTTGTACTATTTCTCAAAATCCAATTAGACATCACCTATTACCACTAATCATACCTATACTCCTTTTAAAGTAAATTATTATTGATTGTCAAACCCCAATGTATATTGTATCGTTTTCTTCTATTGAAATATATATTGCTAATAAGTTATGGTCTCTCTTAGTCCTTCTCATCTTACCCTTATTCAATTTCAATTGGTCAACTTAAACTCTTATTGGAACTTGTGTTTGTCAATGATTTAACATTAATATTAAAAAAACTATTTTTTTTGAAATTGATGAAATAAATTCTTAGTAATTTCTAAAATATATTTAATGATGTTTTTGATAAATTTAATCACAAATTAATTTAGATCAAGTTTGTAGCTGATATCAAGTCTATTGAAAGGAAAATAAATGGATAAAAAAAAATAACAGAGAGAAGAGCATTATTTAAGAACCTAAGATGTAAAGCCACAAGAGTGAGGTGGTGAAATCCATTTGGATAGATGGTGCTAGCTGGGCCTAACAGTAGGGCCGTACTATCCACCTAAGATATCAATTAATCATCTTTATTTATTCAAACAGAAGGTTAGAGATGCCTTATATAACTCAAAAATTTATCATTTAGGAAGATGATAATAATATCTTCTTACATATGAAGAAGATTTGGTTAATGACATTGTTACAACTGAGATCTCTCATAAGCATATCAACATGAATTGTAGGATCTCTCATAAGCATATGAAGTCCTGAAAATTGTCAAGCAATTTATCCAACCTTAAACAAGCAAGCTACAAAGCCATTAAACAACTTCCCTTTTGGAATCTGTCACATAGAAAAGAATGCATAATACTATGCATTCAGAGCAGAAATGAAGACCTTAAAAGAGTGGAAGATTACAATGATTGAATGTAAAGAAGCAGAAAAACTTGCATATAGTAGAAATGAAACTTGCATAGATGGCAAATGAAACATGGAAGGACACATGTCATTGTTGCATTTAGAATAACTTTTACTAGCTGCTTCTCATAAACATGTGTATCTCACAGCACGTCCCACAAGAGTAATGGATCCATTTCCTCATGCATGAAATCTCCAGTTTGTTGTGATGTGTATACATCAGTGAGATATACATCTTCTTCAACAATGTGAGGAAATCCATTGTGCAGGAGAAATACAAGATTATCATATTGAGAACGCATATTCATTACCTCTTCATTCTTGGCTGCCAACTGTGATTCCAGCTTCCCTATTTTCTCCATTAGTTCATTCACTATACCGGCACTTCCATTGATGGGGTCCTTCACTCTAGCACTTGCTTCATATACCATATTCTTTACTGCATTTGCTCTTAACTCAGATTTTAAACCCTAAACAAACATACACACAAATATATAAGTTACACTACAAAATCAATACAAAGCTATATATTTGTTTGAAACTATAGTTGAATAGCAGCAATTGATAAATTACTTGAACTAATTTGACGATATAGATGGTTCCAAACACTCTTTGCACAATTGCAAACTTGTGTGGATCATTATGAGGAAAATGAGGAGACAAAATACAATCCTCTGAACATTTTTTGCGATTCCATCTGCAGGCCGCACAGGATTCTCTTTTTCTTTTCTCCATCTTTGGTGGTGATGAAGCCCAAACCACATCATGTAAATACTTTATAATGTAACGCAGGCTGATCAATCATCCGCCCATTAGAAACCAATAAATTCTTCATGTGTGGGGTCTGCAAGATCCTTTTTTAGTGAACGAAATACAAACTCCGTGATTTTACGTACAGAGCAATAGTTGATATAGGATAACGATAGGGACAAATACGAATTCAACATGAATTTCCAAAGCATTCTATTACTTCTTTATTTACATTATGAAAGCATTTGTGTATAGGAGATCTAATCCATGGAATGGGTAAAATCAGTAACCTAATTTGTGTCAAGGAGATCTAATTTGTCAATTTCAGTCATCCAGGTTCGAAGTTGCTTCCAATGAATTTTGGCCATCCTTTACACAAGATGGTACAAATGAAAAAACAAAAAAAAGTGTTTTTTTTATGGCATTGTTACAGTATTGTAAAAGCAGATTTGAGGGATCAGATCAGTGAAAATTGTCTAAATATTATTTGTGGTATGTAAATTTTGGTTTTCATAGGGTGGACTGTATTTGTATGATATTCTTGTGGAGAATGTTTTTGTGGAGAATGTTTTTAAAGTGAATTTTGATATATATTTTTATTAATCTTATATTTCTCGGTTTCTTTTGCAAGAATTTTATTTATAAAATTTAAATATGATTGTCAATCACATACCATCATCCTGCTAGTAATGCTCTTCTAATTGAGCTACAATCTTTTGACTATTTATATTGTTTCAGTAACAAAAAAAAGTCATTATATCATTTCTGAGTAGTTGATATAGAATAAAAATAAAGATAACAAAAACACAATTAAGATAATAAGACAATACCAAAGATCTTATGTTAGGTATGGTTGTCCAAAAGATTGTTGTCTTGAATTAGGGAAAAATGTTTTTAAATTGTGTAAAATAAGTAATTATTTGTGGTGTGGTAAATGATGATAGAGACAATTGAATAAATAGCTGATATCAGATGATAATAAATCCAATGGAGAAAAATACAAATTCAACATGAAGGTCCCAAAATATTATCTTATTTTTTGGTAGTTGATATTGGAAAACTATAAAGACAAGAAGACCACAATAATGATAATAGACAATAATTAAAGATCACATGCTAGGCATGATTGTGAAAAAGGGTGTTGTACATCTTTGAAAAAAAGATGAATTATATGAAATATATATATTTTTTGTGGTGTGTTGAATAAGTGTTTGATCATGTTTGGGATTAGTTGTAAAGTTATGTTATACGACTGGCTAGAAATGTTATACTTGAGAGATATACTAATATTTGTATGAAATATATCATTTTGGGGGTCAATAGTTTTTTCTTCTTCTAATGATTTGAGATAAATAGTTTACCTAATACCACCCACTCATTTTCTATAAGCTTTCTATTATAAAATTAAATACAATTTTAGAGTTTTGATTCAATTAATATTTATATTCAACTCTCTTATGAAATGCAAATGTGAAGTATCACATAGTTGCATGGTTTTAGACTAACCATTATGTTTGGAAAGTGGAAGATATATTGGAGGAGCTTGATGTTTCAAGGTTCTCATGAAAGACTTAGTGTATGGTAATTTTTCCATTACTAAGTAGTACATTTAGTATGGGTGCTTTTGAAAGGTGCATTTATATAACTTTCTCTTATAAAACTAAATACATCTTTAGTGTTTTAAGTTGGTTAACATTTGTATTGAACTTTCTTATGGAATGGAAATGTGAAGCATCACATGGTTGTGTGGTTGGATGACTAACCTTTACATTTGGGCAAGTGGAAGATTTACTAGATTTGAGGATTCTCCTAGGACCTTTCATATGTAATCTTATGTTGTCTTTGATATTTTCATTATGGTTATTCATAAGATTGAATTCTTATTTTTCTCTCATAGGGTTGTGTAGAAATCAGTTTTCTCAACCTAGTAATTGTTTGATAATGGTATCAATGCTATAGTTGTGGGTGAATGATATGGTAAATCCTTGGTTTTGTAGAAGTAGATTTGGTTTTGTTGAGTTTTGGGGTTGGTAGATTTGGGGCTCTTCCTATAGAGTGGAGGACTAAGGAAAAACCCATTTCTATATTTTCTAAAAGAGGGTCTAAGGAGAAATAACAAAAAAAACCTAGAACAAAATGAACCTCACAAGAAGACATGAAATGTCTAAGATATAAACATTCATATAAAGTTTGTAAGATTTGGCACTAGGGCCAAGTTCCAAACAGAACTCCACTCCGGCCTTGAGATGTTGTGTAACAATATGACCATATAAATGTGTATGTATTTCCATTGGAAAGATTAAATAAAATAAATAAATATAATCTTTTGTGGTTACAAATAAAATGATTGAGAGGTGTCCATTAGATGCAAAACCTCTCTATTGGATTAATATGGTGTAGTGGGTAGCACCACTAATAACATCACATATGTGAAACATGCATATGTAGAAAATACTACATGCATGAGGATCACATTCTTAGTGATTGATACTAGCTAGTTGATGAGCCTTAACTTTCAATTGGGTGGCTTAGTGTGATCCACAAGTGTGAACTGGTAAAATCCATTTAGATATATGTCACTAATGGGTTCTAATAATAAGGCCCCTACTATCTACTTATGATATCAAATAATGATCTTTACTTTCTCAAACAAAAGGTTAGAGATATAAATATATTGAAAATTTGATTAATGAAATTATTACAACTTATCTCTTGGGATATCAATTAGCAACCTCTCATAACCATACCAACAAGAACTGTTCCTAAAAAATGTTGACAGAGATGATTTTGACAAATTTAGGTTATGGGCATCTATTAAAGTAAGTAAAAATAAAGTTCAAATTAAAAAATCTCAACATTGCACTACTTATTTGTAATGTGTCAAAAACGATGGAAGGAACTACTACCCATCTCTAAAATTTACTTTTAATGAATAGTACAATCAGATTCACTCTGATTCAAATGCCAGATTTGAACCTATGTGTACAACCAAAGAAAACAGAAACAAAGTGATGATACACCACTTGGATTATTTGAAATAGATGCAATGATACTAAAACTAAACTGGACACCGGTGAAAGAGAATTTTTATGGTTTAAAACTTTCTTAAAAACAATTGTACACCAGCTGTTCACAAGACAGAGCTCTTGTGAGCTCGTATGACCAATTTTTCGTCTCACTTACACTATTTTGTCCTTAAGTTTCCTTTTACAGAAATAAAAATGAGTAGCGTTTAAAGAGAAATTATTTCTCCTGAACAGTGCTATTGGGATGCTGACATGAACAAATTGCCATATTGCCACCATCCAAAACAATGTTTTCCAGGGGAATCTCCATTCTGAAACATCTTTCAATGTACTAATGAAGGATATAGATAGATATAAGGTCAGATGATAGGGGAAAAAATTAAAGATTATTTTTTAGGCAAATAACATGTAATATTTCACCCTAACGCATCTACTTTTTTAGCCCTAAAATCATACATTGGTTGGAGGATTTGGTAGCAAAGAAAATATTTATTCACATAAGTGATTTAATTTCCTGTGTCATAGTGTCTCTGAAAGAATGTGTTTCTCCTTAAATAAGTAAAGCTTCGAAAGAACTTTGTTGTAATTAGCTGTATATTATGTGAAAATTATTCAGAAAAGAAATTAAATTTTATGGTCAGGTGAGCACAACTCTTTGGGAGAATGAGAAGGCTAGAGGAAAAGAAGGTAATTAGAATTGAAACTAACCAAGGAAGAAATCTAAGATTTGATGGTTAACAAAATCAAAATTTAATATTAATATAGATTAAAACAATTATGCAAGGGTGAATGAGACAAGTTTGATGGGTATTATTTAAGTAACATTTGCTCCTTCACGTCTTGAAAATCAGTCCATTTTTTGTGAATATGTAACTTTAATATTTTTATTAATAGAAAAGGCACTATTCATAAAAAAAAAATACAAAATGATGCTGAAAAAAGTGTGATGGAAATAGGATGTGAATGTTCCTATTAAAAAAACCTCTTAAGAGGGGCAATATTGAAGTAGTATGAGACAAGATTGTTGCTTTGAAGGTGATGTACACGAGTATCTGGGGTTCAAAGAAGTCCAACACTAGTCAATAATTTTTTAATTTTATCTTTAGCTAATGTTAAAAGCACATAAATAAGTACAAGATGCTATTAGACTCTATGTGCCTTGGAATGTGCCCAAAGGGACATAACAAACTAGAATAATTCAACATTTATCACCTGTGAATAAAAGAAATTGTATTTTTTAAATTTGTGGATGCCTATTTTTTAAACTTCAAAGATAAAAAATATAAAAATAATTTACTAATGACCACCTATGGGATATGAAGGGTTATATAACTTGGGAGAAGTCAAAAGACATTCTTCTAGGCACTCATTTTAGGAATTTCAAAGGCTGCTTCTCTGGGCACCTTTCTTGGAAAGATCTAGGAAGTTCTAAATGCTATGTGGTGTAATGTATGAAGGATATGTGTCCATCCTTTAGAATATGTGCGGGGTTTCCGAAAGGCTCCATGAACACTATAAATAGAGCCTTGAGTAGAGGGTTTAGAAATTGAACAATGATAAAACAATGAATCCTAAATGTCATAGCTTAAGTAGCAAATCTTTTAGCTCTAACTTGAATATTTGAAAGCCACTTTGGCTAATATTGTAAAATTCTTATTTTGGAATATTATATTCCATTGGAGTAGTAAAGGTTTATCATTTTCTCTTGAATTTCTTGCATTGTTCTTGTGATATTGTTGAGTTATTTTTAAAGGTTGATTTCACTCTTCATCAAGTAGTATCAAAGAAGGACTTCTTGAGTGTGCAGACAAAGCATCGAGCTTGAGGTAGTTTGCACTAGGACTTTTGGTAGTGGGATCATAATCAAGATTCCTTGAAGGGTAATTTGCGGTGTCCATGGTGGAAGAAATGCTAGTGGGAGAAATTTTATTTCATTGGAGGACTTTATGTTCCTCTAAAGAAAATAAAAGAACAACTATATAGAGGAGTTGAGAGAAGAAGAAAAGATGAAAGTGAGGATTGATCCAAAGAGGAGAGACAATATGAGGAAAGAGAGAAAGAACCAATGCATGATCCTACAGGGGATAGAAGTATTTTGAGTATGAGGAGGTGGAAGACTCCAATAGGGTCAGCTTTGACAAGATCAAATTAAAGGGTCATGCTAATATCTAGAGGAGAGAAGTCTAGTTGGAATAGTATAGAAGAGAAAAAAATAAGATAGTGATATCAGATTGGATGGTAGAGAAGTTAAAGAGACAATTATCCTCATGGATTATGAGTTGGAGATGCTAAGGAAGATACAAAATTTGAAGAAAGAAAGAATATTTGTCAAGGAATACATAGAATAATATGATTTGATACCAATTAGAATGAGACATTTTGAGGTTGTTAAGCAGAAAGTTTCTCACTATATCAATGGGTTACAGACAAGAATACATGAAGAGATAAGTCTATTCAAAATGACGACGATCATGGAAGCATACCAATTTTCCTTAAAGGTGGAGGAGAAGATAAATAAGAGGTTTGAGAATAGGCAATGGGGAAAAGGTCAAGAAGTAAAGACTAGAGGCCAATCCTATGGAGATCAAAAGAAGATTAAAGAGGCTAGTAGCATCTAGAGCTAGAAGGGAGATAGCATCTATTGTAATAGATATCAAAGTAATGATTGAAGAGGAAGATTTGGATGAGGTCTTGGAATAGGAGATTAGAAGGGACTTATTTCTAGTGTGGAGAAGAATTTCATCAATCATTTGAGTGTCCTCAACACAATGAAGGACCTATAGAATCCTCAAGGAAATTCAAGAGTTTCCCATGTAAATAAAGATGTTGGATCTTCTCAATTTGAAGAAGTAGAAAGAGGCAAGGCTCTTGTTACAAGTAATATCTTGGTGAATAAAAAAGATGATACAATTTAGAACAAGAATCTATTTCATACAAGATGCAAATATGGAGGAAAAATTCTTGATGTGATCATTGATGGAAGTATCTCACTAATAATCTTTTTTTAGAAGACATGGTTAGCAAGTTGAATTTGGAGAGAAAGAGACATCCGTAGCCTTACCATATTGCGTTGTTGCAAGATTACCATAAGATTTTGGTCAATGAGGAGTGTTAGGCGAAGTCAAAGATTAGCAATTACTATGATGAGATTTTGCGTGACATCATAGTAATGGACATTTGTCTCATGCTATTAGGGAGACCATGGTAGTTTGATTGACATGTGGTACATGATGAACATGATAATACTTATTGATAAACGATGGAGTTCACTACAAATTGAAGCCTCCAAAGGAAATTAAAGAGAAGGTATGGAATAATTTTAGAATTTTCTTGGTTGATGGTAGATATTTTTTGGAAGGTTTACGACATGGGAATATGTGTTATGTATTAATTTCTAGAGTTGAGAAGGAAAAAGATAATAAAATACTAGCTCAAGTTTTAGATCTATTAAAGGATTTTAAGGATATTGTATCAGATAATGTACCTAAGAGTTTACGACTTGTAAGGAATATTAATCATTAGATGGACCTGATTCTTGGAGCCATTTTTCCAATTAAGGAAGCTCATACGATGATTCTAGTAGAGAATGAAGAGTTGAATACACAAGTTCAAGAACTTTTAATGATGAAAGGTTTAGTTTTAAAAAGATTGAGCCCTTATATGGTACTTATGGTATTAGAACCAATGAAGTATGGAGAATGGATAATTTATATAGACTCTCAAGCTATCAGCAAGATCACAATCAAGAATGGTTTTTTCTTGCCAAGATTGGATGATATTATGGATTTCTTGAGTGGAGTTAAGTACTTCAAAAATATATATTTGAAGAGTAGGTACCTAGATTTTGATAAGGGAAGGAGATGAATGGAGGAAAAATTTCAAGACTATGGAGGGTCTGTATGATTGGTTAGTGATGCCTTTTCTAATTCATTAAGAACATCTATATGTGCTTGGAAAATGAGAGCTATACTTTTTTTGGAAGGGCAAAAGTGGAAGGTCCAACATATTTTTTGATGCCCTAAGTAAAAAGAAAACTTTGTTCACAAAGATGTGGATTGGGGTAGTTGAGTTTGTTAAACTAACTAAAGGATTTATACCTAAAGGATCTAGATTTTGTTGAGGCTTGTAGATATTGTTTAGAACTAGTTACATTAGACATGAACAAGTGGTTGGAATTCTTAATCAAAGATGGGATGGTGTTAGAGGAGGCTAGTTGTACATTCCATGAGGATCCATGAGAGATAATTTGATTAAGGTGAAACGTAGTGGAGGAATAGAGGGGCACTTTTGTCGAGACAAGATCATTTGTCTTTTCAATGAGCACCACTATTAGTCATAGTTATAATAGGATGAAAAAAAAGTTATTCAAACTTATTAAGTCTACTAGATAGGAAAGGAGACATGTTAGATTATGAAGTTGTATTAGCCATTACCTATACCATTGAAGTCAAAATATGTATCAACATGGTTATTGTTCTTGGTTTTCAAAGGACACAATGAAGACATGATTCTAAATTTGTGGTGGATAGGTTTTCAAAACTAACACATTTTATTCCCTATAGAAAGACTAGTGTTGCAATTCACATTGCAGATATATTCTTCAAGGAGGTGGTACGACTACATTGTCTACTCAAGAGCATAGTTTCTGAAAGAGATACCAAAATTTTTAGTTATTTTTTGAATACATGTATGAAAATTTATGGAAGACATTTTGGAAGAAAATAAGGAAATATTTGAAATCTAGTTCTATACATCACCCAAAGACTAGAGGATAGACATAAGTAGTAAATAGAAGTTTGAGTAACCCACTAAGATTATTAATAGGAGATAAGTCCAAAGGATGAGACTGAATCATACCCAAAACATAATTTTCCTATAACAATTATATTTTAATAGGAATACATGGAAATAAGCATTCCGAATTGCTTATGGGAGCAGCCTAAGGAACTCTTTAGAACTTAGGAAAATTGATAAGAGAGAAAAGAAGATTGCCAATGCCAAAGAAGTTTTAGAGCAGCTAAGAAATGTACATGAAATGGTAAACAAGGATATTAATTAGATAAAATCTAATTACAAGGCTAAGGAAGATCAAAAGATGAGGCATACATAGTTTTATGTAGGAGATGAATCATGGTTCACTTTAGAAAAGAAAAAATTCCAAGTAGGGACATATAATATAAGTTATAGATGAATAATTTTGGGCCATGAAATTTTTTAAGAAAGCATAATTTAGGAAATTATTATGAAGTATTTTTTTTGGAATCATTTATCGTTGCACCAAAAGCTTGAACTATCAATGCCCGATACAAATGCTAGATTTAACCCAACCCATAGGAGACAGTTAAGCCATGTCACGAATCTCCAAGGAGGTGTTGACCATCAATTTAACAATCTCCCCCTTAGAACCAACTATGCCTTTAGCACCCATTGAAGGGAGACTCAAACACGTGACCCAAGGCTCTGATACCAATTGTTGGAATGATTTTCTGTTACAATGAAAGCTCAAACTATCAATGCACGATACAAATTCTAGATTTAACCCACCCCATAGGAGGCATTTAAGCCATGTCACGAATCTCCAAGGAGGTGATGTCCACCAAGTCAACCAATTTTTTTAATGGAATACAAATTTCACCCATTTTCAATATTTTAAATTTAACAAAGTATTACAAAGGCGACATTGAATAAGAATAGTGGAAGAATAATAGAACATTCTAGCACCTACTTCAAAGAAGGAAGAGATCAAAGAAATGTTGGATAGTAAAGTGGGAAAAAGTACAAGAAACATGCAATACAAAGAGTACCTAGTTAAGTGGAATGAAAGATTTGTTTAGGATTCTTTATGGTTTTCAAAGATTTTATATTCAGTCCTACACATCATCCAAAGATTAAGGGATAGACATAAGTAGTAAATATAAGTTTGAGTAACCTGATAAGGTTATTAGTAGGAGATAAGACCAAAGGATGAGATTGAATCATACCCCAAAATAATTTTCCTATAATAATTCTATTTTAATAGGAATACATGGAAATCACCATTCCAAATTGTTTATGGGAGAAGCCTAATGAATGATTTAGAGCTTAGGAAAATTGGTAAGGGAGAAAAGAAGAGTGTAAATGCCAAATAAATTTTAGAGCACCTAAGAAATGTACATGAAGTGGTAAAAAAGCATATTAATTAGATAAACTCTAAGTACAAATCTAAGGAAGATGAAAAGATGAGGCATAATGAGTTTCATGTTGGAGATGAAGTCATGGTTCAACTTAGAAAAGAAATAAGTAGGGACATATAATATAAGTTATAGATGAAGAAGTTTGGGCCATGAAATTTTTTAAGGAACCATGATTTAGGAAATTCTTATGAAGTGATTTTGCTAACTGAATACAAATTTCACCCATCTTCAATATTTTAAATTTGACAAAGTATTCCAAAGGTGGTATTGAAGAAGAACAGTGGAAGCATAGTGGAGCATTCTAGAAGCTACTTTAGACAAGGAAAATATCAAAGAAATATTGGATAGTAAAGTGTGAAAAAGTACAAGAAACATGCAATACAAAGAGTACCTAGTTAAGTGGAATGAAACACCTCTTCAAGATTCTTTATGTATTTCAAATATTTGAAATTCAATTCTACACATCCTCCATATATTAAAGGATAGATATAAGTAGTAAATAGAAGTTTGAGTAATTTTCTAAGATTATTAGTAGGAGACAAGACCAAAGGATACGATTGAATCATACTCCAATTTTCTATAACAATTATTTTTAATAGGAATACTTGGAAATCACCATCCCAAATAGATAAGGGGATCAGCCTAAGGAATGGTTTATAACTTAAGAAAATTGAAAAGGGAGAAAAGAAGAGTGCCAATGCCAAAGAAGTTTTAGAGAACCTAAGAAATGTACATGAAGTGGTAAACAGGGATATTAATTAGATAAACTATAAGTACAAGGCCAAGGAAGATAAAAAGATGAGGCATAAAGAGTTTCATGTAGGAGATGAAGTCATGGTTAACCTTAGAAAAGAAAGGTTCCAAATTGGGACATATAATATAATTTATAGATGAAGAAGTTTGGGCCATGAAATGTTTTAAGGAAGCATGATTTAGGAAATTCTTGTACAGTAGATTTTGCTAACGGAATAAATATTTCACCCATCTTCAATATTTCAAATGTAACAAAGTAATACAAAGGTGGCATTGAAGAAGAATAGCGGAAGCATAGTGGAACATTATAGCACCTACTTCAGAGAAGGAAGAGATCCAAGAAATGTTGGATAGTAAAGTGGGAAAAGTACAAGAAATATACAATACAAAGAGTACCTAGTTAAGTGGAATGAAAGAAGCTTTGATCAAGATTCTTTATGGTTTTCAAAGATTGAGGTACACCAACTTGGTTTTCCTCAAACATATGACATGTGACAAGGTCAATTTCAATTACCCTATATGTTTGATGCAAGACTATCCACGAGTTTAGAGAAACCCTGCACTACTTAAAAATGTTTTTGATTTAATCTTTAGGTGAGGTTTAAAGCATAGAAATAAGTACAAGCTACTATTGGACTCCATTTACCTTGAAATGTGTTCGTAGGGACATAATAAACTAAAATTATTCAACATTTATCACCTATGCATAATTTTTTTTTCCTTTTTCACTTGTGGACTCCTATTTTAAAATTTTCAATGAAAAAGTTTGTAAAAATCCTCTTCTGCAAGACCACCTATGGGAGGTGAAGGGTTATGAAAAGGAAGAAGTCAAAAGAAACCCTTTTAAGCACTCATTTTAGGAATTTCAATGGCCACTTATTTAGGAACCTTTTTGGAAAGATCTAGGAAGTTCTAAAGGCTATGTGGTGTAATGTGTGAAGGACATATGTTTTTATTTTTTTTATATTAATGGGTTTTCAAAATGGCTCCATGAAAAATGTAAATAGAGGCTTAGAAAGGCAGTTTAGACATTGAAAAATAATAATAAAAAAATCTTTGAATTCCATAGCATAAGTAGTAAATCTTGTAGCACTAGCTTGCATATTTGAAAGACGATTAGGCTAATGTTTGAAAAGGTATTATTTTGGAATATTTTTTCATTGGAGTAATAAAGATTTATTTTCTTTCATTTCTTGTGTTTCTCTTGTGATATTGTTGGGTTATTTGATGAGGGTGATTGCCCTCTTCATTAAAAAGTCATGTTTCATATGGTTTCACAATGGAGTAGAGAGTGAGAAGTGTAGACTTTATTTACCACAGGCTTCATCAAGAGTAATTTGAAGGAGATATAATGTAGTGCAAAAGCAATAGAGTAGGAAAAGATGGAAAAAAACAAAAATCAAAATTCTTCGTTATTTTTCTATGTTTATTTAATTTGCATGTTTGGAGGTCTCTAGAGTGAAATTTGGGATGAAAAATATTGTTGGTCCATTAAGTTGGTAAGCCGAAGGCATGTGTTAAGGAACTAAAATTATATCTTTTGAAAACATTTTCAATAGTATAAGTTGTTCTGAATTCCTAGAACTAGGTAGGGAGTTATGACCTTGCCAAGTTGGGATTACCAAGTGCCAAAGCGATATGATTTCAACTAAATCCAAAAGCTCTTCTCCTTCAAATATTTATACTTTATAAGATCACTCTCTGTAGAGGGTGCCATGTGTCGGTGTGATAGAGGTTTTGAAGGTCAAAAGAAAAGTAGGTACAATAGTTCACACTAGTGTGCCACATATCATCACTACTCGTAGTCTTTCCAACTTCAAGTGGAGATATCCAAAGAAATACACCTATTTGACACATGTCCAATTCAAACCTACATCATTTAAAATGTGATGGGATCCACATCCTTCAAGGAAAAGTGCTTCTTTTTATTTGATGGAGCATCACAAGGGAAATTTGACACAAAAAAGAAAACACTATCATCTATGAAAAAGAGTTATCACTACAAGTGGAATTGGAAATTTGCCTCTTCATGATGGTGAGGCAATTGAAGAAAAGATAACTAGAATTCATGTTGCATGAAAGGGAAAATTCTATACCAAAGTAGTTGTAATAGAAGTATTGGATGATCTAGGTGGCATCCATGCTACACATATGGAAGGAGAGTAATGATGCAAAGATCATCCATGCTAAGGAAATTGTAAAAACCACCAACATGAGATGTACACAAAAAATATGCAGAGGGTTGTTTTGTTGTAGCTCTTATATTCAGTTCAAGGAAATCTCTCTATATAAGTCTGCATGCGCATTGTAATGGAGTTTTTATTTTGGCTCACTATTGTTGAAAGAAAAGAACACTTGAAAATAATTACGGATTCATCATCAAACCTTATCTTTTTATAGTTCATCAATAAAATAGAAAATATCTAATTGTGCCTAGTTTTCATTTGTTGTGTCTTTACTTTAATTTTGTGGATGATTTTTAAGCTCTGTGACATTTTAGATGAATGTAGCTATTAATTATTGTTGTTTCTAGTTTTTTTTATAATTTCATCATAAATGTAAATGCATTTGAATCCTATTTTATACTGTTTCAATCATATGTAATAATTTGTGATTTGGGGCTATACTATGCCATTTGGTGAGCAAAAATCATATGAGATAATTGTTTTAGTGTGAAAATAGGAATATCTCCTACAAGCCTTATTGGGTGCTTTTGAGGAGAAGATATGAATATTATTCTCTATGTCTATTTAAATTTTGTAGCTTATTCTCTTTCCACCGATGAAGATTTTGTAGCATTTTATGCTCAATCTTTTGGGGTCATTTTATCATTTTTATTTCTAAAAGGGAATTATAAGTGTTGTAAAAGCTTATGTGCATTAATTTAGTTTAAAGTTTATTTTTATGTTTTTCTTCTTCTTTCCCTTTTCCATCCCCATTAATCATAAAGAGATTGATTTGAAAAATCCTAGAGATTATTTAGTGGCATGCATCGTGTCCCCCAATCACTAAACTACCCATAAGGTTTGTTACCTTCCTAAGTGTAAAACCTGGGATCAACAAGAAGGATAGTTTTAGCACCATTATTGGTAGCCTAATTTTGGTCTTGAAGTAGAGTAGATTGGTACTCCAAGGTGTAAAAGGTTGATGCAGGAGCATCCAAGGTCACATGCAATCTTGCATCACCAAAAAAATAATTTTGTTTTCCTGTTTAATTTTTGAATTATTGGTATACTTTGGGCTTCAATAGAAATTTTTTGAGTTTTATAATCTTTCATGAACAAAGTAACATTTGACATTTCATTCTTGTCTTATTCTGTCAATTCGAGTGCCAAATTAGAAGGAAAAACTAGTGAATTTTAGAAAAAATAATTAATGACTTCAATTTCCAAAAGAACATGAATTGGTTCTTTTTTTTTTTTGATGGAGGGTTCAAACCTACGAGGCAGCCCAGTGAGGCACGAAGCCTGCTAGCTACCAACTAGCGAAGGCCACCACAAAGATGATTTAGGAACCTGATACGGGCCCACTCATGCCTGAAACCTCTTTGGCTAAGAGCCAAGGACTGAGGAGCATCCACATTGCCAAATTCACCTGGGGCACGATCCTAGCCTCATCCCTTATGATGTTGGAGCCTTGCACTTGGCAAGACTTGATCCCTGGTGGGCTCATTGTGAGCCATTCAACTTCACCAGCAGACCAAGGGCCCATTGACAATTGGTTCTTTTTTTATCCACCTTTAAAATGCATTAATAAGAACAATCCATTGGATATAGTTTAGAAATCTCGGGTTCAATATTTAGATGCATTTGATGGGGAATCTCAAGCTTTCTTATAGGAATTTTAAAAGATAATCGAAGGGAAATGAAAATAGCAGATTTGTGTGCCTCTTTGTGACACCTCCCAATTGTTCTAATGCATATTAAATGCAGCATTTTTTTGGTGTTAAGAGGCAACAATAAACATTAGAAAAGTTGGAGAAAGGACTTGCAAGTGTTTAAGGAAGCCACAAGATCTCTAATATGAAGGGGAAAATCATTTATCAAAATATGATTGAAGGCATTGAGGTGTGAAGAGATGAGGACTTGAAGACTTGTAGACATGAAGTGCCCAAAATTCTTGTAAACTTTCTAGAATTTTAACTCTTCTTAAAACCTTTCATAGATGTTATTTTTCTTATAGAATTTTATTCTATGAATGTATATATGAAGGTTGAAATAAAGATAAGTTTCACTTTCATATAGTTTTTGGGATGGAACATTAAGACTAAAAAATTGGGCAATTTGATAAGACCCCCTAATCTTGACTACATTAAAGATTTAGGGATTAAACTAAGACTAGAACTACTTTTCAAAGCTCTGATTTATGCAAACTTTATAAAATGATTTGAAAACTCTATCATACAAAGTGATAGTCATTTTCTAGATGATTTGTTACCCTGTATAATGCATACATGCTGCGGAAACACAGACAACACACTTGGATTGTTCCCTCAAATCTCTGTGTTAGGAGTGCAATGGCTTCTTTTTTACTTTCTTTAAAAAATTCTTAAATTTGCATTGAAAGGCAAGGTTCTCTGTTTACCTACACATGACATGTCTAGAGACATAACCTCTTGAGTCGTGGATTCTCCTACATTGGTAGTTGTAGCAGATTTTGCCACCATTTGCAATACCACTAAGAAAACGCCAAAATAATTTCTATAAATACCCTTAAAAAATTAACGTGTACTTTGCAAATATTCAAAATGAAGTTTATATAAATAAAATTAACAATTTGATTGATCCAACAACAGAAAAAATAATCACTATTTAATAGTTGAGCCCCTGCAATAGTTCCATGGCAGGAACTAATATGAATTGTAAGATCTTTCAATTTAGAGCTGGCAAATGTCAAGGAATTCATCCAATGATGCTAAACAAGCAAGCTATAAAACCATTACACAACTGCCTTTTTAAGGAATCTATTTCATAGAAAAGAAGGTACAATACTGTGCATTCATAGCCAAAATGAAGGCCTTAGAAGATAAGAAAACTAGACTGAGTGAATGTGAAGAAGCAGCAAAACGTGCATATAATAAAAAAGAAAATTGCATAGATAGCCTATAAAACATTGAAGGAAATCTTTATTGCATTAAAAATAACCTGTAATCTCATAAACCTGTGCATCTCATGCCAGTTCCGTTGATGAGGTCCTTCCCTCTAACACTTGCTTCGTACACTATATTCTTTACTGCATTTTCTCTAAGCTCAGACTCTATACCATAAACAAACATCCACATAAATATGTAGGTTAGACTATAAAATCCATATGAAATTATTGTTCTTTTATCACTATAGTTGAAGAACAAGGTACATATTACTTGAAGTACTTTGACGATGTAGTTGATTCCAAACACTCTTTGCACTATTGCAAACTCGTCTGGATCATTCCTTGGACAATGAGGAGCCAAAATACATTCCTCTGATCATTTTTTTGCTATTCAATGTATAGGAAACACAGGAATATCTCTTTCCTTTCTCCATGTCTTATAGTGATGGAGCCTAAATGGAAGTACTTTTTAAATCAAGCTGATAATCTATCTCTGGTTGTAATAAAACCCACATGTTCAAAGAAAATTTGTGGAGCCTTAAAGTCTTTACTTTGGAATTGAACTGCTCCTTTTTAGTAGAGGGATTTCAAAACTTGAAGATATTACGTACAGAGCGTAATCCAAGGGCCAAATGGAAATTTACAATGAATTATCAAAAACAATTTTTCTTCAATAATTGGTTTAGGACAACAATATAGACAATAGTTTTCATGTACGATGAAGATTGGTTTGGACATAATATATGGTGTAGTTTTGGAGTTAAATATATTGATCAATGATTTATGAGTAGTGGTTCACAAGAACTCATCTCTCCTAATAGCAATATAGGTATTTGACTTGTTGTATAAAAAATCTCTTACTTAGACATCATATTATTTTTTCTTTAAGATTCTCAATAATGATTTATAAGTGGTGTCTTATTTATAAAAGTGAAATCTGAAAATGTTTTTGTAAGAAACAATATTTTCTATAAAATTCTGTCTATGAAAGCATTGTGTTTGGGTGTATGTAACAACTTGTATATGGTGATACTTTGGCTGTACAATTTCAATGCTAAAGTGGTATTTTTGGATGTTACATGGAGAAGCGTTTTTTCTTGCATTGACTGCTATGTTAATTAATGTTCTTATGCCTTTCAAGAGTGTGGACAGGGTAGTTATTTTCACACGCAGATCAACAAACCAAAACACATCAATACATATCGTAATTTTTGACCTGCAATGTACGACTGTATCGTGGTTCCAACCGCCCACTAGATAACAAAATATATTATTCGGACCTTACAAAATCTCAAATAATATATTAATCTTCTGCGGCAGGCACATAAACTTATTCATGAGCTGCTTTTGTATACTTTTTGTTTTTGTTTTCGTATACTAAATCCTTGAATTTTTCTACAATCAATGGCCAAAAAAATGTGATTCTGACGCAAAAACGATCAATAAAAAATGCATTCTTTAGGATTATGAAAGATAACCATTTTCTGTAATCTAGGGTTTTATTAACTTGTGTAAATGAGCCGTCTTTTAATGTCATTCAATTCTTCAATTCTTCAATTAACTAAAGCTCTTCAAAACTCGAAGCTTTTTTTTCATTTATGTTATATTGTTGTCGTGTAATTTTATATTTGACTATATTCAATTGATGGAGTACATTTTTTATAAGTTTAAGGGGCTTTATAATGAATAATTCATAAGGCATAATACTTGCTGAAGATTTTGTAAATGGGGTTGCAAGAAAAGTGCGCTTAATCTTGGAGAGAACTCCGTGGTTAAGCGCACTTGAACCGGAGTACTACTAGGATGGTTGACCTCTCAAGAAGTCCTAGTGCTTCACCTCTATGAGAATCACCTAGATGTGATGAGTGCTAACTATTCCATTCATTCTCATGAGAGATGGGTTCTTGTGAACCACTACTTGTGAAACATGGGTTAATGAGTGTAGACACGAAAAATTGGCAAAGGCTTAATTCAATCAAAAGGTGCAATCAAATCATCAAAATAGCACGAAAAATCAATAAATGGAACAAAGACAATTCAAATCAAAGGAAAATTTAATTAAATGATTAAATAAAGCTTGAAAAAGGGAAAAACACTACGAAATTGATTAAATTCAATTAATGACATAGTTGTTGAAATGAAAAATCAAAATGAACATCTTACCTTTCATGGCTAAATTTAATTATTTTAATTAATTAATAAATCATAATTTCCCTCAACAAAGCAAAAAGGAGACAAAATGGACACAAATCACTCACTTTTGTTGAAATGGTCCAGCCTTTTGAAACCATTTAAATGTTTGTCCCCCCATTTATGGACAAAGCAAAGCCAATTGACCTTACCCAAGCATAACCATGGTTATCTCACTCTACCCCCTACCCTTGGGAAAATCCTATAAATAGAAGGCATTTTGAGGCATTATTGATCCACTCCATATCTTTGAATTGCAACAAAGCTCTATCAATTTGCATCCATAGCACTCACTTATCATTTGTCATTGCTAATTAGCTAAATTGTTGATCATTTTGTAGATTTCTTATCAAATAGAGCTAGAATTTGATAATTAGATCTAGTTTGCATATCATTCTTAGTTCAATTCTCATAATTAGAGTGTCACTAGTGAGGATTTGCAGCTGAGAGCCTCATTTACCATTTCAATTTAGAGAACCATGAGATATTTAGATTAATTTGTGCATTATTTAGATTAGTTTGCTTTGAATAGTGTAAATTCTCTTTAAATCTTGTTATTTTATGAAGGTGTAAATCACTCACACACAAATGGCGCCCACCGTGGGGCCCTAGGCCTCAAATTCATCATAATTTTCATGTTATTTGCAAAATTTAGTCTAGAATTGCATGAATTTACTCACTGTTTGCAGGTTACAGAAAAGAAATCACGCCTGCCGGTAAAGAAGTCACGCCTAAAGTAAAAAGATGTCGTGCGCAAAAATTAAAATATCGCCTGAAGTCTGAATGCTTACGCTTTTCAGCCTGCAGAATCACGCTTCTGGTGAAAGAAATTACGCCTGCAGAAATCAAGCTCTCGCGTCATGGACAAATAGTTGATGCCTTTGGTCATTTAAATGTCGCGTGGACAGAATTAAAAAGCCGCGGCCGAGGAATCATTTTACGCCTGGTGTAAAGGGAGTATTCTGCCTTATTCATTTAATTTCTTGCTTTGTTGATTTTAAATGTCGCCTTTGATTAATAAAATGTCACTTTTCTAGTATTAATTTGTCACTTATAATAAAGATTTCATGCGTTGTTATAATTTGATATCGCACTTGATTATTTTAATCTCGCTTGAGCCCCTTCTGGTGACACTCGCGGTTAAAGTAATCACGTCTTTATTAAATTAGATCTTGCGTTCAGCATAGACAATGTCGCCTGATTGAGCAGTTATATTTTATCAGAGTAATTACTGTTGTCGCGTCTAGTAAAGATTTCACGCTTAGCTAAAATTTTATATCGCACTTGGTTATTTTAATCTCGCTTGAGCCCCTTTTGGTGACGCTCGCGGTTAAAGTAGTCACGTCTTTATTAAATTTTATCTCGCCTGTAGTCTGGATAATGTCGCGTGGCTGTATGTTCTCTATTTTGTCAAAAATGTTAAAATGATGACTGTATTCTAACTTCTCGGTCATTTTTTTTTTTGTCTCAGGAGCATGGTCTGTCATAAGAAAGTGCAAAAACCAGAGAGAAGGAATAACTTAGAGGAGAAATTGATCTCTAAGAGGATAAGGAAAGAAAATCGGGTACACTCTACTTTTGTTCTCAACAATGATTTAGAGAAGGAAGTAGAATTATATGCTAAATACATTGCTATTGTAGATGCTTACAAACAAAAATACGTATCATTAAATTAAGAGTTTAGTCCTTAAGTTTGTAAGAATTTTTGCAAGTATTTTGGTAAAAAGAATCAAAAGCATAATCAACTATATCATTTTAAGCTTTGATTTTGGTTTCCCCTCACTTTGTTTGTATGGTGCTGACTAACTTGTTGGTGGAGGGAACGTTTTGCTAAGGTAAGAGAAGGATTTGGAGAGAAAATGAGAAATCTACTACTTAAAAATGCACCTAGCCTTTGCTAGCATCGTTTGAGGTATTTTTCTCATCAAGCTTGCACATTCCCTTAGCTTGTGGCATTTCAAAGTTCAAAACATAGTTTAATCATTAAGAGGAAAGAACAAACATTTCAATTATAAGAACCCCTTTGTCATGGGATTGAAAAAGAACCAAATTGATTGTGAGTGTTTGGGATAAGGGACAAGCAATAGGGATATGCTCTTCACTCTTTGAGTGAATCAAATTCCCAAACTTGCTCTACCAAATCCACTTTTCATGCTTTCAAATGAACATGTTTAAAACTTAGTGGGCTCGCCTCCCGAGATTGCCTTAAAAGGGCCGGTGAGAGGGACAGCCCAAAGTGGGATACACTTGCTTTTGCCGTGAGAATCTGACCCACTATAAAATGAAACGCGTGTATCCTTAGTGAGGTACACGACAAAAAATATTTTAGCTCTTTCGAACTTCCTCTAGTAGTCTTAACAGATTGCGCAAAATCGTGCTTCAGTGCGTGTGGGAAGCCCCTTAACATACTTGGGGGATGAAAAGCTAAGATCTATTTTGAATGGAAAACTTACTACATAACGGTAAAATAGAAAAACTACCTATTAGAGCCATGTTTACGAACCAATTATGTGCTAGGTAGATTGCGTGGAAGCTATTCTTGTGTTTCAACCTGTGAAAACGTTCAAAAATACACACATTAGAGCATTCTAGGGATATGGTACCCAATTGATGTGTGTGTTGAGATTGTTTTTCTATTTTCAAACAAGATATTCGAAAGTTATTGATCAAAACATCATTAAAATTTTAAACCATTTAAAATTGACCAAAAATCTTTACCTTGTTCCAAAAACCAGCTTATCAAGAGAAGAAAGTCAACATACCCTTAAAGTTTGTTCATGCCTGTTATTACAAGATCACTCTCTATAAGGAAAGCATTACAAACAGATGGGACCTACAACGGAGAAGAGCTCCCATTTCTGAAGAACACTTTCATTACTTCACGAGTGATTGAAAAACCCGCTAAGGCAAAGGACATTAACAAGATGTTTAGCGGTACCCTAGGAAATATCGATCCCAACAACCAAGGGAACAACATGAATGGGGGTATGGATCCTAACAACAATCAAGGGAACAACATGAATGGGGGTATGGATCCTAACAACAATCAAGGAAATTCTAATAATGGAGGAAGAGATCCTAATTCCCAAGAGGCAAATTCACAAGGCAACAACTTATTTCCTCCTCATAATACAAACTTACCCCCAACTGCAGAAGAAGCCACGGTTGAAAGAGCGTTAGAGGCAAGACAATGCCCTTATTTCATAGAACTAATGAAAAAGACCATGCTTATGGATAAAGAAAAACACTTCATGGACTTGATACAAACGGGGGTAAAGCTACCTAAAGATTTTGACATAGAACAATTAAAGCCCAAGGAAATAGAAGACCCTATGGAAGCAATAAGGGAACAATTCAAGGCATTACAAATGGAAATCGACAGTTTGAAACAAAACGGGGCTCCTAAGCCTTTCTCTATTGAAACATTATGTCCTTTTCCATTCGATAAGAGTTTGGTCATGTGCCTTTTCCCATTAATGTAACATTTCCTAAATATGAGAGGTATGAAGGAACATCTGACCCACATGATCATCTTTGGGGGTTTTGTGCATTGAGTCTTGAATTCATGCATGAATCAACCTATTTAATGAGACTATTCCCAAGAAGCTTGGGAGGAACGGCTATGGATTGGTTTTCAAAACTACCATCCGGCATAAAATCCTTTGAAGAGTTAGCTTCTAAATTCATGATTCATTACTCTTATAACATCAAACATGAGGTCACAATGATAACGTTATGTAACATGAAGCAACAAGATGGAGAAGCCTTCCTCACATTCTTGCAAAGATGGAGGACTGCATTTGCTAGATATCCAAGAAGTGTACCGGAAAAAGAAAAAAATGGATATCTTTATTAACGGTTTAAGAAGCGAACTGAATTATAGACTAAGAATGCAATGTCCTAAAACCTTCCAAGATTTGATTGATAATGGAATTACAATGGAAGAAGTGTTGATTAAGAGTGGAGAGTTGAAATTGTACAAGGAAAATAAGAATAACTCTAACTCCAACAACAACAATACCAACAATAACAACAATCAAAATAAAAGTTGGTACAATAATAATAACCGTTATGCTGCAAAGAATAACAACAAAGGCATTGTTAATGATGGTGTAGTGGAATCCAGCAACTTGAAGGTGACTCCATTTTCCCTTACAAAGACACCAAATCAAGTGAATAATACTAATCAAGCATATAATGCACCTTCCAACAACAACAACAACAATGCCAACAAGAATAATCAAGGAAACAAGGATCAAAACAGCAAGTATGATAAGTATTTGAAGCCCACTCCTGCAAGACACTTTACACCCTTGGGAGAATCACTTGAAACTACATTAAAGGCTCTCATGGCTAACAATGTTATTACATTACCCGCTATTAAGCCTTATGAACCAGAACACAAGCCGGGCTAGTGGGATGCTAAGCATCATTTTCTGAATATCATAGGATTCGGGGGTACACTACAAATGAATGTCTACAATTAAAGAATGTGGTGCAAGACTTGATAGATAATAACATAATCACTGTTGATGGACCCCAAAATAATGAAGATCATACGGCCTTCAAACAACCTTTTTACAAACATGATAAAGGTGAGTCATCAAATGGCAAGAAACAAAGTGCCAATAATCTCAACTTTGCGCCATCATATGATCATATTGTTAATGCTATAATCATTAATGAACAGCCTCAAAAGGAAGCAACACATGTCATTACAAGAGGGCAAAATTCTAGAATGACTTTACAAGGGATAGTCCCTCAAAACACCAATATCCCACAATCCAACATTGTGGTCAAACAACCTCCTACAACAGCAAGGCCTTATAGTTTGGTGGACCAATTGCAACGTACTCCAGCACAAATCTCAATCTTAGAGTTATTGAAGTTGTCACTGAATCATAAAGAGATTTTAGAAAAAGCTTTGGAAGAGACACATGTTTCTACTACCTTAGGGGAAGAAAAGTTTCAAAATATGGTAGGACATCTCATGGCTCCTCATTGTCTTTCATTTTCTGATCAAGACGACATGTCTATAACTCATCCTCAAAATTTTCCATTACATATAGAGGTTTTGATCGAAAGGCATAGAGTCAAAAGAGCCCTTA
The DNA here is from genome assembly GCA_027943335.1 of Chamaecyparis obtusa. Classification (NCBI taxonomy): domain Eukaryota; kingdom Viridiplantae; phylum Streptophyta; class Pinopsida; order Cupressales; family Cupressaceae; genus Chamaecyparis; species Chamaecyparis obtusa. The sequence continues at coordinate 2,794,246 of BSBK01001469.1, read as the reverse complement.
TTGATGGAGGGGCTGGTCTTAACATATGCACATTAAGTCTTGTAAAATCCTTAGGTCTATCCGAGTCTTGCATTGACCCTACGAAGAAAATCACCATAAAAGCTTACGACGAAGCTGAAAGAGCTTCTAAAGGCATGATTGTGTTGCCCATCCAAATGGGACCAGTCAAGAAGGAAACCAAGTGTCAAGTGTTTGACATGAAATTAACCTATAACATCTTATTGGGAAGACCATGGATTCATGAGATGCAAGCTGTCCCATCCACATATCACCAATGCATCAAGTTCCCATACATGGGTGAAGAAATCACAGTTGGAGGAGACTCAAATCCATTTCAATATTGTAATGCACTCAAACCCTTGCATGAATTATACATTCCACATAATTGTGAAGGAGTTGTTCCAAGAATCACCAATGAAGATGCACAAAATCCTCTTCAAGCTAGCTCAACTACATCAACTAAGGGCAAGGAAAAAGTGAGCTACGAGGGTCCAAATGTAATGGAAAGTCCATATGTAGCACCTAAATTGGAGACAGTGATCTAAAAACCTACTAAAGAGGAAAAAGAACAAGCTAAAGAAGATCATTACCAATACATGAGTGAGATGATGAACAAATTTGACAAACAATGCAAGATTAGTTCAAAAGGGGTAGGAGAATATTCAGTTTCTCTATTTGACATGCCCATGTCTCCCAAATCACATGGTAAACCCTCAAAAGAACATCTTCCACATAAGTATAATTCTTATTTTGTGAGGGAAGATAGCAAAGCAACATGGGATAAGGAAGAAGATGATGTCCTTCAATGGCTTTATCATGATGAGGATGGTACCTTAGACACTCCCATGGAAAGAATTTTCAGCATGTCAATATACAAACCGAACAATATGGGAAAGGATTTGATATTATGCAAAAGATGGGATACAAAGTTAGAGGACCCCTAGGCCAAAGAAATAGAGGATTATTAGAACCTATTGAACCTATTTGGAGGGCAAGTCATGAAAAATCCGGAGTAGGTTTTCAATATAAACGAGAAAGTTCAAGTCCAATGCATGATTTTCATCCTCAAATAAATGCATTAGAATCCGAAGGAGATAGTGATGACTCTAGGGATTATGAATGGGATACTTTATCAGATGAGTCATGTCAAGATAAAGAAGTCATTGCTATACATACTTATGCAAAAATCCCAAAACAAGATGCTCCAATTAATGAAGAATCTCCTATTCAAAGGCCTAATATAGAACAAGCATCTAGTAGTGGAGCATGGATAGAAACATTTTGGACACCTTCAGAGGAGGGAAATTCAAACGTTAGTTTTAACCCGCTTGTGGCTTTTCCCACATTGTTTCCCGTAGAGGTTGACGAGGATTCAAGCGAAGGGGACTTTGACCCTGCTTCCATGGATCATCTTGAGGAAGTGCACATCATAGATCTAAACGATACAATGTATGAACCCTCAAACGAAGTCATGTCCATAAATCCTATTGATGATACCTTACCCAATAACTCCTTAATTTTGATGCATCCGGACCTCATTGATTGGGATCAAACTGAACCACATGACTTACTTTACTTCCCAAATGACCAAGCAACAAACCAATACCTCAATGCGGTTGAACCCTCTTTCAACAACAAACTCAATACGGACATGATGACAACAGCAAGGGTCCAATCTCTTAGTCAAAAAAAGAAAAAAATGAAAAAAAATAAAAAAATGAGAAGTTCTATTGGTGAAAACCCAACTGTGGCACCATTAGAACCAAAAACAATGAAAATAAAAGATGTTTCTTTTGGTGAAAACCCAACTATGGCACCATTAGAAGAGAGATTGGACACTTTGCCTGAACATGAAGAAGAACGGTCATCTATCCTTATAGAACCAACAGAAAAAGTTAACATTGGTACCGAAGTAGAGCCACAGGTTGTACACTTGGCTACATCACTTAAATCTCTTGAAAGAGAGGACTTTATCAAATTCTTCCAAGAACAACAAGTAAATTTTGCATGGTCATATGCCGATATGCCTGGACTGGATCCTGATTTCATAATGCATCATCTGAATGTTAGACCCGGAGTTAAACCTATGAAGCAAAAACTAAGGAAAATGCACCCACATGTGGCTCTCCTAGTCAAGGCAGAATTGGAAAAATTGTTAAAGGTGGGGTTCATAAGAACAATAGCATATGCTGATTGGATCTCTAACATTGTGCCGCTTACTAAGCATGATAAATCTATCCGTGTGTGTACGGATTTCAGAGATTTAAACCTTGCATGTCCCAAAGATGACTTCCCATTGCCAAGCATTGATACCATAGTGGATCTGACAACAGGTCACGCAATGTACTCATTAATGGATGGATTTAGTGGTTACAACCAAATAAAGATTGCTCCCGAAGACCAAGAAAAGATAGCACTTACTTGCCCTTGGGGTACTTTTTGTTGGAATGTCATGCCCTTCGGTTTAAAAAATGCTGGAGCTACATATCAAAGGGCCATGACAACTATTTTCCATGACATGATGCACACTTTCTTAGAAGATTATGTGGACGACATTCTAGCAAAATCCCACAATAGAGAAGAGCATTTACAAATCCTAAGAAAAATATTCATTCGGTTAGAACAATTCAAAGTTAGATTAAACCCAAAGAAGTGTACATTTGGTGTCCAATCCGGCAAGTTATTGGGTTATATAGTGTCAGCAAAAGGCATTGAAGTTGATCTTGAAAAAGTACAAGCCATTCTAGAAATGGAAATTCCAAGAAATATTAGCCAAATGAGGTCACTACAAGGAAAGATTCAATCAATAAGGAGATTTATCTCTCAATTAGCATAAAAGTGTCACTCCTTCACCAGATTGCTACACAAGGACACTACATTTATGTGGGATGAAGAATGTGATAAGGCCTTCGCTATTTTGAAGACTTATTTGATAAACCCACCTATTCTTATGTCACCTATGAAGGGTAAAGAACTGTTGTTATACATATCAGCCACAGAAAGGTCTCTAGGCATATTGTTGGCACAAGAAGATGAGCAAGGAAAAGAAAGGGCAATCTACTATCTTAGTAGAACCTTAATAAAATATGAACTAAATTATTCATTCATGGAAAGAGCATGTCTAGCAGTGGTTTTTGCATCTCAAAAACTAAGACATTATATGTTGATGCATAAGATCAAATTAATTGCCAAGATTGATCCTCTCAAATACTTGCTAAGTAAAACTGCCTTAACAGGTAGAATAGCAAAATGGGTCATGATCCTAAGTGAATTCGACATTGAATATGTTGATAGAAGAGCAATTAAAGAACAAGTGATAGCAGATCACTTAGCAGATAACCCAATGGAGTCTACACAAACCATGCAAATTGAATTTCCAGATGCAGAAATTGTCAACATAGAAGCAAAGACATGAAAATTATATTTTGATGGATCTTACACACAAGGAGGTTCTGGAGCAGGTATATTATTGGTTACCCCTCAAGGGTACACTATTCCAAAGTCCTATAAACTCTTATTTCCATGCACCAATAACATAGCGGAATATGAGGCATTAGTCATTGGCATCAAAATGGCTTTGGAATGGAATATTGCAGAACTACAAGTGTATGGGGATTCCCAACTCATAATCAATCAGGTTAATAATGAATACAATACCAAAGATATAACATTGATGAAATATAAAACCTTGATTGATGGATGGAAGAAGTACTTTGCTTTGATCACATTTGAACAGATTCCAAGAGAAAAGAATAGAGTAGTAGATGCCATGGCTACCTTGGCTTCATTGTTACAAAAACCAGATCAAAATGAGAAGTATGAGTTCTTGATGGAAGAGTTGGTACAACTGGCATTCAACCTTCCTGACACCCAAATTGTTGCTCTTTTACATGGACATGACTCTCCTTGGTATGGACCCATCTATACTTACCTTAAAGACCAAGTACTCCCCATAGACCAAACTCGTGCCCAAAAACGTAACTTCATATGCCAAGCGGCCCGTTACCTAATCCTTTCAGACACATTGTATCGTAAGGGTCTTGATGGGACATTACTTAGATGTCTAGAGGAAGAAGAGTCTAAGTTAGCTTTACGCGAGGTCCACGAAGGCATTTGCGGGTCACACTCAAGCGGTCTTAATCTAGCTAAGAAAATCCTTCGTTTAGGGTACTTTTGGACAACATTAGAAAAGGATGCTTGTCAATTTGTGAAGACATGTAGCAAATGTCAATATCATGGTAACATGATACATGCACCGGCTCAAGAATTACACCCATTCATTACACCATGGCCTTTTTATCAATGGGGTTTTGACTTGATTGGAATCATACATCCTCCATCTTCAAATGGACACAAGTATATCATCACAGGAACAGAATACTTCACCAAATGGGTGGAAGCAGTTCCATTAACAACAGCAACCGGTAAACAAATTTCAATGTTCATTTTGAACCACATAATTTGCCGCTATGGTATTCCACATGCCATTATCATGGATAATGGGAAACAATTCAAAAATCAGGATATTGATGAACTTTGTATGACATTTCACATTACACATCATTCGTCATCCATTTATTATCCACAAGGCAATGGACAAGCTGAAGCAACGAACAAAAATATCCTCAAAATATTAAAAAGATCAGTTAACAAATCAGGAAGAGATTGGCATGTGCAAATAAATCCCGCACTATGGGCTTACAGAACTAGTATCAGAACACCTACAGGAGCCACCCCATTCTCTTTAGTCTATGGAACCGAAGCAGTTCTACCATTAGAAGTTGAAATTCCATCTCTACGGGTTTCATTAAGAGGATTGATCACTGACGAGGATTATAGGATTGCCAGACTACAACAGTTGGAATTGTTAGAGGAACACCAGACTCAAGCTTATGAGCATTTAAGAGTTTATCAAAATAGGATTGCACGCAATTACAACAAACACATCAAACCAAGAACTTTTCAAGTAGGAGACTTGGTACTAAGAGAAAATCCCAAAAATCAAGCTGAAAGGGAAAAGAAAGGAAAGTGGAAAGCTAATTGGATAGGCCCATTTGTGATAGTGTCATCCTTTGGAACTGGAACATATAAGTTATCAGATTGTAATGGTGAAGAATTACAAGAACCCATAAATAGCATTCATTTGAAGAGGTTCTACACTTAAAGCAGATGAAAGAGTATAAAGAGTATCAGATGAGAGAGCATCATAATTATTGTACATAGTTGAAAAGGGATCTTGAAAATACAAAAACATTTGAAAATGGAAAATCCAAAAATATTGGAAAAGAAGAAAGATCAAAAACAGTGGAAAATTGAGCATGAAGAAAGCAAAAACATTTGAAAAACTATCTCTTGGTGAAAACCTAGCAAATAGGCACCAAGGTGATAAAGAAAAAAAAAAAGAAAAAAGAAAAATACAAAAAAAGAAAAAAAAAGAAAAATACAAAAAAAAGAAAAAATGAAAAAACTAAAAAAAAAATGAAAAAGAAAAAAGTGCCTTGGTGAAAACCTAGCAAATAGGCGCCTTGGTAGCAAAAAAAGAGAGCACCCAAAGGTGAAAACTTGGCAACAAGCACTTTTGGTTCCCTTAAGTCATTTCTTTCCTAGTCACATGTGTACATAATGCATCTCATCATCCCATTTGTTTAAACCTTCATTGCATCCGTCATTTGTACATAGTCATAATAACATCTTGTAGCATCATCCTTTGCATTGCCCAAAGTTGTCAAAACTGATACATCAAACACTTGGGGGCAGCATAAACAGATTGGAAAGTGGGCACCTCAAAAAGGATTCAAATGAGCAACATTCAGTCACAAGCAGGAAGGGATCAACATTTTCAAAAGAGAGATCAGATTTTTGTAAACCTTTGATGGATATCATTGGTTACTAACCAAGAAGTTGACTACCACAACAAAATCCTTGAGCCTAAATTGACTTATTATTCAGGATTAAAAATCAAACATCATTCCATGATCAAAACACTTGGAAATATTATTTGAAGATCAGAAAACAATGCAAAACACCTAGATAGATTCTTTTGAAAAGTTGGTTAAAAATCTATTTACTTACATTAATTCAATTTGTATCAAGTCTTTTTAGCTAATCAATGATGTTTCAACTAGATTGGCAATGATGGAGACATGATATTTTTCTTGACTATGAAGTGAATGTTTGGAGGAAGATTCATTGCCTTATGAGAATTCATCTAATGACATGGTCATCAAAGAACCATCGAGGATTATCTTATAAAACAATGAGTTAACCTTTGTTTGTTTATGCAACCAGATACCTTGGATATTTAGATTCTTCATATCTAAATGCCAAAATCCACTTGCAACATAGAATCTGACAAAATCGGTATTCGTACTCTCATGATTGTTTGTAATCAGTGATAGTCGTATCGACGAGACCAATGGGAAAGCAAAACGGAGGTTACCATATGAGCAATAAAAAGCGATATTCATATCATCATGTCAGTGGGCAGTGGTGATTGTATTGACTTTCCGGTCCCAAATGCTCAATGATGAAAATATATCCTCAAGGCATTTATTTGCTAAAAGCTAGTGACACTTAGCTGCATTCATAAAAGGTTAAATGCATTCTCATGTTAGATTAATTGCACATGCATTTTGTTCCAAGGGTTTCATTTTGCATCAAAAAGGGGGTACATAACATCATCAACAAGGTCAAATCAGAAAGGACAACATCACCTCAATATCATCTTTTCTACAATAAAAACATGAGATTATAATTTTTGCATTCATTCCATATCATTAATCATTACATAGATATATTATCAAGGAAAAGAAGGAAATAATCATTTACATGTGCATCCATCTAGACAGTGATACAGATTGCATACATGAGAAATAACATTTCAAAACAAAAAACTTGCATCCATACATGAAGAAATGCATCCATCTATCTATATCATACATAAGATACATTGCATCCATAGACACATCCATCCAAAAACAAATGCATTAGATAAACACATATAGCATCATCTAAAGGTAATCTCATATATCATCAAGTAAAAAGTAGGAAAGATCATAAATATCCTCATATCACATGTCTACTCAAAACTCAATGCATCAAGTATAACAATGATATCATAAATCAACTCTATAATCGCCCATCAACAGGGGCATCAATGTCAAACAAGTATCAAAGTACAACTGGAAAGGTGACATCAAGGTCACAAGAATATGGTACAACATCAAGTATCTCAACATCAGTACATAAATGATCAACAAGAACACTCATAGCTCAACTCTCGTCACCACTAGGAGGAGGTCCTGGAGGAGGCTGTGGAGGAGGCTGTGATGGAGGTTGCTGAGGCGGCTGAGGAGGTGTCTGACCAACCATAGCAACAAGGAGAGGAACCAATGGAGCCAGACCTGATACTAAATGCTGAATCATAGAAGACATCTATGATACCTCTGTCCGTAATGCTCCCACATCTGCTCGTAGCTAGGTAGTACTAGAACTCTCCCCAACCTCATAGGTACTCTGAGGATCACCTGTATCTATAGGAGCTTTTCCCCGATCACAAGAAAAAGCTGCTAGCATCTGCTATGCACCTGTATCCTGACCATCCACGGTAGCCTACTGTAATCCTGCTCCCATATCCTGTCCTGCAACTGGATCCTGCCTCGCAGCCCTCACATGGTCCTGACGATCTATCCTCTATCTCTATGCTACTATAGGACGAGAAGGAGGAGGAGGTGGTGCCTGTATCTGTATATCTCTCGCTCATCCTCTGAGTCTAATCACCACCCTACCTCATGGTCTACCTCTGCGTCTCCTCCCACCACCAACATCCTCACCATCATCATCTCTCCCAAGTGCTGGCTCTGCAGGGTCTGTAAATCGAGGCATAGGATGCTCCATCAACCAAGCTAGATACTCCTGAGTAACCCTAGCATCTCTAATGTGTAACCTCATATCCCAGTCCATATAACCAAGCAGTGATATCTGCTCAATAGCATCATCATATGAAGGCATGTGTCCCCAAGTAGCCCTCTCTGCACTAGAACGAGCATAAACTACAGATCCCTGAGGCATAGGCTGAATCTGCCCAAACTGTCATAGTACTCTACCTACCAAGAATCTCTCAAGAACAGAGTCAATCTTGCCGATCATCCATCGAGGAGAAAACATATATGGTAACTCCAAGCTATCCTCTCTCCAATCCTCGACCTCGACATATGGTCTCCAATAGACCTCATCCATATCATCAATTTGACGCCGCCAATACTCCAAATGACCCAAGTGATGCTGTGTCACCATCCTAGTATACTGCCATGCAAAAGGATATCCTAAAGGTTGGTCTCGCTCTGATATAGGATGAATAACTGGTAAGTGCTCCCATATCCAAAGCTGCAAAATATGAATCCCAGCAGATAACAAAGTTGATCTCCTATAAACCACCTCATGAAGATCATGGTAAAGCTGTGCAAGCACACAAGATCCCCAATCAAAGCGTCGAGGCTGATGTAGCAAGTCCTCGATAATCCTGCCCCATCCCACTGAAAATCCGTGACCCCGTGGATCAGGTAATAATACACCACCAATGATCGCACCTAACAACACTGGTAAAATAGGAAATGAGGCAAACTGAGGCCATAAGATGCAATCATCACCTATGGAAGGATCTCTGAATACTCATCGACAATACGTCCCATCATAGACTGCATCGTAATATGCTATCTCTCCATGAGTCGGGATCTGCAACAATCTATATACATCCTCAGGAGTGATAGTCATCTCTCCCTGTGGTAGCCAAAAAGTGTTTGTCTCAGAGTGCCAATGCTCTGTGACAGTGGTAATCAAACCTCGGTTCAGCGGTAATGAACATTCGATTGAATTCATTGACGTGATTGATATCAATCAAGTTGACGCAATCAAGCAATCAGATGTCATAGAAAAGTCTCAAATAACATAAAATTTTTTCACTTACGCGACTTTTCTTTCAGGCGTCATTTCTTTTACCATAGGCAACATCAAATTCTCCATACGCGTGATTTTAATCATCCACGTGACTTGATTTCATGGACGCGATATCATATTTTCAGCAGGCGACATTTTATTATCCAAGATTTTCACGCGGTGAACAATTAAAATGCTTAAACCCTAGGCGATATTAAATTGTCGGCAGGCGATAAAGGATTTTCTAAAGGCGTGAGCAAACCTAAGGAAGGCGATATCAAATTTACCAGAGGCGACATTTAAATTTTTTAGGCGTAATTAAAAGGCACGGAGGCAACATTTCTTTTCAAAAATGCAGAATCAAAATTTTAAAATGCATTAAATGAGGTCATAAATGCAACTTTCAAAACATGAGGAAAATTTGAATGACATACCGGCGGACCATCGATCGCTCTCCGAATGAACCGGCACGCTCTCTCAAACCGATGCTCACGATGTGGGACCAACATCGTGTAAAAAGGGCTAAAATCAGAGCTCAAATCTCAAGAGGGAATGGTGAAAATGAATAGTAAAATGAGGGGTTTTACCCTATTTAAGGTGAAATTGGTCCTAATAAACACTTAAAAATGCACTTTGGACCTATTATATGACATCTTCATTAGCCGAGGCATAAATAAAACTTGCTTATTTCTTTCAAACGGTATTAGAAATCAAAACATATTCCAACTACTCAAAATCGTTCAAATCAAGGAATCAATATGTTTTATTTCTGAGGGGGCATCAGAGTATCAAATGGGCATCACATCAAAAACATTTATCAGTGGGGCATATCATATCATATCAAGTTATCGTATCATATCATATCATATCAAGATATCATATCGTATCATATCAAGTTATCATATCAAATCAATTTCATATCAAGAGGCAAATCAATTTCATATCAGGAGAAAAATCAATATCAAATCTGCTATCATATCAAACCTATCAACATATCAGCAATCAGTGAGCCCAAGACCTTTATCAGTGAACCCAGGACCTTTATCAGTGAACCCAGGACCTATCATCAAATCAGGACCCATATCATATCAGTATCATATCAGAGGCATCATAATCATATCAACACCATCATCAGAGGTACAACACCATCATCAGAGGCATATCATCATCATCAGGAAGTACATCAATCGAAACGATCAGAGGCATATCAGAACCAGGACCTGAATTAGATCATCATACTAAGGGAATCTTTGAATCGGTGTTCTTCGCACATCGACTCAAAGAGGGGCATTTGTAGACACGAAAAATTGGCAAAGGGTTAATTCAACCAAAAGGTGCAATCAAATCATCAAAATAGCACGAAAAATCAATAAATGGAACAAAGGCAATTCAAATCAAAGGAAAATTCAATTAAATGATTAAATGATTAAATAAAGCTTGAAAAAGGGAAAAACACTACGAAATTAATTAAATTCAATTAATGACATAGTTGTTGAAATGAAAAATCAAAATGAACATCTTACCCTTCATGGCTAAATTTAATTATTTTAATTAATTAATAAATCATAATTTCCCTCAACAAAGCAAAAAGGAGACAAAATGGACACAAATCACTCACTTTTTGTTGAAATGGTCCAGCCTTTTGAAACCATTTAAATGTTTGTCCCCCCATTTATGGACAAAGCAAAGCCAATTGACCTTACCCAAGCATAACCATGGTTATCTCACTCTACCCCCTACCCTTGGGAAAATCCTATAAATAGAAGGCATTTTGAGGCATTATTGATCCACTCCATATCTTTGAATTGCAGCAAAGCTCTGTCAATTTGCATCCATAGCACTCACTTATCATTTGTCATTGCTAATTAGCTAAATTGTTGATCATTTTGTAGATTTCTTATCAAATAGAGCTAGAATTTGATAATTAGATCTAGTTTGCATATCATTCTTAGTTCAATTCTCATAATTAGAGTGTCACTAGTGAGGATTTGCAGCTGAGAGCCTCATTTACCACTTCAATTTAGAGAACCATGAGATATTTAGATTAATTTGTGCATTCTTTAGATTAGTTTTCTTTGAATAGTGTAAATTCTCTTTAAATCTTGTTATTTCATGAAGGTGTAAATCACTCACACACAATGAGTTTGACTCAAAAACTACATAGTTGAATCTTGATAGCAATATCACAATTTGACTTGCTATGGAAAGTGTCTCATACTTATCAATTTAGATTCTGGCAACATATGTGACCGATGTTCTTGTTTTTGAAGACTTCTTTGTCCATTATCAGTGTCTTTTTTATTAGATGTCAAGTAATAAAATTCTTATAAATCAAACAAAATGCTTAGATTTTTTATGAAATATAAATCAATCCAAGTATTCACTAGTTATAAAATATTTAGGTAGAGGGGAGGACCCAACTTCCAAGGGTTGTTTGTTTTAGAGATACCAAAAAGTGTATTGCATCATACCATACTTGAAAATGGTGGCCTCATTATTGACTTAGTGCATAGGTTTAGTCCAAGCTCTTCGAAATGAGTCTACACCCTCACTAAGCTTACCATTTGAGCTACTTTAAATAGGTTCCAAAATGGAATCTATAAGAAGAAAGGGGCAGCGAAAATGTGTACGTTATCTAAGAGCATTTGATCTCTAGATATATCACTAACCATTTTCTATTGTGCACGTAAAAAATATAGAAGGGAAGTCAGATTAATAATTTTGTAATGGTTATAAGTGAGGGACCGTTGACGTGAGGTTTGCAGAAAATACAAGAACTATGGTTATGTTATTTTTTCCTAGTGGTCCATGCAAAAACTAGATACAAATTTCCTATATTTGACCTTTCAAATATCTTTAGCATACCCATTGCACAAAAAGGTGCAATAGTTAGTTAATTGTAAATCTCCTAAATTAACTTAAAAAATGGAACAATGGCTATGTTATTTTTCCCTAGTGGCCCATGCAAAAAGTAGACTCAGATTTCCTCTAATTGTGCTTCCAAATCTCTTTGGTGTACCCATTGCACACAAAGGTGCAATAGCTAGTTAATATTAAATATCTCAAGTTAACTTTGAGAAAATGTTCTTTATACTATTTAAATTAACTCATATTATTTAGTAATGTACAAAAGTAATCTAATGAAATAATGGTAATATTTATATATATAGAGATGAAAAATCTGATATTTAGTTGTAAATATTTGTTTAGAATTTTGAAAAGGGTGTATAATTTGTAATCAATAGCAGCTTCTTATCTTTGACATTAATAAAATTTTAAAGAATTCATAGATTCACCTATAAAGAATATAGCATTATTTTATGTAATCTATGACTTGGAAAATCATAAAATGTATTATAATCATTAAAACTTAGATACATGTTATATATCCTAGAATAGTTTTAACAAATTAAAAAAGATACATAACTAAAATTTCAATAATGGGTTAGACCTTACTAATTTCTTTGGAAATAGGAAAAACGGTTAAAATTATATTGAATTGAATTTCTACATTATTGAGAGTGCAAAGAGGAAAAATAAATATTGTATTCAATTGGATTTTCATTAGATGATTTTGCAATACAATATCATTGGTTTTTTAAAGCCTTATTTTTCTTTGATTAACTACCTATGGGAATGTAACTTCCCATTATTATAGCATATTTAATTTATTAACTACTAACCTAAATTAATGAAATATGCCAATGTTCCCCCCCTATTAATTAATTCGAACAAGAGTGAAGGTTGCAAGGGTTTTGAACCCAACCCTTCTAGAGACTTTGATGAAGCGCCTTCACCAATACTCCTCGCTTTCTCAAGAATATTGGACTGATTGCATCAATGGATCTCATGACCATAGAACCTGAAACTAGCTACACCACTCAAGAAACACCAAACTGATTGCATGAGTGGATCTCCTGATGATAGTACTTGGAACCATCTACACAACATGAGGGTTCCCACCTCCTCTACACAAAAAGACATATTTCTTCTGAAATCCCACATCTCCTTTGAGTGTGTCTAATGCCTCATCTAGTGTTGCACATGAGACGTCTTTCATTTGAAAGTCCACATCTCCTCCGAGTGTTTTTAACACCTCCTTAAGTGTTGTCGAAAAAATCAAAACCGATATGCCTACACATGAGACACCTTTCCTCCAAAATTCTACATCTCCTCAGAGTGTGTCTAGTTCAACCTCAAAATTTCTCAAAATATCATATTCAGATCCTTCCCCCCTTACTCCTTGAAGGGACAATCATGACACCAAGCCTCCTCTTCTCTTGAGGGACACAAATATATCAAGTCCCCTCTTTTCTTCAGGGACAAATCTGCCAAGCCCCGACTTGTCAGGGACACAAATAAGTTTCTTCTCATGCAATGAATCATCCCTAAGCGAGAAGATAGATCAAGATGATAGAAAAGCTCTTGCCTATGTTGTCTCCAGCCTAATGTAAGTTCCTGTTTTAGTTTCTATGGAATATTTTCTTTATCAAATCACAATGCAATGCATTTTTGAGGTTCCTGACATGAATCCAAAGTGTAAGAATGAATGGGCCCATATGTACTAGCATTAGGCACATAAATCATAGAAGTTACCAACCTTATTCCTTATCAAACCAAGTTGACTATTACCATTAATTATATTTGCAAAAATAACATTGAAGATAAATTTCTAATATCTCCCATAATATCCAGAGTGCAATCAAATGCCTTTGTACTTTTAGTCCAATATTTAGAAGCTTAAATAACTCTCCTTCACTCCTATATGAAGTTTAGAAAACTTGGAGCATATTCACTTTCTTGTTACATAACTCTCCTTCACTCCTATATGAAGTTTAGAAAACTTGAGCATATTCACTTTCTTGTTACATACCTTGAAGAAAAAAATGCATTTTACCCTTTATCAATGATTAGCTCCGAGAAACCTATCCTTTGGCTATCACTAACTATGAATGGTGGTCTATAAATATTCAATGGCTAGTATTCAAGGAATTCGACATTGAGTGGAAGGAAACCACTCAAAACAAAAAAGAAAAATCTGAATTTATACTCATCACACCCCTATCCAAGTATTCAAATTGCCTGACTAGATGGCTACCGTAACTCTAATCAAAACCTCCACCCACAAGAACAATACAATCATGTTTAAATACCATCTACATTCTACAAATTAGATTATAATCATTTGATCATACCATAGAATTTTCGCCTTCCATATGTGACCGCTACCATGTAGAGAAATTTTGATCAAAGATGGTTACTATGCAGTTACTATCTCCATATATATCTAATACGCATAAATGATTGCACACATGAAATTGATAGGTTGCGCTTCTCTTTAGATCAAACCACTTCTACAAACAAACTTGGCAAAATCAACAACCAGTGTTGCGGATAAAATTTCTATGGTACTCGCTCCACAATGGTACGCCATTGCCAAAATATTGGTTAGAAGTCTAATTAAACTCCACCATTGAGAATGATGATAGCGTAACCATTAATACATCCATCTCAAGACAAGTGAACCGCTTGAAGCTACAACATCATTCATAGTTCTGCAGATGGGAAAAAAATGGACATACGATTATCCCTACCACTTTTTTCCTTTTTTTGGGTGCCTGACTAGTCTCCTCGAAATAGATGAGGGAAATGATTTGAGCTCAGAGTGGTCTATATTTTCATCCTAGGAACATATATCGCCAGGTTTAGAATAAAATATAATTTCATAAGTGCCTACATGCAAAAGCTTCTCCTTGAAACAGTTACTCTCATCGCAATCATCAGATAGTCGGATTCTCTTCCATTGTAGAATATCCTCACCGATGGAAACCAAAGAAACACTCTTCATTGTAGCAATCTACTTCATTCCACATGCACATATTTAAGCTGGTGCTCTGATACCAAAATAGGAACACAGAGAAGAAAAAATAAAGATTGTATCCAATTGGATTTTCATTAGATGATTTTGTAATACAAAATCACTGATTTTTTAAAGCTTTAATTTCCTGTGATTAACTACCTACGGCAATCTAACTTCCCATTATTATAGAATACAAGTATATTATTAAACGCTAACCTAAACCTATACTGACCTAAATTAATGAAATACGCCAACAACTATATTGTAAGAAAAATATATTTTTGTTGTTTATATGAAGTCCAATGATCATTTGGTATTTTCCTCCAACTCTCTCTTGACTCTTTGTATTAAGGAAAAGCCAACTTTGTCAATTTAATATGATGTAAATTTTTTGTTGCGTGTATTGTAAAGTCAGAGATTAATAAGAGATTTTTGCTACATTGAAAGTGGATATAGTATTTTATGTTGAACCACTATAAATATGGTGTTGCATGTGCTAGAATGATTTTACAATAACTGAGAGGGGGGATGGGGGTGGGGGTGAATCAGTTATCCTCCGGTCTAGATGTACCACTTAAAATTTTCAACACTTCAACCAACTTAGATCTATTCAATAATTCACTCAGTCTTTATAGAATATAATCACTAATATAAAACTTGCAGTCCATTGTCCAAAAGTAATCAACTTGCAGAATATAAAACTCTTAACAACATAGCCCATCAAATAACATTCACACAAGTATGACATTAGGATTTAACGTGGAAACCCAATATGAGAAAAACTACCAGTAACATGCTACTAAATTTTCACTCTTCTGAAGTGAGCTCTGTGAGGAGCCAACCCTGTTAAAGGTTACAATAGACACTGTTAGGTGTGACCCTATTAAATGATTTAATCACCCTATTAGGAGTGGCCTTGTTAGAGGACTTAAGAACATCCCATTAGAATGTCACCTTGATTAAAAGGTTTACAAATGACTGTTAGGTCAACCTTGATTAAAAGATTTTAACTGATACAATGGTTAAAAAGTAATAATAGGTTCTGATCTAAAATATACAACTCACTTTGAAAATATAGATATAATAATCTCTATTTACTGACTGACCTTCATTGCCATCTTCATCTTTGATCTGCTTGAAAATCCCTTCACGAAATCACTGCAACTCTGTTAATCTCTTCTCAGCCTTCTGCTTAGTTTTTCCAATCAATAACATCAACCTATCATACTACATAACCCACAATTACGTCATCCTTGTACCTCTGTGATTAGGTAGCTTAATCTTTTGCCGCTTAATCTCTTTAGTAGATCTTAGGTTTAGGGCAGATTCATCGAATTCTTCCAACATTTTGTTCTCCTCCTTATCCTTCTAGATACTTCTTGAAACTTCTCTTTCAATCTGTAAGAAAATAGTTTACCATGCATTAAATGCCTCAATTCATTCATCTTTAACTCCAACACATTTTACATATCCTAAGAATTCAACTATGTCGGGTGGGAATCTCAATTCTTTCACAAACTATAAATTAATGACACTCGTCCAATACCGTGTTCATCTGCTTGGTCATCACTAGATAGCTCGGTCATCGCTAAAACTATTCTTCTCAGCAAACACTGTCTTCGCTTGGTTAATTCTCACATACTCAGCAACTACTGATGCTCGGTCGACACTAAAATTTTCTCATCTTATACTAACACTCGGTTGACACTAGCATCACTCAGCTTATACTAAATTTTTTCTCTTTTGCTTAGTCAAGCCTATGCTTCCAGACTTTCTTTCCTTATTTCTTCTATGTTTCAAATCAATTAACGTCTTCACTTAGTGTTATAGATAAACAACTCATTACCTTGCCAATGTGCCAACTAATCAAGTACCCATTGTAGTTTCTCAACCTTTCACTAGGTCCTCTTGTTATCTCCTCTTTTCAAATCCTCTGCATCAATCAAAAAGATATGGTACTTACTAGATAGCAACTATATCACCATTTAAGGTTTGACAATGTAACAATTATTTCAATTGTAGTTTCCAATAATCTCCCTATTTGGCATTGATGGAAACACGACATGCACTACCATAAACTCCATATGCATAGTCACCATATAATCCAAAAAGTTTGTTCAGATTCATTACATAATTTTAGCCTCATTTTGATTCTCATCCAAGTATCAACTCCCTCTTGGATAGATTTCTCCCTTACCTTATTCAATCTCTCCCTCTTTTCTTATGGTAACTTCTTCTGAATCTGTATCTATATCTCTCCCTCGAGTTCACTAAATCTCTCCCTCTTTGACAACAATGTCAAAGATGTTCATCTTTACCATGTAGATATCTTCATGTTAGTTCTCTAAACTTCATACTCCCTCTATCATCTTTCTTATGACTGATCAACATCTTACACTTTACTCTTCACAACTTTAGACAACTCCTAAAGTGTGACCTCCTTAGCATCAATTTATCATATATTCTGATTAGTACATTTGATGCAATACTCCTATATGATTCTAGTTAGCCTCAGTTAGGGGAATCTCCCCTAATTTACCTCTTAGATACTCATGAACATCCTTAGGTAATGCCTTAGTGAATATATCTGCTAACTGTTCCTTTGTATTCACATACTCCAGTCTTTCTTCCTTGTCTTGAACTAGCTCCCTCAAGTAATGATACTTGATAGCAATATTCTTAGACTTATCATGCACCATAGGATTCTTTGATATATTGAAAGCACTTTTGTTATCACAGAAAATAACATCTTGCTTAGTAATTTCTTCCTTCATACCTGTCAACAATTTCTTGATCCACACTAGGTTTGAACAATTAACTACTACTACTACTACATATTCAGCTTTTGTTGTAGATTGAGAAATGCAATTCTATTTCTTGCTTGTCCAAGAGAATAATTTCTTTCCTAGAAAGAATGTGCCACCACTTGTACTCTTTCTATCATCCACATTTCCTTCCCAATCTGCATCACTGTAAACTTTCAATTCAAACTTTTTATTCTTCTTATAATACGGTCTATAATCCTCTGTTCCTTTCAGATATCTCAGTATTCTTTTCATTACCGTCATGTGATGCTCCTTAGGATTGACAAAAAATATTGCAACAATCCCAACTGCTAAGGCAATATCTGGTCTATTGTGAACAACATATTGTAGCTTTCCCATCATTGATATGTACAAGGTTTGATTGACTTTAGCTGTATCATCATTCTTTGATATTTTTTGTCCAATAGCCATGGGTGTACTAACTGGGCTAGATTCCTCTAGGCCAAACATTTTCAGTATCTCCTTGACAGACTTAGATTGTGTAATATAGATACCTTTCTTCATATGATAAACTTACAAACCAACAAAGAATTTGATCTCTCCAAACATATACATCTCAAATTCAGTTTGCATCTCAGTTGAAAATGTTTGGCATAGTGCATCTTGTCCTCCAAATATGACATCATGAACAAATATTTCAGCTAATAATATCCCTTTACCATTTTCAGTCTTCAAGTACAAATTGTTGTTGTCATTAGTTCTTGAAAATCCAATCTTGATCAAGTAATTATGTAATCTCTCATACTATGTTCTAGGGGTTTGTTTCAATCCATGTAATTCTTTGTGTAGCTTACAAACCATGTTCTTCTTGCTTGAGTCAACAAATCCTTCTAGTTGTTCAATGTATACTTCTTCCAATATTTCATTTAGAAATGCAGATTTGACATCCATTTGATACACTTTGAATCCTTTATAAGCTGCATATGAAAGTACAGTTCCCACTCCTTCCAATCTAGCAACTGGGGAAAATGTCTCCCCATAGTCAATGCCTTCTTCCTTTGCATATCTCCTGCATACCAATCTAGCTTTGTTCCTTGCGAATTCTCCATGTTCATTCAGCTTATTTCTGAACACCCACTTTGTTCCAATAACATTCTTGTCCTCTAGTCTAGGCACTAGTGTCTAGGTTTTTTTCTTTTCTATCTGCTCAATTTCCTCATTCATGGCTTGAATCTAATCTTCAGTCTCTAAAGAGTCTTTCACTATCTTACGCTCAAACTCACATAACATGCATGTTTGATCTTTCAACTTACTCCTTGTCATGACTCTAGATTCTTTAGCTCCAATGATTTGTTCTAGCTTATGATGTATTCTCACATATTGTGCTAATGTAGGCTCTATTCTCCTTTCTTATTGCTCTTGATCTTCAGGTTCATGTTGTAAATTATTTTCTTCCTCTCCTAATTTATTGGAAACATCCTCCTTATACTTGGCATTATCTTGTTGTAACTCGACAGGTTCTTGTTGTTGCTTGGCAACATTGTTTTTTTGGCTCAGATGCATTACTAGCCTCTCCTTCTTCCATGTATACAAAATATTGTAATTTGCAGGTTCCTTCTTGCATTCAACTTCATTCTTTTCTGCATATTCATCAAATCTAATATTTGTTTTTTCCACAACTTTTTTAGTGCTATAATTCAAACACTTGTAAGCTTTTATCTTAGTAGAATAACCTAGGAATATGCATTGATCACTTTAGCATCAAGTTTTCCATTCCTATTGTCCTTCAGTATATCTATCATTTTCTTCCAAAGGCTTTAAAATATTTCACATTAGGTGCATAACGGTGCCATAATTCAAAAGGTGTAGCATTTGTACCTTTCTTGATTTGTACAAGATTCAAGGTATAAATAGATATACTTATAGCTTCTCTCTAGTACGTTTGTGCAAAATTCTTCTCTATCATCACTATTCTAGCACAATCCATGATTGATCTATTTCTTCTCTTTTCTATACCATTCTGTGGAGGTGTCCTTGGTGCAAACATTCATCTCTTTATTCCTCTATCATTGAAAAATATTTTGAACTCATTACATATTAACTCTCCTCCTCTGCCAGACCTCAGACATTTCAAGCTTTTACCTGTTTCTTTCTCAACTTTTGCCAAATACCACTTAAACAACTGAAAGGCATCATTTTTTTCTTTAAGAAACATTACAATCATCATTCTAGAGTAGTCATCAACAATCAGAATGAAATATTTATCACCATAGTAACTTTGCACAATAATAGGTCCACAAAGGTCAGTATGAACCAATTCTAGAATATCATCAGAAGTATATGTTTTTCTCTTCAAACTAGAATTTGTCATTTTCCCAATTGACATTGGTCACACATCACATTATCAGGTTTCTTCAATTTTGGTAAACCTCTAACTCTTTTCATCTTGCTAATGCTTACCAAATTGTCAAAGTTCACATGGCACAATGTCTTATGCCATAACCATACATCGTCAAATTGTTCAAATAAACATGTTTCTTTAGATAGGTCTAGATAGAATAAATTAGCTCTTGTCTGTTCTCCACTTTCAATTAGTTCACCAGTGGCACAAATATCTTATTATTTTTGTGATAAGACTCAACTCGGTAGCCAGTACGTGCAACACTCAACACACTAGTACATTTGAGGTCCAATTTTGACAGCCATTTGTCAGATTTGCAATGCTCATTTTTTGGCATTTTGACACGTGTTTATCATCATTTTTGTGTTGGAATTTAGATGGAAGAGACCTCCGTCGGTTTACCGACACCCCATTACATCAGAAACTTGCACATGATAACAACTTTGTTATGGCATTTCCTATGGTCCATCTATCGGAATTCCAACACAAAGACCTATCGAAAATATACAATCGCTGTTAGAACTAACTGTCAAAAAGATATCCTTTCCGACATTAGAACTGTTGGAATAGTGATAGATCTACAACCAACTTTCGACAGATAAACCCATCGGTGACATAGCATTACTGTCGGCATAGTCTGTCAAAAATTGCATATCTATGACATTTTAACTATCGAAAGAGTGACAGTAGGGCAGTATATATCCGACTAGTTTCCCTGTTGGACGTATAGCATTACTGTCACAATGATTGTCGTAAAGTATTTTTCTCAAACATTTTATTTGTCGGATAGGCAATGTGTTGGCCTATATTCCGATGGGAAGTGATGTCAGATGTATAGCACTTCGGTCAGAATGAATTATAAAGTGTCAAAAAATTGACGGATATGCACATTAAAGATAACATAGCTCAAGAGACCATCATAGGTTGTCTCTTTCTTTGGTCTATATTATTGACAGAATGTTTTACCTTTCATTAGCTCATCAAATCCAAAGATTTGAAAGAATTTAATATAATATTTTCATGACAACGTATATTATTTAAGTTGACGTTGCATGAATTTATCTACTTCACGCACTTGTAGACTATGAGGATGGTGATAAAGAAGCATGGTCATGGGAGGAGATGCTTCTTTATCACTGTCCTCATAGTCTACAAGTGCGCGAAGTAGATAAATTCATGCAATGTCAACTTAAATAATATACGTTGTCATGAAAATATTCTATTAAATTGTTTCGAATCCTTATATTTGATGAGATAATGAAAGGTAAAATATTCTATCAATAATATAGACTGAAGAAAGAGACAACCTATGATGGTCTCTTGAGCTATGTTATCTTTAGTCCTAGCTACTAGGTAAGGCCTAGAAGACTTATACCTATCGATCGTCAAGAATAATCATTGCCTTACATTTATGTACACTGTACAAATTGATCCCAGTCTCGCAAAAACATTTTACACTTGTACATCTCATCAATAATGGAGGCCTAAAGTAATTTTATATGATCACTAGCACATTTCGTGCATAGATGAGAAATAGTATCCAAAGTTTCTAGATAACCATTTTTGAGAAGAGGAATGAGTGGAGGCAAAAAAAGGGATAATTGTGAAGGTTTTATAGATGTAGGTTACTGAATCATCATCTCTACACTAGTACTCAATCTGGCCTCCACTCCATATATGTCTTCTCAGAATCTAAAAACTCTCCATCATTGATTCCCGTCATTTTTTCAGCATCTCCGTGGACTGAGACCTTAAATTATTGAGCTTCTCTTTGTTTCGAGAATAGTTTAACATTCTCTACTTAACAAGGCCAACCACATGAAGGTGGAAGCTCACCTAGCCCCTCCTAGGAGCCTCTTATGACCCTTTACGACATTTTAAGACCTCTAAGATGTATTCTTAGGGATCATAAAGGGTCGTAAAGGATCATAAGGGGTCCTGGGACACAACAGTTGAGAAACATAAATGTAGGCATCATGGTCACAATTTTTTGGAGACACAACATAATTGAGTGGTTTTCCCAGACGATGCAAAGTAGTGGTTGCTTTGCATCATCTGGGAATAGCACTCAATTATATTATGTCTCCAAAAATTGTGACCATGATGCCTACATTTATGTTTCTCAGCTATTGTGATATCTACATCGCAGTCTATCGTTGTTGCTGCAGCAGAGCCTATATTCCACAATAGAAAGGAAGACATCTTTTAGCCCGGGTCTAGATCCTACCCCAATTGTCGAAGGATCTAGGGGAACACTAGAAAGATGTCTTCCCATTCTATCTGCAACATTGTGTCCATCCATGATCTTAGGAATATCATCATCTTTCCACTCTTCATTTGCCAAAATATACCACTTCTTCAAGCTTGCAGAGTAATCTTATTAATAAAAGAACTCTTGCCAACATTAGGGTACCCACAGATCAAAATAGTTGATGTTATTGGTGCTTGTGCTCAAGGATATCGATTCATTGTTTTGAAATGGCCAAATCATTTTTATTTCGATTGTAGAGAAAAGGAGTGGGAGAAAATGAGAGGGTGAAAGATGATTGAGCGCGAGAGAAGGCATTGCGTTTTATTTGATCATGAATGCTCTCTAAAATGACCAATCATGTTTTCTATTCGATTCTTTTTGGTGCTTTTTTTTTCTCATATTTAGTAGATAAAAATCATGGCAGAAGCCACTTAGCCATCTTTTTGATGTTCCAGGTATTTTACAAAGATACAGGTATGCGGATTTATCATTCAGTTGCTTGCAGTTATTGATCAAATGCAAATATTTTGTCAAGTTGAAAGGGCAAGATATCAGTTTGGTGTTTTCAGTTTATGTTAAAAGTTGATTTGGTAAAATCCTCAAAAAACACACTACATGTTCTAAAATGTAAAGAAGTTTAATGTTAAGTGTAAGACATATATATCATCCATAGTAATCAAAAGAAAGGACATGAAACTTATAAGGAGATTTACCAATCCAAAAATATAAGCGACTAGGAAACATGATTGGTACCTTATTAATTGGTTTTTGAGGTGCACAATCTTTATCAATCTCCTCAGAACAAGACCCCTCCTCATGAAAAATGCATTTTGACACAAAAAAACAAATCTACAAAACTGAACCAATGGCATGTTTAGAACAAAGAAATAGATTGATAATAATATGCTAAAAATTCTATTATGTTTAATACATGCAAAAGGACTCATCCCAACAATTCTTAAACATACTTTATCTGATATGATAATAACATGATAATTAAACTGATAAAGGTGTTATCTGCATTTAATCTGCCAATTACTAATTACACAAAAAAACAAATTTACAAAACTGAACCAATGGCATGTTCTTCATGTGGTACAAGGAAGATTTGGCTATGAAAAAAAAAAGTGAAACGGCCTCATCATTTTTATTTCAATTGGATAGAGGAGCCCTAGCTCATGCTTTATCTCCATTATTTGATGTTATTGGTGCTTGTGCTCAAGGATATCAATTCACTATTTTCAAATGTTTGGATCATTTTGGTCGTGACTGTTCCTCTAGTACACAGTTAGAAAATGTAACTGTCTAATGATTATATGTAATGTTGAATGGATTAAATGCTTTATTCTTGGTAGAAGTGAATGGAAGGAATAGTGTTGGTGTTAGGTTTCATTTATTATTGAGTTCAATGGTTTCCAAGATGTGTTGAGGAGTTTGCTCCTTGTTTAATGTTAACTGTTCTTGCACAATCCACACATACAACAGTGAAATTCCATGTGATCGACAATTTCATACAACTGGTCCTTTGGTTTGTATTAAATACAATCCAGTCACTTATTGAATGCTTTGGAGACTACTGGTTTGACTCTCCATGCATTACTAGTGACTGAGATTGATTAAAGGATACAAAACCCTTCATTTTGGGGTTATTGTATGTGGATTCAAATGTAGGTTTGATTTGGTTAATGTTTAGAAGAGATCAATAAAGTATTTAAAGATAATCTTACATGTTTGGAGAGGTTTGAGAGGCACTTATCATGATTGTACCCTCACAAACAATGGCATAGGTTGGTTTTACTAAGTTTCCTTTCTCTATTTTGAGGTTTCCTTTCTCTGCCACAGGGGTACAGTTAGAGGGTTCATTGACAAAATGATCCTTCAAATGGTTACTATGAATATGAATGATTTGATATAGCATATTGTCATTTTACTTGAAGTTTGGAATAGCTTGTGCAAGGGTGAAAGTAGTTTTGGTCATTTTGGTCGTGACTGTTCCTCTACACAGTCAGGAAATGTAACTGTCTAATGAATATATGTAATGTTAAATGGATTAAATGCTTTATTCTTGGTAGAATTGAATGGAAGGAATAGTGTTTGTGTTAGGTTTCATTTATTATTGAATTCAATAGTTTCCAAGATGTGTTGAGGAGTTTTCTCCTTTTTTAATGTTAACTATTCTTGCACAATCCACTCATACAATAGTGAAGTTACAAAAATGAACCGATGGCATGTTTACAACAAAGAAATAGAATGATAATAATATGTTGAAAATTCTATTCTGTTTAATACATGCCAAAGGACGAGTCCCAACAATTCTTAAACATACTAGTTATCTGATATGATCAATTGTTAATAAAGGTCTAATTCTATAGATTGCTAGGTGTGTGTGTGAATTTTGTACTTGTCTATAGACACAACACTTCAGTAAAACATTAGAGGTTAGTAGAAATCAAAATCATGCAGTGAAATGGAAGCTAATCTAACCAGGCGATTTACTGCCTTCTAGTAGATGCGAGTATGTATTCTCAGATTATACCGAGATTAGTGACCTTGATGAGACCTAAACAAAGGATTTGAATGTAGAATCTAGATATGAGATGAATGCAAATTAATGCATTTTTTTAGTTTTCTGTGCAATAAGATGAAATAAATTGATATGAATCTATTCTAGATGAAAAAATGATATGTAATGCAATTAATCTAACGATGATATACTAAATATGAATGATCTCACAAAGTTGTTGATTTGCAAAAGAAGCTTAATTTCTTCAGATGTCAATTCGCCAGCATAAGTTTGCAAATTCTAAGATATGATTATGAAGAGCTGAGCTTTGATTTTATAAAAATCCAGGGCTTTGGGGATGCATGGAAAAAGCCATAAATCACTCAGATAAATTCAGGTTGATTTTTGAGTTATCAAAGAATAAAAGATAATTAATTCACAAAATCATGCAAAAGCATGCAAAAATAACTTTTTAACTCAAATCAGAGTTGAGTTTACTTTTAAAACAACTTGAATTGATTTTCTAATTTCAAGTTTAACTACTTTTTGAATGTGCATAATAATTATGGTTTAAATAAATAAATAAATAAATAAAGTGATTTATTTCCAACTTAATTGATTTTAAAAATAAAACAATTGATTTATGGGTTAATCAATTATTTAATCAAAATTTTATTCAAAAATAATATCATTAAATATGACAACTTGCTTTAATTAATTAAATAAGAATTTAATCAATTAATGATAGGAATTTTGATTTATTGTCAAATTTAAATAATAATAATTAGGAATAAATATAATTAAATTCAATTAAATAATTAAGTGGCATAATTAAATCTAATTAATTAAATATTGAGAATATTCAATTAATCAAACTTTAGGATAAATAGGATTTATCGCCAAATAACTATTACATTAAAGATAATTATGATGATTAGGAATATTCCCCGATGTAGAATTTGAGATAATCAATTAAGATTCGATAATGTGTCGATGTGCCTTAGGTTAGGACTTTGATGTCGATTTCGTTCAATGTGTCGATATAGGAGGTTAATGAACCTATAGCCCATTTTTGGGGTATTACATTTTGCCCCTCTTTTAATTGTTGTGTGAAGTGCAGTGGTTCAAAGACAATCTGTGTATGATGTTGAAACTGATGTTTGAAATTGAAATTGATATGAAACAGAAATTGATTGAAATTGATATCAAGATATTAGGTTCTAAATGACCAAAGATAAAGTTAACTATAACAGCAAATGAACCGTTGATTGCAAAAAAGTGTCAAAATGCTTGATTTTGAACCTTATGATTGCGAAGAAGTGAGTGACCGAGTCCAGACCCGATTGTCGATAAGAATCACATTGGTATCACATCTGAACCCTTCAGTTTCTGAACAACCAAGGAAATAACTCAATTGAATCGATAGTTGCAAAAACTGATACAATTTACAAGATTAAGAGAATACCAGCTTGATATGGATCTTGATGAATTTGATATGCCCCGAGCGATGATTGATTTGCCCCAAGCGATGAAGTCTTTTTGATGAATCAACAACTAGATGTCGTTGTTGTCCTATTTACTGAGGAAAGATATGATTTCAACTTTAGATTTACAGACTTTGAATGATGTGCAATACCATGCCCGCTTCGAGATTAAAATTCAAATCTGACAAGAAAAGTCAGCGTTGAAGTTTAGAAGCATGTTAATTGATTTGAGAAGTGGTTATACATGTTTGAAAATGCATTATGCATCGTTTGGAGGTCCAGAAGACCAAGTTTGAAGAGGTTTGACCATGAGTTGACCATAGTTGACCAAGTTGAAATTTTGATAGTTTGACGTAAGATAATCAGTTAAGTTGAATACTGGATTTTTGTGATGATGGAAGGTTGATTATGCAAGCAGTAGACCGTCTTGGGTCCAAAAAATTTTAAATTGTGATTTTGACACATTAAATGATCTTAGATTTTAATTTTGATCCCGAAAATGGATTCAAAATGTCAAAATTAGCCAGGGGTGCAATTTTCGTGAAGAACGTAGCACTTTTGAAAATTAGGTCAAAAGCTATATAAAGGCTGGAAGGGTCATTTTCAATTCATTTCAACCTTTTGACTTTGAAAAACTTTGTGGAGCCCTCTGAGAAAAAATGGTAGATAAAGCGGTAGAACCAAAGGTACTTGTGAGTTCGCACCGATTTGAGTGCAGCCAGAGACACCAGAGACCTCGACAGTACAGACATTCGGTAGGTGGACCTTTGTGCTTTGCTAAAATGTCAATTTTTTTCCATGTTTGATAAGATTTTAGGAATTTTTCGTACGGTTTTCCATTTTTTAATTTTGCATGCACAGAAACTCGTATGACTTTTCAAGTGTAGCTAGATTGTTGTTTCATAGGTCCCCATGACTCATATTAGAGGGACCCATGAGTCGTACGATGTTTCATCGGGTCCCTCATAACTTGTACAATGAGGGATGCATTATCGTGCTACTATGGTTTGTCATTTGGTATGATGTAGAAAGTCGTACGAGTCTTCATGCCAGTCTGAAATGTCATATGGAAAACAGCGAGCTTAAAACTCAGTATTAGGTCAAATTTTTTTATTTTTTTGATCTCTTAGCCTGATTGATGACCTGTTAACCTACCTTTTGAAATGTTGAACTGCCCCATTTCTGTCCTTGTAACCTATTCTGTGACCCAATTCCTGATAGGATTCCCTATTTTTGCACTGTGTAGGTCATTTATCCAGATGTACATGTGCGGATCTCGCATCCTGCTACTCAGAGATTATGTGTGTCCTTGCCAGACCCTATGAAGGTCCACCTCGCTTCTTGTGGATTCGAGCACTTGATACATTTACCCGAGATTAGGGTAAATCATAGGCTTTTGACTACGCTGATTAAGAGGTTCCAGTCGAAGACTTAGACTTTTCACTTGCTGACTGGGGAGATCACTGTTACTCCTAAGGATGTGTACGGGATACTGCATATTCCTTTCCATGCAGGCCAGCGACTGGAGTATGTGATTTCGGGGAACTCAAGTGTTTTAGCTTTTAGACGTCTCTTCGGAGATGATACTCAGATGACAGCCTCCATTTCTTGGGAGACTTTAGTGCAAAGATATGGACAGACACACCAGCTGGAGTGCATCATTGCTAGGATGATTGGAGGTATTATCATGTCTGACCATCAGTAGAACGGTCTTTTGATGGGCTGGGCCCCTATGGTAGCATGTTTGATGGCCACTCCCTCTGAGTTGGCTTGGGGTCAGTGTTTATTAGCACACATGTTCTCCAAGATGCCTGAGGTAGTGTATCAGGAGAGCAAATATTTTGCTGTAGGAGCCTTAGTTTTATAGATATGGACTTGGGAACACATCCCAATGTTGAGACCTATTTGTGCTTTGCAGAGGCAGCCTCAGGAGCCTATCATCTATACTTATGCCGGATATGTCATTCAAGGATGGATGGGCCACACTGAGTACTAGAGGTGATGCCTCGACGATATGACATTTGTTCATTGGAGACCATATGTAGCCATTGAGCCTTGGCCTATTGCTCGAGAGAAGTTTAGTTACTTCTTCCAAAGCTATGTACTAATTGGGAGGTTATCCTCCACCTTAGAGAGGTTTCTTATTACCAAGGTATGGTGGCAGTATGGATGGATTCAGGATGCCCCGGAGGATTATGCTACATATGCACGAATAGGGTGTGAGATTGGACTTGGATGGACACGGAGGCTCTCTTATACTTTGTGTTCACAAGATTATAGTGCTATTGTCGGTAGGGACTGGGAGTATAGACCAAATGTACTGGATGCTAGTGTTACTGATGGATTTATCTCATGGCTCTCTAACCATCCTATTCATAGATTTTTTGATCCCACTGAGCTGATACCCTGCATGGAGGAGGCGATGGACATTACTGGTGCTCTGATGGGATAGGGTCCCAGACTGACACAGGCTCTGATCATACACCCCACACCTCTAAGACCCAGAGTGATGGCTCCACCACAAAGACCATCAGGACAGATGAGGACCCCTCTTCCCACTAGTTCTACAATAGGTAGATCTTCCGGTTCTCACAGATGGACTAGGGGAGAGGGTGGGACATTAGGTGGAGTTGGTTCAGTGGATGAGGTACTTGCAACTGAGTAGGTGGTAGGTGGTGGTGTGGACTTCATAGAGGGGGATACTAGTTTTGATTTAGGTGCTGAGGTTAGACGCCGTAAGGTGTAGAGAGAAGATACGACTGAGCAGGCTCCCCCAGATACTGAGATGCCAGATGTTGATCCTGCTACTCCTACTCCATAGGATAGTATTAGATGGCTCAGTGCATAGGTCAGGGACCTGAAGGTGCGTAGTACTCAGTGGGAGGAGTGATACATAGAGGTAGATAGATAGCGGATTGAGCTGCATACTAAGGTACAAAGGTTACAGGTAGAGGTGATTCATCAAACCTCATCAGCAGCTTACTATGTGTCCACATATTATATAGTTTTTCCTACTGCATAGAGAGTTCCCTCCTATTCACAGTACATGATGGCATCCGAGGGAGCTAGAGCACCTAGAGCAGAGGCAATACCGGATGCATCACCTCCTCCTCCACCAGGTGCAGAGGATTAGGCCGAGAGCTGATTGATCTGTGATATGTTCTAACATTTTTTATCTATTGATTCTGATATAATATACTCTTTTTTATCATTGATATACTGTACTAATTTTGATAGCTCAGCTGAGCTCATTCTTTTGTACACTGTTGCAGTACAACACCCCTAACTAGTTTGAGATTTTTAATATATATGAGATCGATATTTTGGTTGTGACTTCTTTTGTACTTGTCATGTTTTGATTTATGATGATATCATGTGATGTTTATGCTATGAGTAGAGTACAATGTATGTATGGATATATGCAATGCAATGATTTCTTTCATATGTATAAATGTATTTGATTATGGAAATATGTACGTATGATTTATACTTATGCACATAGATGAATTGTAATGCAATCAATGATTATGATATGTAAATGCAATGATTCACATGATATTTTTTGCAGGTATTGATGAAGACAAGTACTCAGTCTTATGTCAAAAGGATGTTTAACCCACGAGGATATTGCTTGCGAGTCTATGAAGAGACCATCAAGTTAGGTTTCAACTCTTGATAGATTTGAAGAGATATTTGAAGAATTGTTTAAGCATTGAAGTTTGTTTAACCATTGTGAGATCATGCAACATGCAAAATGCAAAGAAACATGCAATATGAAATGCAATCTAAGACCTAGGACCTAGTCACTGATCATGTGTCGGTCATTCTCATCATTGAATTTTTAGGTAACCGGATAAATCAATACAATGCCCACTAGTTATGAAACTATAGACATATGAATATTGATTTGTATGCGCAGGAATCAATACAACACCCACTGATTAGGTAACCATGGATATATGAATATTGATTGTGTTTTCGGAATGTGGGATTAGATATAAGCACCAAGGCACAAATGCCAGGATGACCTAAATATCATGTCCATTTTGATATAGCAATTTGTATAAGCATCAAAACATAAATGTCGTGATGACCTGAATATGCCTTGTAGTACAAACACATCAAACAGTCAAGAGATCATTCTAGATCCAATGTGAATTACCCGTAGTGACCCTTTATTATTCACATCCTTAGGTAAGATTGTGTTTCACAGTAGGAGAAATAACTCACTCAAAAAGACAATAGTTAGATCAAACTTCCTTGAATTTTTTGGGTATCAATGGTCGAGGTATGCATGGTCATCCAATTCAAGATAGAGGCTGTTACAGTCGGACACCATTTCAATCTAGAATTTTCAAAGTTGTTAGATTTTCACATACAAGAAGAAAACAAAGAAAAGATTATGCCCCCAGTCATCACTCTCTAAATCCTATAAAGGACATCATCGAAGAGCTCGAAAGGACATAATATGCAAAAATCTCAATGTGAATCAGTAAGCATACAAGGAGATAAAAGCAAGTAAAAAGCATAGATTGTTTTCAGTTTGTGTTTGATGTTTGATTGCATTGTTGTAGATGCAAAATCCTTTCTGGAGATAAGATAAACTGGATGACTCAAATGAAGCTTCAAAGGACTCTGACTGGATATGATACGTCTAAGATACATTAGAGGCCATAGGATATGACTTTGATTGCCCCCAAGTTTTTAAACATTGATAGGATACTGACGCTTGAGCTGATTGGTGTACAACCGGCTTATTGAAAATAGGAATGAAGAAACAAACCAGGAGATATGCACAAACTAAAGCAAGACTGAAAGCTGGGAAAGACCAAGATTGTGCTGATAGATGGAGCATTTTGAAACAAGTGGCACCTGTTTGCCAGGTTTTCACCATCTTGGTAGAGATTCTATTTTTGCTACCAAGGCGCCTGTTTCTAGGTTTTCACCAAGGCACTTTTTCCTTTTCTCATTTTTTTGTATTTTTCATTTTTTTAATTTTTTTTTGTACTTTCGATATTTTTTGATTTTTTTTTGTGAATCATCAAGGCACCTATTGCTAGATTTTCACCAAGATGTTCATTTTTTTAGGACTTTTTCCAATTTTTAAGATTTTTTCAGGACATTTTACCATAGACTAAATGTCTTAGGCGTAGAATTTCTTCAGATGGAGAACGTTGATTGGTTCTTAGAGCTATTCTCCTTTAGTCATTGAGAGTTGGTAGGCACCAGAGCCAAAAGTAGCAGTGATAAAAAAGGGATCCAGCTAGTTGGGTTCAAACTTCCCCTTTCATTCTCGATGTGATTGATTTTTAGGATTTTCTCTCAAGACTAGATCATCAACCTGAAATTCTTTGTGTCTGACTTTCTTGTTGTAGCCTCTAGACATTCTCTTCTGATATACTTTGAGATGATCATACACTACTTTTTTGCACTCATCTAGTAGTTCAAGTTCTTGCAACCTAGACACTCTGTAGTTATCATCAGTTACTATACCATGCATTTTGATTCTTAGTGATGGGATTTCAACCTCAATATGTAGTACCACTTTAGACCCATAAACTAAAGTGAATGGTGTAGCCCCAGTGGGCATTATGATACTTGTTCTGTAGGCCCAGAGAGTTGGATTGATCATGAGATGCTAGTCTCTTCTTGTTTTATTAACTGTATGGTGCAAGATTTTCAATAGATTCTTGTTAGAAGCCTCTGGTTGTCCATTCCCTTGAGGATAATAGATAGAAGACCAATGTTGTGTAATCTTGAATTTGGCACATAAATCATCTAGGTCTTTATTCTTAAATTGTCCCCCATTATCTATGATTATGGAATGAGGGATCCCATATCTGCATATGATATAGTTCAATATGAACATAGATATTTTCTTTCCAGTGGCTTGTGTCAAAGGGACTGCTTCTACCCATTTTGTAAAATAATATGTAGCTGTGATTATATGGGTATGTCCATTAGAAGAATGAGGATGTATGGCTCATATAAGATCAAATTCCCATTGGTGAAAAGGCCATTGTGTAGTAAAGGGAATTAGATCTCTCCTTGGAGCATGGATTAAGTTGCCATGCACTTTACATTTTTGACAATTCTTAGCAGACTTGATAGACTCTTTCTCCATTTCAGGCCAATAGTACCCAACCTTAATAAGTTTTCGAGCTAGTGTTAAACCATTCGAGTGTGACCCACAAATACCATTATGAACTCCCTCTAATGCACATTGAGACTCTTCCCGTTATAAACATCTAAGTAGCATGCCATCTAGACCTCATTTGTACAGATCATGACCAATGATGACATATCGGGAGGCATTGTGGATAAGGTATCTCTTTTCATGGTGGTTGAAGGTATCAGGAATGATTTGGTCTTGGAGATAGGAAAATAGGTTTTTGTATCTGGATGAATCATGACCAACAATAGTGGAGATCATGCAGGTTTCAGGGGAATCATATGCAGGATAAGATAGTGCTTCCACCAGGAACTCATAGCATAGCTCATGTTGAGGCTGCTGTAATAAAGTAGATAGCATTGCCATTGCATCAGCAGCCTTGTTCTGTATTCTAGGTATTTTCTTAAATGTGATAGATAGGAAATAATTCTTTAGATCATCTACCATTCTCTCGTAAGGAATGAGCTTTTCATCTTTAGTTTGGTACACATCATTGACTTGATGGATAACAAGTTGAGAGTCTCCATGAATGTGTAGCTCTGTCACTCTCCACTCAATTGCTAGTTTCATGCCATTCAAAAGGGCTTCATATTCTACAATATTGTTTGTGCAAGGAAACTTTAATCTAAATGCTTTTGGGATTGAGTATCCTTGAGGAGTTATGAACAATATGCCCGCTCCTGATCCATTCTATGTATAGGAGCCATCAAAGAATAACTGCCATTCTCTAGAAGAAAGAGTCATGATAGAGGAATCTGGAAATTCCATTTGCATTGGTGTATCATCAATCATAGGTGCATCTATTAATTGATCAGCAATGACCTGCCCTTTTATAGCTTTTCTCTCAACATATTTAATGTCAAATTTTCTTAAAATAATGACCCACTTAGCTAATCTACCCGTGAGGGCGGCTTTGCTTAGAAGGTATTTGAGTGGATCAATTTTAGCTACCTAATGTGTGGTATGAGCTAACATGTAATGTCTCAGTTTTTGTGATGCAAAGATCACAGCTAGACAAGCTTTCTCAATCATTGAATAATTCTTTTCATAGGCAACCAATATTCTACTGATATAGTATATAGCTCTTTCCTTTTTGTTCTCATCATGCTGTGCAAGCAATGCCCCTAGTGATGTATCTGTAGCGGAGACATATAAGATCAATGGCTTCCCATGAATAGGAGGCATCAAAATAGGAGGATTTGATAGATATTCCTTGATATGGTTAAAGTTGTTCTCACACTCTTCATTCCATGCAAAGTTCACACCTTTATGTAATGTTTTTGTAAAACGCTATGATATGTCTGCTAGCTGTGATATGAATCTTCTGATAGATTTAACTCTTCCTTGCAATGTCCTCATTTGACTAATATTCTTTGGAGGTTGCATTTCCTTGATAGCCTTCACTTTAGCTAGATCAACTTCAATGCCCTTCTTTGAAACTATGTATCCTAAGAGCTTTCCAGAAGTGACACCAAAAGCACACTTCTTAGGATTTAGTCCGAGACTAAATTTTTCCATTCTGTCTAGTATCTTGCTCAAGTCATCTAGATGTTCAGCTCTAATCATAGATTTTGCTAAAGTATCATCAACATAATCCTCCATAGTCCTATGCATCATATCATGAAAAATAGATGTCATGGCTCTTTGATATGTAGCACTAGCATTTTTAAGCCCAAATGGCATGACATTCCAACAAAAGGTGCCCCATGCACATGTGAAAGCAGTTTTCTCTTGATCTTCTAGAGCAATTTTTATTTGATTATATCCAAAAAACCATCCATTAAAGAACACATCTCAAAGCCCATAGTAATGTCCACTATCATATCAATGTTAGGTAATGGAAAATCATCCTTAGGGCATGCTCTATTTACATCTCTAAAATCTATGCACACTCTGATTGATTTATCCAATTTTGAAATAGGTACAATATTAGAGATCCACTCTGCATAATCAATAACTCGAATGAATCCAGCTTTCAAGAGCTTCTCTAATTCAGCTTTTACCAAGAGTGCAAAATGTGGATGCATCTTTCTCAATTTTTGCTTGACAGGTTTGACATTTGGAGCTATAGATAAATGATGCATTATAAGATTGGTATCCAACCCTGGCATATCTAAATATTTCCATGCAAAGTTGATCTTTTCTGTTAGGAATGTTGTAAATTTTTGTTTCTCTTCTTCTGATAAAGATTGTGCTTCATGGATCAACTGTGGTTCTTCTACTGTTCCCAAGTTAATGGATTGAGTGGGATCAATTAGAACTGGAGATCTGTCCTGTACATGACTCGGAAGGACATCAAATATCTCATCCTTAGGTGCCTCAGAGAGGTTTTCACCTTCAGATATGTCTTTAATTTTTACTTTTGTAGGTTCTGAGACTACCACAAAGTGGTTTTCACCCTCATAACTCCTTTTCTTTTTATTCTTATTTTTATTCTTTTGACTAAGATATTTGATGTCTGACTCCATCATGTTGATGCTCGGTTCACTGATGGAAGTCCTCATAGGCTCAACTACATTGAGGTAGCAAGCAAGGGCATAGTCATACATCAAGAAGTTTAGGATGTTGGATAGTCAAGATGGAGAAAGATTGGGAGATAGTGTTTATGAATATGGATCTATCATCATTGGTCCTAACCCGATGCTCAAGTTCAAAGGTGATATTACAACTTAAGACATTCAATTTGTGAATAGGCTCAATGTCATTATGGAAGTCCACTTTAGCCATCGATGGATTAGACTCGATAAGTTCATTACTTTTCTCTAGACTTACGTTGGGTGTAGGTGCATATTGGTGAATAACATCAACATGTTTTTCTATGATAAGATCATCTTCCTCTGGAATGGCTCCCCATTCATAGTCATTAGATTCTTCATCTATGCCTCTAGGAAATCTAAGAACATGAGTAAAGTCAGGATGAATACCCCAAGAAGGGTTACCCTTAGATTCTGATTTGAATTCATACTCATGTGAATTTGTCTCAAAAGAACTACCACCTTCCTCTTTGTCTATTTGATTGTCTTCGAGATTAGCTGGTTCTTGTGTGGCAACTATCTCTTGCTTTATAGTATATTCTTGTGTTTCTACTACATTGATTCTTTTTATTGGATCATCTTCAGATTCAAGGAGATCTGTGATTTCCTTAGGAAAATGTTCATAAGGAAAAAATTTAGAGTTGTCTGAATCAGTATCTGATGGTTCCGTTTCTTCCTTCTTAAGAAGGGGTTCTCCTAGTGTGATCTGCTCTATGACATGAGAAAAATTACTTTTGAGGTGGAAGGGTTTCTTCTTAAAGCCTAAGCCAATAGTATCTTTGTTTGCTCTACCAGTATGTGAAATAGGTGTCATAAGACTTTCTCCTCTTATTCCTAGAGGTCCTTTACCTGGATATCCCATCTTAGCTATCAATTTATCCCCTAGCCCATATGACTTAGAAGGTATTTTGGATACTGTAGAGTCACCAGTTTGAACAACTTGAGATTCAGGTTCATCCTTGTATAGCCATGCAAGCACAGCTTCATCTTCTTCAAATTCTTGCTTGGAGATTTTCTCTGCTACAAAATTCTTCTTATATGCCTCAAGGGGTTCTTTAGATTCTGGTTTGGACTATTTGAAAGACTGCCCATAAGACTTAGGTGAGATAGGGAGAGATGTCAAAGATAAGATTGGCTCTATAGTATATTCTCCCATACCATTTTCTTTGATATTGACCTCTTTTGCAAGATCTTCCATTTTAGATGTGGATGCTTCTTTGGTTGGCTTAAGAGAAGATTCTCTATTATTAGGCACAAGTTTATCTGCACTTTCCTTCAATGTATTGCAAGTGGTAGATATGTTTGCTGGAATAGTGACCTCTACTCCTTCATAAGGAAATTTCAAACATTGGTGGAATGTAGAAGGAATAGCTTGCATTTCATGTATCCATGGTCTCCCTAGAAGAATGTTGTAAGCTAAAGGTAGATCAAGAACTTGACATATAGTATCTCTGATAACTAAACCTGCTCTGATAGGTAAGACAATGGTGCCTTTAGAAGATCTTTCTTGTGCATCATAGGCTTTTATAGTTATTTTCTTTCTAGGATCAATAGCCATTTCTGAAAACCCCAATTGTGTGACCAAGCTATAAGAACAAATATTTAGGCTAGTGCCTCCATCTATCAACACACGTTTAACTCTATGATTTTGGATCAAGACTTCTATGCAAGGGCTGGTTATGTGGGTAACTCAAGGATTTGTCATCTTCCTCTGAAAAGGAGATATATTGCGGAGATGTAAGATGTCCAACCATAGTCTGGAACCTATCTAAATCAAGGTCATCAGGAACATTGGATCCGAGCAAAGCTTTGTCTAAAATAGCTCTATGAGCTGGAGATATCGGAAGCAACCCAAACATGGAGATTTTTGCATTAGTGTGTTGGAGTTGTTGAACAATGCTATAATATGTTGGCCTCGTATCTTTAGGATTGGAAGATTTAGAAATAGCCTTCTGTTTGGAAGTGGAAGAAAGATTGAAGGGCATCTTAGGGACATTTGATGAATC
Organism: Chamaecyparis obtusa; assembly: GCA_027943335.1. Classification (NCBI taxonomy): domain Eukaryota; kingdom Viridiplantae; phylum Streptophyta; class Pinopsida; order Cupressales; family Cupressaceae; genus Chamaecyparis; species Chamaecyparis obtusa. The sequence goes on along the minus strand of BSBK01001469.1, from coordinate 2,757,336 downwards.
TGGGATTTGTCCATTCAGATGTGCCTGAGCTCGTGATCAAGTAACTGCATTAGCTGAAGGATGATCTCTATCTCTTTGCACAATTGTGATGACATTGCAATGCTCAGAGAAACAAGGTTCCACCATATTGATAACAACATTATTTCTAGGGTAAACATAATTGACCTTTGCCCCCATATTAAGCTGAGAAGATGAAACGTCTTGACCATGTTTTAGAAATGGTTCTATGAATGCTATATGATCATTATTGCTCTTATGATTGTCAATGGTGATGTCTCCCTTATCAATCAAATCTTGAATAGTATGTTTCAAGCGTAAGCAGTTATTAGTTTTGTGACCTTTACCCCGATGGAAGTCACAAAATTCATTCTCTCTCCACCATTTTGGTTTAGGATCAGGATCAGATTGTCGGATCTCAGGAAAAGAAATGATGTTATTAGCCAATAGAGTTCTCATAGCTAATTCCAAAGATTCTCCAAGAGGAGTGAACTTTTGTTTATTATCAGAGGACCAAGATTTTTATTCTGGCTTCTTTTGAGATGGTTCAGACACCTTTTGTTTTGAAGCTTTGATGGCTTGGGTGCCAATAGTTAGATTGAAAGTTGGTGCCTTTGATGGGGCACAAATAGTATCAACAACACCATTTGTGACAATGCCTATATTCTTGTTCCATTTTTTGTTCTTCTCTTTAGAACTGGATCCTAATTCATACTTGTCCTTTTGAAGTGTGATTTCTCCTTTTTTCACAAGTACTTTTTCAATTTTGATTGCATTGTCTACCATTTTATCAAAAGATGTATGATCTTGCATTTGTAAAGGATAGTTGATCTCTGGGATACGATTATTGATGAAGATTTCCAATTTCTCAGTTTCTGGAATAGGCCTAGCATATAGAGAGAATTTCTTCCTCCATCTTTTGAGAAATGTCAAGAAGGGTTCGCCTGGATACTATTTGAGATTGTAGATATTGATCATGGTGACTGGATGTTGGATATTATAGGAGTATTGCTGATAGAATAATTTGATCAACTCCTCAAAAGTTTTGATAGTAGAAGGCAATCTAGAGAACCAATGAATGGCTGCTCCTCCTAGAGATCGAGGAAAGAGATGCATAAGATAGGTTGGTTCATGCATGAACTCCATAGATTGTGTACAAAATTCTTTGACATGATCATGAGGATCCGAGTGGTCATCATAGTTATCATATTTTGGCATTTCCACTCTTTTTGGGAATGGTGGCATGTACAAGTCTTTGTCAAATGGAAAAGGACATAGGGCCTCCATGGAGAACTCCTTCGGTTCCTTTTCTTTCTCAAGTTTATTAAGCTTGACTTGCATGGCATGCATCCATTTCATCATAGCCATGAGTGGAGTTTCTTCCTCATGTGTAATGATATCTTCAACATTAAAGTTGGGAGGAAGTTTAGTTCCTTGATGAGATAATTGTAAAAAGTATGCTTCTTTGTCTTCTTTCAAGAAATGCTTCATCATTCATTTGAAGTTATCATCATTTTGATATTGAGCAATTTCTTCAAGTGTGGGTTCCTGATCTGCACCATGTTGAGATTGAGCTCTTTGAGAGCCAAAGTTCATCCCTACTTGAGACATGGTAGGAGTTTTCCCCGGGATAGATTGATCAGGACTTTGTTGATTACCTCCGTGAGTTGATGAAGGAGGAATGTAACCAATTTTTAATCGAAAGTTGCCAAGATCGTCATCTTCGTAAAGACCAAAATTGTAGAGTTGTTCAAGAGTTGGACCCTTGACAGCGGTTATAGGTATTTTGTGGGATGCTTCTCTAGATTTCTTGTGAGAGGAAGCTCTAGTTTCCACCATTAACCTTGGGTGAAACAAAAAAAAAAATGATGAAGACAACTGAAGAAGGATCTAACTCAAGAAGATCACATGACGCAACCTTGTCAAGGTTTGGTTGATTGAAGCTTGGATTAGACATAAATGGAGGAGACTGTGCCCTGGATGTATGGGTAGATTCCCAAAAGATAGCGAACATGAGTTCACAACATTTAGCCATTTTTATTTTTTTATGATAGATTGATTGAAGATTGATAGTTATGACAAGGTTTTGACACAAGATAAAAAAGACTCAAATCGATTAAATAGAAGGCTAAGTTGGATTCAAAAGGCCACTTTAGGAAAATGATTGGATTCTCAGTATTTGCTACTCTATTCCTGACACGGTGATTTGTTTGACATATTTTGGAAATAGGCTGGAATGGCCGGGTCTCTGATAGTTTTGAAAACTTTTTAAAATTTCCCAAATGACTTTCTACAGACTTGTACGATAGTGGGTATAGCATGAAACGACAATTGAAAAACTCATACGACTATTGCAAAACTTGCACGATAGTTGATAGTAGGGTTTTTGACTTTTTGTAATTGACTGGCAATAAAACTCATACGATAATTTACCTGATTGTTAATCTCTATTGAGCATTTAAGGTTGTCATTAGTATCAAAGGATAGTAAATAGGTCGGTCGATTACTTATATTGAGATAGTCGGTAACTAGAAGTAAGACATAGCAGTCAGTAAATCCTTTACACCGAGCATCACACATTTAACTGAGCACCAGTGACACCGACATCGACGGTCAGCAAACACCAAGCATCGTAGTATATACTGAGCAGTTTATACAATGTTTACCGATGATCATAGAAAATGGCATAGTAATAAGAAATGGCACATTATTCTATGCAAATGGTTATAATAGATCGTAAAATGGTTTACCAAGATCAAGGAGCATTTACTGTAAATAGATACTCATTAAATACAATGTTTATCTTATTGTAATAGTTGATCTAGGTTATTTTGCATCGTAGATCTTAGGGTTATGATTATTTTTTTTGTAACCTAATTTTTGTTTAAGTGGCAAAACATAACACTATATATTGTATATGTTTGCACCATTTTTCATGAGGTTGTTGAACTAATATATATGAACCAAGGATTGCTTGAAGAATTTTCCTATCTTCAAGACAATCAGTTTACCGAGAAGAACAAAGTATAGAGGATATCAAATTTTTCAGAATCAGACAAGGCTACCGAGCAGAATAGAGCAGAGAACCATCATAGATAAGGTGATATTTTGATAATCACTTATAGATCTATTTCAGACAATTGAGTTGTCAACTAGCAGATAATTACCTATTACTTTCTAAAAATTGTGATAGAGTTTTTGGTGAAATCTCTTAACCGAGTAGACTTAGCAGTCTTTGTATAAATCTCTTAACCAAGTACACACTTCATTTAGTGTTGTTAAATCCTATAACTAGGTAGATCTAGCTGATCTACTATGTTACTCCTAACAGGGTAAGATCACCAGAAGTGATCAAAACTTGTAGCCTTAACAGGCAAACCTTTTCTATCTGCAGTAGTGAAGAATTTGTGGGTGTCATGCCCACCGCGGTTTTTACCTTCTAACAAGGGTTTTTGCATTACCAAAATACTTCTGTTATGTGATTGTCATATTGATTTCATGTTGTTTACTTTCTTAAGTTAACTAGATGATTGATTTATGCAATTAGAGTCAAGTTATTTTGATCGGTTACTATAGTATTCAGTTATAGATCAAAAAGGTTTGAAACTAAAGTTTTGAAGACACTGATTCACCCCTCCCCTCTCAATACCTATCTCTTCTAATTCCAATAATTGGTATCAGAGATCAGTTCTCTTGTTGAACATTCTAACCACTAAAGGGAAAAGATCTAAGGCATGGATAGATACAAGCTTGACAAGACTATTGAGAATTAGAAGATACAAATGCAAATGTTTGTGGAACAGTATAAACAAGCCAAGGAAGAACTGAAGAAATTACTGGTTGAAAGAAAGAACCTAGCAATTTAGCTAAATGAAATTAGTTATCATGAAGAACCTATTGATGAAATATTTGATCATATTGGATCAAGCTCTGGAAGCATCTCTGATGGATCCAAAAGTATAATCTCTGACTTATCTGAAAAGAATTAGCATCTATCTGAGTAAGTGAAAGCACTCCAAATCGGTCATGAATCTCAAATGGTGAGAATGGTGGAAATCATGAACAATGGCAGACAAGTTGAACAAGATCAGAATCTAGCTATTGAAGACTGAAGACTGATGACTGAACAACTTCAAGCAAAAGAAAATGAAATAAAGAGACTCACTGATCGTCACTTCCAAGTATCAAATCAGATGATGACAGTTAATCAAGAAATGAACTCAGTAAATGGAGAATTATCAAGAATACTTGAAGATGTTGCAATACTCAGAGAAGATAATGAAAAATTTAGAAATGAAATAAAAACACAAAAGCAACACAATGAGATGATGAAGATAGCCGAGGATAGCTCTAAAAAGATTCATGATTTCTTGACTAATCAAAGGAGATTCGGAAGCAGAGCCGGTATAGGCTACACCAGTGGAGGAGAATCATCACAACAAGATGAAAAAGTCAAAAAAAATCAAACTTAGAAACCTAAAGTGATGACATGTTACCACTATGGAAAAATAGGACATACATCTAATGTGTGCAGAAGCAAAGCACAAGGTAAACCTCCTATCATTCCTAAGTTCAATGGCTATTGTTATTATTGTGGTAAGTTTGGACATCCAGCTTATGAATGTAGAGATAAGAAGAATGACATTGCTAATAAAATGACTAAGGAGAAAATATGCTATACTTGTAACAAGTATGGACACACTACAAGGGACTGCAAGGCAAAAATGAAACAAGTCTGGACACCTAAAGAGAAATAACAACAAAAGCCACATCAATCAAAGAGACAAGGTAACTCATATGTTTGGGATTATAATACATGGACTAATTGTACTGCATGTGGTCGGTATGGACATATTGCAACAAACTATTATAGAAAGAGTCAGATTGGACAATCAAGAAACTGGACAAATGTAGGAATGGCATGTATGCACTGTCACAAGGTCGGTCATGTAAGCAAGAACTACAGAGATCTAGCACCTGATGAAAACCATATATTTGAGAGTGGATATAACATTGCAGATATTACAAAGTTAAGGAACACAATGTGGAAGAAGGCATCTACTGAGAATGCTGAGTCAAGTAACACTATCGGTGAAACCTCATCCACTAGATTGGGTGACATCGGTACCTCCACTTAAGATGACAAGGTATGTATGGAACTGACATTTTAAATGATCACATTTTACATAGAGTTCCTTATATATGATGTTCAAATACCAAATTTGCATGAATGAAGATGCACTATGGTTTATGTGTTATAAGTTTGCAAATGTTATCTAGTTGGTAAAAGATGAAATGTGAGTTGGTTACCCATCGGTAATCACTACACAAGGTTAACCAACAATAGTAAAAACTGATGAAGAAACTCTATGTTAACTAAGAAAAAGATACTATAGACATTATCGAGCTGACAGTTGTTTCATACCAAAAGTTAGGTCACACATTTAATGCATCAAAGTTTGAGCTGGAATATCTAAAACCCTATAAATATGTAGAAACAAAGTTCATTATTACATTGTGATTTTGAAGAAAGGAAATTTTATAGAGAAGAGTTCGAGCTAAAGATTTTCAGAATAGATTCAAGGCTACTGTAGATCGAACTGACAACAATTCTTCAACGATAACGAGTAAGTTCATCTGCCTACTGAGCACTAGTTATTTATTTGCTTCTCAAAACCCTAGAAATAATTTATGGCATCAACTTCGACTGCAAGAAAATCGTAGAACATCAAGGAGGAAGTGGAATTGATTGTTAGGGCACACTTTGCAGAGGAGAAATTCAAACCTCATCCCAAGGTCGTAGCGTAAATAGATGATATGGGCGCAGTTTCTAGTATTCCAGATAAGGTTTTGTTAACAGAAGATGTTAGGGCCTACATTCACTGCAAGATCAGTGAAGTATGTGATTTTGAGACCATTGTAGCTTATCAGCAAATCTATGGACCAGATGGAAAGATCAAATCCGAATACAAGAAGATTGAAGAATTAGGGTTACAGTGTTTCACATACTTCCCGCAATCATTTCACAATGACTGGATCAGAATCATGCTAATCAGATTTCATGATAGCAAATTTTGGTTAGATAAACCTATTGAGGTCACCAAGAAGATTATCAGTAGGGTTACTGGGTACCCTACAACTGATAAGGCCAAAGCTTTTCAAAGCTCATCTTGTCCCGATGTAGAAAAGAACACTGGAGCTCAATGGGATGGTAGGGCACTAAAAATCTCAACTATGAAAGATCTAGTAGTAAAATTTGCAGATCATGTCATCGGGTACAAAATATTCCAATCAAGTAGACCAAATAGTGTACCTTGCAGCGCCGTGGACATGGCTTACAAAATTGTGAAGAAAGATCACCAAGTTGATCTTTCCAAGCTACTACTACACCAACTACATGACAACATGAAGACAATAAAAGAGAAGAAGTCTAATACATGTAAGTATGGATCACTACTTATCTGTACATTTATCTAACTACAAAAATATGTGCCAAGTATTGGGAAAATAAACTGGCAATCGAACAAACTGATAACTGCTCAAATCGGTGAAATGATGAAAAGTCTAGGAGACAATCTGAAGAAGGAATTCAATGCATATTTCAAGGAATTTCAAACAAAGATGAAACAAAGAAGTAGAATTCCAAAGGAATTAGTAAGTAAATTTGAAGATGACATATGCTTCGTGGTAAGCACAGACCACTCAATGATAAAGGCAGTAGAACCAAGAACAACATGGCTAGCACCGATGGGTTATGAAATGAATCATGACTTCACTTTGAAATCTATCAATGCATTGCTGGAATTACTGATAGACATCACTGCTAGTAGGTTTGGTGTATATGAGGAAGCTAAGTCTAGAATCTCAATGGATATAGAGATCGGTAAAATGTCTAGAAGGGAAAAGAAAATAAGAAAAGATCTCTCAGCAAAATATGGAACTGCATCTGATTCACCTAAGGAGTCACCGATTGATGATGCAACCGAAGGTTAGTTACAATTGGCTGACAAGCCCTATGACAGTGAGGAAACCGAGTCAGATAAAGAAAAGGATCACACATCGGTTCCTCCCACCAATGATGAAGAAGAAATTCAGCTACCCACAACTAATGAACAAGATATGCAACTACCAGAACTTGAAGGAATGAGGACACATTCATCAACTACAACACAATCTACTGAGAAAGAAGAAGCAGTAAAAGTAGCAAAAAGAAGAGTAGCTACATCGACGAATAAATACATAAAGAGAAAGAACAAAAAGGTAGCTGAACCACCGAAGAAAAAGAGGAAATACATAAGGAGTAAAGAAGATAAAGAGGAGACTGACACTGAAAATGACCCTGATCAATTCAAGTTAGTTCATAACAGGGAAAGTACTATAGAAGAAATTATTGAAGATATAATTGAGAATGGAAATCTTACAGATCTAGGCATAGGTGAATTTGGCATAATGTCAATTGAGGACAAAATAAAGATCGAACATGCTATTGTCCAAATGATGATAAAATTCAAGAGACTACCAATGGAATTTGCATGTCAATTACCAAAAGAACTTGATGACAAAATAAGTGAGAGATGGGCTATTGCACTAGAAACAGAGAAAAGGAAAAGAGAACGGTCACTCGGCTGTACAGCCTCACACTTTAGCTATGCTATGGTCAGTGAATACATGACAAAATATCAGGCTAGATTTCTAGTCAAGTACAGAGCATTGCAGATCATGGATGAGAATGTGGATGATATGGATGTCATATGTGACTTACTATGGACATCAATTTTGAAAGCAGAAAAGAAAGCTGAACAGGAAGCATTCCTGAAATTGTCTAAGAAGAGACACAGTTCAAAAGATAAAGGTATTTTCATTGATGATAACAAAGGTAAGAAAATAAAAGACACCGGTATATCAGTTATTGAGGTAATTGATATCACAGAGCAAAAGGAAGAAATCAAAATTTCATAGGATGCACCGAATCAAGTTAAGATCCACTTGCCAAAGAAAACTGATGATGATGCACTCATTGAGGACATCACTAACGGTGATCTTGATGATGTGGATGATGAAGATGTGACCATTACACAATACAAAGATAAAGCATTGGACACCACTAGTGTGCTCACATCACTACCAAGTGAACTACCTATACTTGTAGAGGTAGCTAAAATACTTTCACAAGTACAACCTGATGTCTCTCATCCTAAGCCACATAAAGATACTATTGAGATTCAAGCACCCGAGCAACCTATGGATACAAATGAGCCTAACAAACTAGAGGCACAATCTACAGAACCAAAGGAACCAGAAGAAACCAAGTCAACCGAGGTGAACCCACCTGACACTACAACCGAGACTCCCACACAATCTACCGAGGAAGGATGATATAGTGTCAACTGGGAAGGATACTCCGAGTGAAGAAAAAGCTATTGTCATAAGTGAGAAGAAGTCACCTCTTTCCCAGAAGAAGAAGAAGAAGAAAGCCAAAGGGCTGGTCACCATTGATGAAGTTATCATTATACCAGAATGTGACCTGAGAACCCTAAGCCCGAAGGAACTAAGTAAATATGGGTAATTATGTTCAAGGAAAGTGACACAAGAGAAGTTAAGGAAATAAAACAAACATAAAGAAGTGTTAAATGATGTATGGGATATTCTACAATAGATAGTACCAGACACAAATATCGATGTGAATGCTCCCATCATAGATCAACTTGCCACACTCACCGATAAAATCAATGCCCCTGATACAGATGCCGACAAAAGAATTGAAGAACGGGCTGAATCTAAGATTCAGAACAAATTGGCAGAAATAATTTGCACAGAAGTGGCACTAAACAAAGTAAAATTATCTGAGGTCATTACTGAGGTAAAATCCATCACCCAGATAATCTGTCAACTACTAATCAAGCTTTGTACTTCAGACACCTTCACTGTAGAAGTCAGTGAAAAGATAAAAGGTTTAGAAGCTGAGATCAAGTTGAGTACACAAGCAGCTATCATCGAGCCAACTACTTTCTTACAGCATATTAACCAAGTTCAGGAACTCCAGCGGCTGATAGTAGACTTAAGGAAACAAGAAGCGCACATCACCGATCAGGTTACAGAGTTACAGAGAGAACTCACTCCTTACCTGAAGATTTTTGAGACACACATTGTCAAAGCTAAACAACTTTTGGCAACACTAGAGATTTCGGTGTTGGAAAATATCTTTGACATGCATGCACAAGTCGGTCTTGAGCATATTTCTCTTACCAACTTGAAAGAGGAATGGGACAACCTCTTGGAGTCTGTGAAGAAAACCCATCCACACATTTTTGATAAGGTGTAAGTATACAATATATTTTTTTTTGCATTTGGCATTATTATCAAAAAGGGGAAAAATATGTATATGCCAAATAATATACTTTGATATGTATTTTACATACTACCGGGAGCATGCACCGAGGGGGAGTACTTTTGTACTTAGAAGTTTTTTGTTGTGGATATGTATATGGCGGAGACATAAGGAATATATAGAAACATTTTGTCTATATACATTTTGAAGTTTTGATACTAATGCCAAAGGGGGAGATTGTAAATCTCTATTGAGCATTTAAGGTTGTCATTAGTATCAAAGGATAGTAAACAGGTTGGTCGGTTACTTATATTGAGATAGTTGGTAACTAGAAGTAAGACAGAGTATTCGGTAAAGCCTTTACACCGAGCATCACACAGTTAACCGAGCACTAACGACAATGACACTGATGGTCAATAAACATCGAGCATCATAGTATATACCGAGTAGTTTATACAGTGTTTACCGATGATCATAGAAAATGGCATAGTAATTATAAATGACACATTATTCTATGCAAATGGTTATAACAGATCGTAAAATAGTTTACCAAGATTGAGGAGAATTTATTGTAAATAGATACTCATTAAATACAATGTTTATCTTATTGTAATAGTTGATCTAGGTTATTTTTGCACCGTAAATCTTAGGGTTATGATTTTTTTTTTTGTAACCTAATTTTTGTTTAAGCGGAAAAATAGAACACTATATATTGTATATGTTCACACCATTTTTTCATGAGGTTGTTGAATTGATATATATGAACCAAGGAGTACTTGAAGAGTTTGCCTATCTTCAAGACAATTAGTTTACCAAGTAGAACAAAGTATAGAGGATATCAGATTTTTCAGAATCAAACAAGGCTACCGAGCAAAACAGAGCAGAGAACCATCACAGATAAGGTGATATTTTGATAAGCACTTATAGATCTGTTTCAGACAATTGAGTTGTCAACTAGCAGATAATTACCTATTACTTTCTGAAAATTGTGATAGAGTTTTTGGTGAAATCTCTTAACCAAATAGACTTAACAGTCTTTGTATAAATCTCTTAACCGAGTACACACTTCATTTAGTGTTGTTAAATCCTATAACTAGGTAGATCTAGCTGATCTAATATGTTACTCCTAATAGGGTAAGATCACCAGAAGTGATCAAAACTTGTAGCCTTAACAGGAAAACCTTTTCTATCTGCAGTAGTGAAGAATTTGTGGGTGTCATCCCCATCATAGTTTTTACCTTCTAACAAGGGTTTTTGTGTTACCAAAATACTTGTGTTATGTGATTGTCATATTGATTTCATGTTGTTTACTTTCTTAAGTTAACTAGATGATTGATTTATGCAATTAGAGTCAAGTTATTTTGATCGGTTACTACAATATTTAGTTATAGATTAGAAAGGTTTGAAACTAAAGTTTTGAAGGCACTGATTCACCCCTCCCCTCTCAATACCTATCTCTCTTAATTCTAACACCTGATACCATACAACAATCTAGGTGTTCTGAAATGACAATAGCAGAAAGTCGTATGACTTTCTAACTTTACAAAATGACTATTGACTCCAGAAAGGTGTTTGACATTGGATTTTGCAATTTTTTAGATTTTTAGTTTTTGATTGTTCACAAAATTGTCTGTCTAGATTCATTCATTTTCAATAACCAGATAGATAAGCAAGCACACAAAACAACAAGCATGTGATTTCAAGCATTTCTAAAAACAATGAACAAGGGAAAAAGAAACCTTACACATGAACAATCAAGTGACTGAATTGTGCTAATCCCTAGGAATGCTAATAGTGTATGTTCTCAAAAGTTTTACAATAATGCACATATTCCTAGAAAATGAAACTTTGGCCTCACTAGGGTTTTTAGTAATGGTTTGACTCTGCAACTTTTGTGATCTCAAGAGGGTGAACTCCAATCTAGGTGCACTAGGGTTTTGACATTGTCCAAGAACTTAATCTTCAGGATCTGCTAGGGAGATTTGAAAGCCCAACAAGAGACCACACCTATGAAGATTCCCTCCACAAGGACATTTATATAGCGGTTGTCATTACCACGGTGAAAATGGCTATTACCGCTTGAGGTTCCATCAATGTGGTTGACCCAATTAAGGGAATTTCCACTATGGTTAACCCTCTCTAAATGTGACTCACAAAATATACCACATGGAGACTAGTTCTAGATTCAAGCATCTAAGTTTCTAGTACTACCCAAAAAGGGAGTAGAGCATAATCCTCTAGCCTTTTCACTTTTAACCCAAACAAAGAAGACAAATTAATGTGACACGCTAAGACCAAGATTATCTCACAAAGATCTATGATGTCAACCACTCATGATCTATCAACCTCTCCGGAGAGAGAATATATCAATCAAAAGCTGAAGATGCACAAATCTAGTAGAACGTGAGACTCTCTCAGTATCCTCCCTACCTACAAGGGTTCCTTCATTGAGAAGAGTTTTGCTGGAAACCCACTCTCTCAAGAGCCATGAATAGTGTTCATAGGGCCTATTTACTATGTGTAACAAAGATGCTGAAAAGCAAATCTATGTTCATTTTTATAGCCCAAAATGAAATATGTGATATGAAAGCAATAAAAGGTCACACAAGCTTGACACGCAAGAGTTCTTTTTAATCCAAATTGAAACGTTATCAACTGAAAAGATTACCTAAATTCCTCGCAATGCGCTTAGTAGATTCTTACCTATTTTTAGCAATTCTTGCACTTTTTCCAATCAAAACCAGCAGAAATCAATCAAAAATAACAAATTTAAATTATTAATGTTAGCTGTTAGTCGAAATATGGAAAAAAATCTAGAAAACTACTTGAAAAAGTGAAATGACAATTGAAACCTGGCACTGAAACTCGTATGATAGTGGGTCACCCACCAGACGACAGTCTAGAAACTAGTACGACACTGGATACCAAATCATACGACAATAGAGATTCCAAACGACACTGTGATCCTGATGGTATGATCCTCGATCATATAAACTATCGTATGATAGTGGGTATTCTCTGATACGAGTTTCTAACAAAACTCGTATGAAAATTGTACGGACATAAAATAAAAATCGCAGCTTGGAACAGAAAATGACAAGAAAATGATAGAAATTGCTAGAAATTGAATGGAAGCCCGTTTCAGGGCCCCACGGTGGGCGCCAAAAATGCATGTGTGAATTTTGTACCTGTCTGTAGACACAACACTTTAGTAAAACATTAGAGGTTAGTAGAAATCAAAATCATGCAGTGAAATGGAAGCTAATCTAACCAGATGATTTACTACCTTCTAGTAGATGTGAGTATGTATTCTCAGATTATACCAAGATCAGTGACCTTGATGACACCTAAACGAAGGATTTGAATGTAGAATCTAGATATGGGATGATTGCAAATTAATCTTATTTTTTAGTTTTCTATGCAATAAGATGAAATAAATTGATATGAATCTATTCTAGATGAAAAATTGATATGCAATGCAATTAATCTAACAATGATATACTAAATATGAATGATCTCACAAAGTTGTTGATTCACAAAAGAAGCTTAATTTCTTCAAATGTCAATTCGCCAGCATAATTTTGCAAATTCTAAGATATGATTATGAAGAGCTGAGCCTTGATTTTATAGAAATCCAGGGCTTTGGGGATGCATGGAAAAAGCCATAAATCACTCAGATAAACTTAGGTTGATTTTTGAGTTATCAAAGAATAAAAGATAATTAATTCACACAATCATGCAAAAGCATTCAAAAATAACTTTTTAACTCAAATCAGAGTTGAGTTTACTTTTAAAACAACTTGAATTGATTTTCTGATTTCAAGTTTAACTTCTTTTTGAATGTGCATAATAATTATGATTTAAATAAATAGATAAAGTGATTTATTTCCAACTTAACTGATTTTAAAAATAAAAGAATTGATTTATGGGTTAATCAATTATTTAATCAAACTTTTATTCAAAAATAATACCATTAAATATGACAACTTGCTTTAATTAATTAAATAAGAATTTAATCATTTAATGATAGGAATTTTGATTTATTGTCAAATTTAAATAATAATAATTAGGAATAAATATAATTAAATTCAATTAAATAATTAAGTGGCAGAATTAAATCTAATTAATTAAATATTGAGAATATTCAATTAATCAAACTTTAGGATAAATAGGATTTATCGCCAAATAACTATTAAATTAAAGATAATTATGATGACTAGGAATATTCCCTGATGCTGAATTTGAGATAATCAATTAAGATTCGATAATGTGTCGATGTGCCTTAGGTTAGGACTTTGATGTCAATTTCATTCGATGTGTCAATATAGGAGGTTAATGAACCTATAGCCCATTTTTGGGGTATTACACTAGCATGAAGGAAGACTTGACCTAGCCAAATCTTCCTTGTACCACAAAAAAAAAGTGTGATAACTATGTCTACTCCAACCTTAATTGTTTAAGAATTTATCATATCAGATAAAGTATGTTTAAGAATTGTTGGGAGTTCTATTAGACCTTTGTTGTAAACATGCCATTGGTTTTCAAATGTTTGGATATCCATTTTTTTGAAATGTTGACTGTGGTTATCAAATGGACAGCCCGTGAGCTTCTAGCTAGGCGTCATTTGTATTGATAGCTTAGGGCATCAAATGTATTGTATCATTAATAGTTGAGACTTTGTTAAAAGGAAATAGGATAAAGAATGATTTTGATTTAGTTTCTCTATTTTGATCTCTAAGTGACTTACAACCCTAGAGAAGTATATGCAGATTTATGGATGCAGTTATAGGATACATAGCAGTTGATAATTCACAAGAAATCCATGCATCCAATTTGAATAGAAATTAATACAAAGAAATAGGGTCCTCTAATGGACCAATCATCTGGACCTTGACTATTCCCTCAACCAGTGACTCTTCAAAACTGGGTTATCATGCAGTTGGTGAGTGATCCTTCATTCTCTTGGTCTGCTCTGCAACCAAACATATTGGAAATACACAATACAATGATAACAAGTCTTTCACAATCCCCCTTCCCTCAAGGAAGACTATCACCCATCCCTTCCATATAGCATTTCATTGTTGTATGAGTGGATTGTGTAGGAACAATTAACATTAAACAAGGAGCAAACTCCTCAACACATCTTTGATGTAAACATGCCATTGGTTCAGTTTTGTAAATTTGTTTCTTTTGTTAAATGCATTTAAATGGAACATTAAGCATAGTAATAATATGCTTAGTCTATTAGTAATTTCAAATTAAATGCCCATAACACATTTATCAGTTTAGCATGTTATTATAATATACTAAAGAAGACCTGCTATTTGTCAGAGAAATGTTCACTATCCCCCATAATGAAGACAATGAAGATTGACCTCCTACACCACAAAAAAGAACATTGTAATAAGAATAAGATATAATATAGTGTTATAATAAACTTTGAACAAAGACATGTAATGCTTAAGTTAATGATCTAAAAGCTACAAATATAGGAATTGAAAAAGAAGATAGTGCCAAGAAACATTTTCACAAATATGAAACATGAGGAAAAGTAATAACATTAACAATGCCAAGATTCACAACATTAAATTTCACTTGTGGATGAGTTTCTGCAGTGGGTTTCCTAGCATCAAAAATATGTTGAGTTGCATTTGAGCTGTAACTAAGAGTATCATGTAGAATAGACCCTAAACTTTGAAAGCATTCTCTAGTCTGGAAATTCAAAATTCAATCTAGGCAAGCATCAGTAAGTGAAATAAATTATAGACATCAACATCAACATCATCATAATCATTAGACATAAATTATAGACATCAACATCAACATAATCATAATCATTTGGAGGGTATTCATTTTGGATAGTACTATGTTTCTTGAAAGTTTTTGTGATGCTTCTAAACTTTAAAGACATTTTATGGCTTAATGGTAATATAGATTAGTTTTTTATTTTCTGATGGAATGTTATTGATCATTCATGGTCTTGAAGAAACTTTTGATTATTTTGATTCTCGAGTCTTGATGTTGTTTCTCAATGTGATATAGACTAACCACAAGATGGTTCAGTTGGTCCTCTCTTTCTATTTAATCATTTGTCTTCCTCATGGTGTAAGTGTCAATATGTTATAATCCAACTAGCATGTCATACCCCCACTTCTAAAAAACCTTACAACATGCAAATCACAACCAAAGACTTGGGTGATCAACATACACAAACAAAAATTACCCTTAGGAAACAATGATCATTAATATTCATTAATGGTGGGCGGTGATTCCTTGGTAATAAAGGCATTGATAACATTCATCATCTTAACCAAGTCATGGGTGGTGATCCTTGAAATAGCATAATTAGTTAAAGGAAATAACAACATAACATAATTTGGAGTGAGGAAGAAGGAAAATTGGAAAACAAAATATGGAATAATCAGGTTGGAATTGGAGAAGAATTCAGAAATAAACTTGAATTAGAAAAAAACCAAGTAATCTGGTTCTTTGTTTGAGGCTAGGTTTCGGTTTTACTTTTTTTCTCCTCTAGGTTTGACTTGGGTTCCTTTGGTAGGAACTTGGGTGCCTAGACCAATCCTAGGTGCACCTGCAGTATTATAAATATGATACATGAGGTATTTTATTCATAATTTTATAGGCTAACTCATTATTATGGTAACATGGGTATGACCACACTCCATGCCTTATAATGGTACCCGACATGGAGTGTGGTTCAAATGAAGTTAAACCAAATGCTGACTATGATGGCTATGATCATGATGAAGATGAATATGAATATTAAATCTAAAATATGGCTTGTAATTTGAATTTTCATTGTGAATGAAGAAACTATAGATTCAAGTTGACTCATTCTATGTTGTAGTATATTTGTTCCGTAGATCGACCATGTTATATATGTGTAGCCTGTAAGGGACATCTTCTGCTCATCCATGTATCAGAGCTCGGTGAGAGTTCTTAGGAGAAAGACAAGATGTCAGTGGGAGATGGAGAAACCAATACTAGAACACCACTTGAACCCTTGCAATGTTGAGAGTGGGATAAAAGCTACACTTGAGACCCTATATAAGGAACAAACTTATTGAGCTTCACTTTGTTTCAAGAATAGTTTTATATTCTGTACTAAATAGGGCCAACCATGTGAAGGTGGAAGCTCATTTGGCCCCACCCCCCCTCCCCCCTAACATCATTCCAAATTCCCCATTAACATCTAACATTCATTCATTATTTCATCCATTAATAAAATGTAACATTCATTAATGATCACACAATAACATTCATTAACATTCATTGACACATTAATAAAATGTGACATTCATTAATTATCACACAATAACATTCATTGACACATTATAAAATTTATGAACATTCACTACCACATAATTAAATTCATTGGCATATAAAAATCAGTCATTATCAATTAAGGTGCATAAATGACAATCATTTCTTTTTTTTCTTTTGATTTCTAGTTTTTAAGATGTAATCGTTAAGATGAGTATCGATATCATCATGATGATCATCTACCATCTCATTAGATCTCAATGCACGCCTAGTTCTCTGTTGATGCAAAGGGGGGTCATCTGCAATAACATATAAAAGGGTTAAATTAAAAACATTTTATTATAATTAAAAACATTAAAAAGTATTTCAGTACTTTACAAGCCATAATCATATAGCTCTTTACCTGATCTAGTCACATCATCAACATCAAGGTCAGTTTGTCTAGCCTCAGCCTCAACTTCAACATGCTCATTAACAAAAGCCTCTACACTCTCTACAGTTGCAATACAAATTGTTACATTAATCCAAACACCAATTGCAATTAAATTTTTATTACTACACCAATCAATTTAAGATGTTTACTTGTATTACTATGATGCACATCCTCATTGTCATCAACATGCACAGGTTGTGTACGGCAAGAATCGGCAGGCTGCATTTCAATTTCATACGCATTCATGTTATCATTATTTTCTTACTTAAAACAAATTTACTCACTTTTGTTGGAACTTAACATCAAATAAACTAATTGGTAAATAATTAAATTTGAAATATCATCTATTTTAGCTTACTTACCGTGACGAATCCATCAATAGAACCTTGTGCACTTCTTATTCTTTCTGCCATGGCTTTATAGCCTTATTGGAAGCCAATTCTCTTGTCCTCTTCTATGAGACTTACATTGAAATCTGTGCCCTACATTTTTGCTTGGTATCATCAAATTTTATTTTATTGTTTCATCAAAACAAAAAAAGATTTCAAATTTTCAATAAATATTTAAAGATCAAAGAATTATTTTCAGTGTTAAAAGCCATCTATAGATTGTATTTTTCCTCATTCAATTATGACAATATTAACACTTACAACTCATGGAGCAAGTTTTGAATAACGGCCAGAGCCTAGCTTGTGTTTCCCGTGCTTTTGCAATCTTGCCTTTGTTGCCTTTGATGTGTCAGGCAATCTATGAAGAGATTGAAATATGTTAGTTCATATAAATATGAAGAGTATTTAGTATACAATTACATTCTTAACAGTATCACATACCTTCTTCTGTTCTCTGGTGGTGTATTTCCTTTTTTTACTTCAGTTTTCTCATTCGCAGCCAGAATAAGAGATTTCCACTCTAAATCAAGAATGCAAGGGGGGTGCTGGTAATGTGGGTTTTTGGTTAATGTACACCTGTATTGGTCCCTAATATACCTCAAACATATCTCAGCTCTTTGAAGGAGCTTACCCTTCTCAAATGCACGAGGTCCAAAATTTTTTGTCATACTCTCTATGAGATCATCCTTTAACTTTTGATTTTGGGTTTTCCACCTTTTAAGAAATAAAATAGTGTTAGATTAAAAAATGGATGTAATGATAACTATCCTAGCAATGATATGAAATCAAAATAGTGGATTGGGGTTTTAGTTTGGATATGATGTTCCACCCTGTGCAGATGGTGGGCTCGAATATTCGAAAACACTCGTCATTAAGTTTACTATAAAAAACATCATTCCCTACAAAATATTCATGGGATCATTAGTCGAAGGATATAATAGTATAAAATAAGAATACAATAGATGTAAGCTTCTCATATTGAATGCAAGGTGTGATTAACATACGATTGTATAGTAAAAGAAAGGTCCAATCTTTAAAGTACCTGGATGTTTTTCTATTTTTAAGGGAACTCCTTCTTCGCTCACAAGCAATATGAAATCTTTCATTGTTCCCGTACTAGAAATACTAGTACATCCAAGAAAATCACCATCAAGTGTTGCATCCCCTGTTGCATAAATTGAATTGATTATGAAATGGCCCTAAGAAAGAACACTTCAAGGGAAATAAACATATATAGAATAATAGAGAAAATAAAATTTGTGTATGATTAGGGGGTTCCATGGCATTTGTGGCCATGCTACATGTTGGTGAAATTGCAAGATGTAGTACATCTGAGCTTGCCATCATATGAGGTGGCAATAATAAATGATCATTGACACATGCTGAAGAATAAGATTGTTAGAGCATAATAAAACTAGTGATTAGCATGGACAATATTGTTAGAGAGTAAAAAATAAATATAGTCCAACGTGTGATCTACCTAAACCAGCTACAATACCCTCATCATGGCTGTGAGGATCAAAATTACGCAAAAAAAGCTGTGAAAGCAACACATCCACTTATTTTTTAATGAGATAAAAGACTACTATAACATAAAAACTATTATTGAAATTTTGTTATAATTAAAAATTACATTAATACTTACTCAGTAATTTTGAGATAGGTGCATCAGTTTAGTTTCCCTCTTTTGTGACTCAAGAGTCGAAGGGAATATAGATGCCAATTCAGCCAATCTTTTTTCAATTTTGTGGAGGCATTTTTTAATTACAGATGTCAACTCATCACAAGCACCCAAATAAACAACTAGGTCCTTGTCAAAGGACTCCTCTTCAAGGACTACGGATTCCTTTCCCTTTCTCTGTTGACCACCTATCTGTGACAACAATATTACTAACACTATTAGAATTAATCTGAAACAACGATGAAAAGAATATAATAACAAACTTTATTTAACATTTTGCTTCTATCTAATTTGTAGTACAATAACAAAGAGGTGTACCTACTAGGAAGAAGTGCATGCACGATCATCATTGTCCCCACTACATGGTTGCTCCATATTGTGGTCCTATGTTATTATTTAAAGTTAACCAATAATTAGAAAGGACTACATTAATAAATTTCATTAGAAGATGATGATGGAGATGAGGTGGATGGTCAGGAGACTCTTTAAATGTGGTTGGCAAAAAAACTCAATTATTTAATGGTACATAGGATGTACCTGCACCCTAATGATAGTGACATCATTTGTATCTATGCGATTCAAATTATAATCAATAAGCAGCTCTTCCCCTGCACTTATTGATTTTATTGCACATACAAATACATGATTTCCCTTGCGTGCCTCAAATATGCAATTGGGTTGCTTAATAGTTGACAGAGGTCATGTGCTATTTATAAAACCTACAATATTCCCTGATGCTTTTGGCCTTCCATCAATGTATATTGCCACTCTTTTACTTTGCTCATTGTCTTTTTGTTGAATATAATTTTTCAAGAGTGCATACCTATGCATACTTTTTTATGTTGAACAATTCACATCCAACTTTTGTAATCGTAACAAGGTCTAACATACTCCATCAATTCAACAACTTTGTTTTAAGAGACGTTTATGCCATCCATGGAAAATAGACCCAAACCATGTATTGATGATGGCGCAATACGATATATCTTGCCATTAACACTAAAATCAGTGTTTATTGGAGGAAGTTCCTTGGGGACCCATTGTTTCTGTAGATTTTGGTACCTAGAGGGCACCTCGATGTCACCTTTTCTCTCATCATCATAAGAATGTGACCCCCCTTGAGCAAGAAAAATTTTTATGTGTTTATTGAATTTCCTTCTAGTCTTTTGACCTCTAGTTGATCTTCCTAATTCAGACATACTAAATGACTCACTTTCTTCACTCGAGATAAATACCTATTTTCTTCTACCTGCACTCCATCAAGTGAGAGAGATAGCAAGTAATGTGAGATATTTTACAAATTGTGAAATACATTAATCTCTATACGATGTAATGACTTATACCTGTCGATCCATGAGACTATGTGGGATGCTCGTGAAGGAGTCCAGGTACCTACATATGTAATTCAATTATCTAATGTTAGCTAAAAAATTCATGATACATATACTCAAAACAACATAGGAAGTACATTAAAAACCATAAGCATCCCATAGTAAGTACATCACAAATTAATTAGATTAAGCATTGATTGCATAACTGCACATTTCTATAACGAAATAAATATTAAATAGATTAAGTAGTGATCACATAACTGTACATTTCATTCATGTCATTCATCTTCTTCTTCTTCCAAATAATCACCATGATCATCA
This sequence comes from Chamaecyparis obtusa, assembly GCA_027943335.1. NCBI lineage: Eukaryota > Viridiplantae > Streptophyta > Pinopsida > Cupressales > Cupressaceae > Chamaecyparis > Chamaecyparis obtusa. The sequence goes on along the minus strand of BSBK01001469.1, from coordinate 2,736,575 downwards.
TTGACATCGACATCATCACCACCGCCGTCATTTTCATCATCATCATCGGCATCATCATCGTCATCATCGACATCATCATCATCATCATCATCATCATCATCATCATCATCAGCAACATCATCATCATCATCATCATCATCATCATCAATAGCATCATCATCATCATCATCATCTTCTTCTTCTTCTTCAAGAAAAGTTTTGTCAAGAACATCATCGACTAACTATTATTTGTGATCATCATCTACATCATCTTCTAGTTGTTCACAATCTTCTTCTTCCATCGCATTATACCTCATCGGCCTTCCTCTTGGATCATGTCTAACAATAAATGACCAACCCGATTTATGTGGAACCTCTGAGTAAAATACTTGCTCACATTGGCTTGGAAGAACATAGGATTCATCCCCAACTGGCTCAAACCACCTTGTATTAATCATTGAAAATCCATTGTCATGTTCAATAACAGTTCTATCAGGATTATTTTGATTAAGTCGTAGCCTATACCATCTAATGACGAAGAGAACTAATTTGAAGGAATTAAAGTCACACTCAAGTATATCATCCAAAATGCCATAGTATTGATTTTTAGACTCTCGAGGATGTAAGTCATTTCTAGATGAGATATTAGTCACCTGAAAGACTACACTTATCCTAGAATCACAAGTTTTCTTTGTGTCATCCAACTTTTTGATGCGAAATTTATGACCATTGCAAAATATAGCCTTGTGGTGTTTAACCTGGAAAAATATGTAAAACATGTATAAATTAATGCATCGAGAGTTCATAAATGTATGAGTGATTAAAAAATTTATACGTAACTAGAAATATCTTAAACCATGTGCTAAATCTATTTCCCTTTGTGTAACATTTGGATCTCCGTTACAATGAGCTTCATTAACCAATGAATATACAGCTTCCCATGTTAATGTGTGACCTAAATGATGACATCATTCAATCCATTTCATCATCCAATCTTGATTGTTTGCAATATAAAAATGTATTGCATCCCACTCTCAAGCAGTTGTACAAAAAATAAATATACTACTTACAACTGATTAATTTTGAAGATTAAGAATTAATTAATAGCTACAATAACATCTTATAATTTATTACCTCTCACTTTCCTCATTCTACCTTTCCTCACCAAGTACACCCCTTCAAATTTTCTAATGGTGTCAAGATCCCAAATGCGATCTATATGGATGTTTGCTACAAGCTTAGAAAGAAATTCAGTAACGTACACCATAGTCTAGTATACCATATATCCCTCCATCATAGAACCCTCAGGACGTTCTTTTTTCTGAACCAAAGCCTTCAAAAATTTTAGGCGCCTCTCAACCATCCACATTGACCAAGTGTGTACAAGTCCACACATTTCAATCTCCTCAACTTGGTGTATGAGGTAGTGTTCTTGTGCATTGAAAAAGGTTGAAGGTAGACACTTTTCACACTTTTCACAAATTTTTCGTATGACTTCTTTTATGGCATTGCTTTGTTGTTCTATTAATAACCAAGGAAGGGCACTTGTATTAATCCATTCTCCATTTCTATTTGATTCAATGAAATTTTTCATTGCATGATTGGATTCATGAATGTCGCTACAAATTTTGACAATTTTTTCTTTCTCGCACCTTCCATCCAATATCTTCCACAATGTCTCCATTACATTCTTCCCAATATGCATAGTATCAAACAAATGCACAATTTTCAGCTGCTCGTAGTAGGGAAACCTACTAAATTGTCTGGGATAACTCTTTAGTCCCTTTGGAAGGTTCTTAGAAGTGTTTCCTTGATGACATTTATGATCATCAATCACATAATCAGAAAACAAAATACAATAAAAATATACAAATTCCAAACATAAACCGTTAGGTATAATGTTAGTACCTTGTCGATTAATTCTATTATATTCCAATTTCCATAGGCAAGGTGTCATTCTTCATGGCTTAGATGTAGTCTTTTCTTTCCCATTGAAAAGTTGTTTTTTAGTAATTCGATAGTTATGATTTTTGTGGAGAAAGTGTCTATGCTTATCAAACAACTGCTTTCCTAAACTTTTTGAATGATGAGATTTCATCTTTGGACAACAAAATGGACATGCAAATTTTCCCTTTGTTTGAAGACCTATAAGGTAATGATACAATTAGATTAAATATGTTAATTTTTATTTTTAGAATTATCATGTGCAACTTGAATACACCATAACATACTAGAAAAATGTGTTAGCCTTGGGGCATCATGTATTGTCCATACAAGCATTGCATGGAATTGAAATTGTTTGTCTCCTATTGGTCTAGAGATGTCATGCATAGTGACACCTTTCCATAACTCCACCAACTCATCGATAAGAGGCTCAATATAAATATTCATATCTTTAACTTGGTATTTACCTTGTTGAATGAACAACAACATTACATAATTATTGTGACCATTTTACTACTAGATTTATAATTACATGCAGATAACTATTAAATGATCAAATACGTGGAACAATCATTGCCAACATAAAGTGCTCCCTCTTTATTGACATCCATGGAGGAATGTTCTTGTTGATGACAAAAATAGGTCAGACAGTGTAAACAAATCTTAGCTCACCAAATGGATTGACACCATTCACTGCCACTGAAACCTTGAGATTTCGAGGTTCTTCAATAAAGTGTGGCCACTTTTCCTCAATGTCCTTAAATACATAACCATCCACAGGCATTTGAATAATGTCATCTTGACTCCTATTGCGTGCATGGTAATCCATAAATTGTGCCAAGCTACTACACCTGAATAATCTTTACAAACGTGGTATAATGGGGATGTAACGAAGAACCTTGTGAGGCACCTTTTTTGTTATTTGATCTGTTCAATATCTACTCGTATGACATTTAGGGCATTCTATTGCAAATTCATGTTGTTTATGATAAATAATATGATCATTGGGACAAGCATCTATTTCCTAATACTCTATTCCAATATCTTTCATAGTGACACATAATTCACGGTATGAGCGAGGGAGAATGTTCAATGGTGGTAACAAGAATTTACCTATCAATCTATAGAAAAAAATATAAGTTGTTAATATTAACAATATTTATGGTACATGTTTCACCATTTAATTACTATAATGACATATATGACATACCTTAGCATACGTGACATTGTTTTGTTGGATAAACCATTGATAACCTTCAAGTTCAACAACAACAATACAACAAAGAGAAGAGTTGTTTGGGAGCCTTTGTAAAGGGTTGTGGCTGCCTTCTCAAGTAGAGGTATATCATGGATGACATCAACATCATCCTGATCATCATCATCAGTTGTGCCAATACCAAATGTGTCATGGATCAATGTATTAGTACCATCATTTGGTGCATCATCATCATCTTCCATGGGATCATAATCTTCAGCTTCAATATTTGCACCTCCATGGTCCATATCACATACTCCCCTAGGGAGATCAACCTATATAAAAATAATGAACACAAATAAACCATGATAATGATCTCATCATGAAGTGTATTTCATATATATATTAATTGTTAAATAAATATAATGAAAAACTTACCAATTCATGATAATCAAACCCTCCTTCAATGTGACCATTATCCCTACAATGTCTCTTAGATGTTTTGATTAGCAATCTTCTAATGTTTAAGCCCTTACAAATATTGCAGGGACAATAACATTTTCCATTGCCTTTTCTTTTAAAGTTTGACCACAATCTATTTATTACATCCCCATTACCTTCTTCACTTGGATTGTCTAACATGATCCTTCTTCACTTAGATTATCTATAACCTAATTATATATAGAAATTGAAAACTTAGTTATGAAAGTTTGTTGTATTATAGTATACCAAATTGAAACACTTCTATTATTGTAGTCTTCCACCTCAAACTCTTTCCTATTGTGGCAAGAAAGAAAGATATTCAAATAATATAGTAGTTTGTAAATAAAAATAAAATGGAGGCAAGTTGTTGATTGAGGGTGCAGGGAACAACACCCGTCAGTACTTTTCTCAAATTGTAAATTTTAGTTTTGAACCATTCTATGAATATAGAACATGGATGTAATCTCAGAAAATAACAAAATGTAGACACGACAGATTACTTATTTTGTTATTCTACATTACTTACTATTTGAGTGCACGTTCCACTTGTAACTTGATCAAGTCTTGTTTGATGGTTCAATTTTGTGTTCACTGTCCTGTAGAAGTACATAGTTTTGTATTTGCCCAATATGTTATTCAAAAAACAACAATAGAATAAAATACTTGTTGAGAAAGATCATCATAGGAGTATCAAAAACTCAAGATCCAAAGGTAACACAACATTATAAGACTCTTACATTCAACCTTCAACTCATGCACCTAATAAATAGGAGAAAAAATACATGAAATTGAAAAATTTAAGTAATGAATTGTGTTTTTCTTCTCATCTTAATCAGCCAAATTTATATGAGATTCTAAAGAAGGCCTCACCCTTAATCAACCAAATCTTCCTTGTACCACACCAAAAAACTGTGATAACTATGTCTACTCTAACCTTCATTGTTTAAGAATTCATCATATCAGATAAAGTATGTTTAAGAATTGTTGGGACTAATCCTTTGGCGTATATTAAACATAATATAATTTTTAGCATATTATTATCACTCTATTTCTTTGTTGTAAACATGCCATTGGTTCAATTTTGTAAAAAAATTATGTTAGATGCATTTAAAATTATCTTTATTGTCTTTTGATTGTCTAAATGCTTCTTTATTTGTCAGCCAATTAGTACATGCTACTATATAAAGAAGACAATTAGAAGACAATGAAGATTTTTCTGACAAAAATAAAAAATGAATACACTAAACTGAACCAATGGCATGTTTACAAAAATTATCATAACTCGCAAGCAAAACTAAAACAATGGCATATTTAGAACTCATTAAGAGTGAGGCCTTCTTTAGAATCTCATGAGTTTTGTACTACGTATGCAACGTATTGTGAGTTTGAAGAGAGTTTGTGCCATGTGTGATAGAACCTACTTTATCTAATATGGTTCGTTGTTAAACAAATTAAGGGTAGAGTAGTTATTACTTAGTTTTTTGTGGGGGACACTAAATATTTGTCTAACAAATAGTAGGTCTTCTTTAGTATTTCATGAATTTTTACCACATATACTGTTTCAAGCCTTTGAGTCCCAGAGAAGAAGAATGGTGTAAGTTGAATAGATTAGAGTGAATGGGGTGTTGACACATGGTGAATAGACCATGATGAGATGATACTTGATGTCATGACTAAGTTTCCCTCACAAACATCAGCATAGACTAGTTTTACTAAGTTTCCTTTCTCTATTTTGAGGTTTCCTTTCTCTATCACAGGGGTACAGTCAGAGGGTTCATTGAAAAAATGATCCTTCAAATGGTTACTATGAATATGAATGATTTGATATAGCATATTACTCATTTTACTTGAAGTTTGGAATAGCTTGTGCAAGGGTGAAAGTAGTTTTGATCATTTTGGTCCTGACTGTTCCTCTACATAGTTAGGAAATATAACTGTCTAATGATTATATGTAATGTTGAATGGATTAAATGCTTTATTCTTGGTAGAACTGAATGGAAGGAATAGTGTTGGTGCTAGGTTTCATTTATTATTGAATTCAGTGGTTTCCAAAATGTGTTGAGGAGTTTACTCCTTGTTTAATGTTAACTATTCCTACACAATCCACTCATACAATAGTGAAATGCTATGTGGAAGGGATAGTTGATAGTGTTCCTTGAGGGAGGAGGGATTTTGAAAGACTTTTTATCATTGTATTATGTATTTCCAATATGTTTGGGTGTAGGGTAGACTAGGAGAATGAAGGATCACTCATTGATTGCATGATAACCCAGTTTTGAAGGGTCACTGGAAGAGGGGAATGAAGGATCACTCACTGATTGCATGATAAGCCCACCAAGCATTCTTTCCTTTAAGTTTCCACAATATCTCAAAGTATGATCATTATTCTTTACTTTCTTCTATATGCTATTCTTTCTATTGTTTTGTTATCTTAGAAATATATCAAAAACATTGCATATGTGCATATAAAAGTAAAATATTGTCCTTCAATTGTTCCACCTTGAAGCATTTCCTCTTCGGATTATTCTCTTCATTTATACAATATTTGTCAAAAATGGTTCCCATATTTCTTCAAGATCTATTTTAATCTTTATATTGCAATTTTTATTAGATTTGACCAATAGTTGATTTCATTAGTATTTTATAGCATATACTCCCAATGTGAAATGTTGAGAGAAAGAAAGAGACACACTAGGTATGAATTACACGATATACCCATCATGACTTAGCACTTAAATAATAAAATATGGATAGGGAACAACCCCCTAACCTCTAGATGTTTGTTTCATGTTTGCCTCTTATTATATGCAAAGGTAGGCCCGTCTTAGGCTAACAACCACAGTGTAGGGGCCATAAATTATGGATCCAAAAATAGTGCACACTTGTATTAAATTAGGTTCACTATACTACAAGGCAAAGGAAACCATGCAATAGTGCCTTATGGGGATGGAAACAACCCTTCACCAAGAAGATGATTGTGTCTGCAATATTTACTAGAGGCAAAGAACATAATTTGGTTCCAGCAATTACTCCTAGAAGATTATGGCACCCACAAAACACTTGGAAAAGATAGCACTCACTATATCTTTTATCACTCTTTTAAAGCTGGGACAATAAATCTCAAAGATTGATCAACAAATTCTTTAACATAAAGAACCATTGACAGATATGATTCATGTGTACAATAGCCAAAAACCAGTTGTTCCAATCATGGTGTCCAATAATTATGCTTGAAAAAGAATCTACAGATCCCTTACACAACCATAATAGATTCAAACCATGAACTATAAGAACCTAACAATGGGACTAACAAAGATATAGCCTAAACAAATCTTGATCATATTCCACCCTATTGTAAGGCCCAAGAAGTAACTCTATCTTAAAGCTACACATTCCTCTAGATGAAGCTCAAAGGTCAGGTAGCTAAAGCATAGCAATACTTGAATGAATATAGGAATAATTTGATGTACAATCATTTGCTAGCTTGGTTTGTGGGTTTTCCACATAATCTTTTCCCTTTAACCACATTTATAGTTTGAGACAATCAGAAAAAATTATTTCATATTTATATTATCCTTTTGAACTAGCACACTACCATCAAAATGCATAATCATTGGCCATCTCAAGAAAATTCCTATTGATTAGTAGGATATCCTTATAAAAATTTGATGCATGGATTTCTTGTGAATTATTGACTGCTATGTATCCTGCAACTATGGAAGGAATAGTGTTGGTGTTAGGTTTCATTTCTTATTGAATTCAATGGTTTCCAAGATGCGTTGAGGAGTTTTCTCCTTGTTTAATGTTAACTATTCCTACACAATCCACTCATAAAATAGTGAAATGCTATGTGGAAGGGATGGTTGATAGTGTTCCTTGAGGGAAGGGGGATTGTGAAAGACTTGTTATCATTGTATTGTGTATTTCTAATATGTTTCTAGATGCAGGGTAGACCAGGAGAATGAAGGATCACTCACTGATTTCATGATAACCCGATTTTGAAGGGTCACTGGTTGAGGGGATAGTCAAGGTCCAGATGATTGTGCCATTGGAGGACCCTATTTATTTGTATTAATTTCTATTCAAATTGGATGCATGGATTTCTTGTGAATTATCAGTTGCTATGTATCTTGCAACTGCATTTGTAAATCTGCATATACTTGTCTAGGGTTGTAAGCCACTTAGGGTTCAAAATAGTTAGACTAAATCAAAATTGTTCTTTGTGCTATTTCCTTTTAACAAAGTCTCAACTATCAATGATAAAATATACATTTGATGCCCTAAGCTATCAAATATACAAATGGTGCCTAGCTAGAAGCTCACCAAGAGAATGAAGGATCACTCACTGATTGCATGATAACTTGGTTTTGAAGGGTCACTGGTTGAGGGGATAGTCAAGGTTCATATGATTGCGCCATTGGAGGAACCTATTTCTTTGTATTAATTGCTATTCAAATTGGATGCATGGAATTCTTGTGAATTATTGGCTGCTATGTATCCTGCAACCACATCTGTAAATCTGCATATACTTCTCTAGGGTTGTAAGCCACTTAGGGATAAAAATAGAGAGACTAAATCAAAATCATTCTTTGTCCTATTTCCTTTTAACAAAGTCTCAACTATCAATGATACAATATACATTTGATGTACTAAGCTATAAAATATACAAATGGCACCTAGCTAGAAGCTCACAGGCTGTCCATTTGATAACCACAGTCAACATTTCAAAAAAATGGATATTCTTGAGCACAAGCACCAATAACATCAAATAATGGAGTTAAAGCACGGGCTAGGACACGACACCAGTAGAATGTGGTCATTTCATAGAGAATTCCTGATCAAATAAAATGCAATTCATTCGAATATGATGCCAGAGGCTCAAAAGATGAAGAAATCACATACCTTCTCCCGTGCATAGCTTTCACTCCTTCTCCCGCTCCTTCTCTATCCAATCGAAATAAAAATGATGAGGCTGTTTCACTTTTTTTTTTCATCTATACCCCAAATCTGTCAGAATTCTGATGGTCAATTAAACACCCATCAGAATACTAAAATCATCAGGGCCTATTACAAAAAAACAACACCAAATTCATAATAAAAAGTTACCCGTTGGAAACTTCTATCGAAATTTGGCCCCAAATGTAGTAGTGACAAATTATAATTTAGACCTTCAACCCAAAAATAATTGTCACATTTGATCTTACCAGTCAATCGTATTGATCCTTTTCCCTTCAAAAGACATGGCGCATCATTACCAAACTTAAAACTCCTACCTTTTTAATGATTTAGGGTTTTAAACTTACTTTTATCACCAGCCATGTGATGTGAGAAACCACTATCAATTATCCATCTATCACCTTTAATCACATATGAAATAAGTGTAGTTTTCTCATCTTCATCAAAATAATCTTTCATAGCAATAAACAACTTCTACATCACAATCATTAGATTCACTAGATCACTGTTATCCTTGTAGTTCTTATACCTTCTATGATATGTGTCATTCATTTTTTCTTTATACTTGCTTTCCCTTCTTTCATCCTTGTCATTTATGTTAGGACATATTGCTGCAATATGGCCAACTTTGTTACATGAAAAAAGGATTATAGGAAGTTTAACTTTGAATTTCTCTTTTCCTCTCGGTATCCTTCTAGCCATAAGTGCCTCAAGATCATCTAGATCATCATCAAAAGTGTCATTGTCACTGTCACTATCACGTTTCACACATCTTTCTTTTCCTTCCTTAAACTTATGAAGAACCATTTGAGACTTGAATGCAGATTCAATATTATGAGTAGTAAAATTATCAAAATTTGACAACTCAAAAGTAGTAAGTCTACCAACAAGACCTTTCAAGGTTAGGTTGTTACCATGAGCATATCTTAGTTCTTCTATCGTAAAAACTCTAATAGAATAAATACAAAGTAGGGTTCTCAAAAATTTGCTAATAACAGTTTCATCATTAATATTTCCATTAGCTCCTCTAATATAATTAGCTACCTCTTTAACTTAGGCACAATATTGAATAATAGTTTCACCTTCTAACATTCTGATTTCATCAAACTTACCTCTCAAGCTTTCAGATTTGGCTTTGAATACATTTGTGTCTACACCATAGATAGCTGCCAGTGTGTCCCACATTTTCTTTGCATTACTATAGTCCTTGATGTCTTCAAATTCAGGTTAACTTAGGGTTGTTGCAATCTCCAACATTGCCTGTTTGTGTTCTTTCTTTTCCTTAATCTCCTCAGTTGTCATAGGTGCAGCAACTAGTACGTAATCATGTTCCACATAATATTTCATTGAATCACCAATACCAGCTAGGTGTAACTTCATCAAACTTTGTCATGTAGGGAAGTTCTCATTGTTTAGCTTTGGTACCTCCTTTTTGTACATCTTGATCATTTGCTTCAATTACATTTAAACTTTTTTTTTCTTACAAGAATCACTAGTTATTCAATACCAATTATTAGAATGATTTTAAAATAAATGAGAGTGGGTTTGAATCAGTTATCTTTAGGTCAAGATGTACCAATTGAACACTTCGACCAACTTAGATCTATTTGGAAATTCACTCAGTCTCTATAGAATATAATCAGTAACATAAAACTTGCAGTATATAAAACTCTTAACAACATAGCACATCAAATAACATTCACACAAGTATGACACCTATATTTTATGTGGAAACCCAGTATGGGAAAAACTACTAGTAACATGCTACCAAATTTTCACTCTTCTGAAGTGAGCTCTATGGGGAGCCAATCCTATTTAAGGTTACAATACACACTATTAGGTGTGACCTTATTAAAGGATTTAATCACCCTGTTAGGAGTGGCCTTGTTAGAGGACTTAAAAACATCCTATTAGAATGTCACCTTGATTAAAGGATTTGCAAATGACTATTAGGTCAACCTTAATTAATGGATTTTAACTGATATAATGGTTAGAAAGTAATAGTAGGTTCTGATCTAAAATAATACAACTCACTTTGTAAATATAGATCCAATAGGCTCATCTTTTGATTTACTAACTTGCCTTCATTGTCATCTTCATCTATGATCTTCTCAAAAATCCCTTCAAACAATCACAACAACTTTGTTCTTCTCTTCATAGCTCTTCTTAGCCTTCTTCTTAGGTTTTCCAATCAATAACATCAACCTCTCATACTACATAACCCACAATTAGGCCATCCTTATACCTCCTTGATTAGGTAGCTTAATCTTTTGCCACTTAATCTTTTCCATAGATCTTAGGTTTAGGTTAGATTCATTGAATCCTTCCAAAATTTGGTTCTCCTCCTTATCCTTCTAAATAATTCTCAAAAATTCTCTTTGAATTAAAAATAAAATGGTTCACCATGCATTAAATGCTCCAAGTCATTAATCTTTAACTTCAACATGTTTTACATATCCCAAGAATTAAACTATGTCGGCTAGGGATCTCAATTCCTTCACAAACTATAAATTACTGACACTCAGCCAATATTGTGTTCATCTACTCTTTCATCACTAGATAGCTCGGTCCTCACTAAAACCATTCTTCTTAGCAAACACTATCTTTGCTTGGTTAATTCTCTGATACTCGGTAACTACTAATGCTCAGTTGACACTAAAATTTTCTCAGCTTATTTTGCCACTCAGTCAGCACCAGCATCACTCGGCTTATACTGAATTTCTTCTCATTTTCTCGGTCAAGCCTATGCTTCTAGACTTTCTTTCCTTATTTCTTCTATGTGATGCAGGTGCATTCTAGGGTACTCAGTGAATCTACATAGTGGTGTGTTGTTTTGGTCCTATGGTACTCGATTGCAGCTTTAATCGATGGTCTCAGTTATTGAAGGGAGTTGGGTCATTGAAGTAACTCAGTGAAACCTCTTGTGCTTGGTGGAACTTGTGCTCAGTGATGCCTGTGTTGCTTGGCTTGGTCGGTTGTTTCACTAGTGCTTGGTTGTTTCTCTAGCACTCGGTAGTTCTAGCTTACCGGCTGGAGTTCTTGGAGATTTTGTTGGCCATCTTGGTGCATTTATTGTTGGTATATTTTTTTGTATTTTCCTATATAGATCTTGAGGCTGACATGGAGAATTAAATGTTTGTAAGGCCATTTATGAGCTGACTATTGTTGCATTTAATATTTGTTTGTAATAGGAGCTGACTTGGCTTAGGAGTTAATTATTTCTTCCAACCGACTTGTGGCTAAAGATTAGTATTTAAGGAGTGTTTGGGTAGTTGTTTAGGAGAGGATTTGGGGAAGATAGAGGGATAGCATTCTAGATCCTATGAGATCTTGAAGATCAGATTGTTATCTGATAGTTTTTAATAGCATAGCTAGTGGTTTGCATGCTTGGAGACAAAGAGATTTCTTGGAGGCTTGTGAGCTCAAGTTCAGATCTACCTTAGGGTTTCCATCAGTTGCTTATTTGTTTCCGAACTGGATTAGCTGAGAGATTGCATAAATACTTTGATTGTATTTGGTCCTAACTTGAAAGGCCTTATAGTCGGGTATGTTAATGAAAATTTAGTTGAAGATATTATCTTGTTGTTTAATTCTGCATTATGGTGTTTGGCTGCTTGTTTAGACTATCCTTAATTGGATCCTCCTTACTTGTTCCACGTCAGGTGGTATCAGAGAAAGAAGATCTTGAGTGTGCAAACTGATTTCTGGTTGAGGTTGTTTGCACCAAGACCTTGTTGGTGACTTATTGCTTTGGGTTTATAAAAATATTGAAGGATGCCTCTAAGAAGATTAGATCCTAGAGTGATTGTAGATCTCTATGATGTTGTAGAATCGAATATTATATAGAAGGTTAAATTTGATTTAAGATCTGAGATGGAATTGATGAAGAATGACATGATCATTGAGGTCATGAGAGATATTACTGGTATGCCAAGGAATCTTGGTACTGATGATGCTTATGAGGAAGCTAATGAAGACTTTGAAGCTGTTGGATCTAGTGGAGATGACCGGAGAGATAGATCTGGTGAAGAAAGAGCTGGTCGGTTACATAGATTTGGATCTCGGTAACTACTAATTACCAAATGGAAGTTTCTACTTTCTCTAGTACTTTGAGACCTGAGGACTTGATTGATTCGATTGGTGAATTAGAAGACTTCGTTGAGCTTGAAGAAATTAAAGATCCTCTTCGAGTTAGATTGGCACATACTAAGTTGAAAGGACATGTTGCTCTTTGGTGGAAAGAATTACAAAGAGATAGAGAAGATGAAGGTGAAATGAAGATCAATCGGTGGAGGTTGATGGTGACTAAATTGAAAGCTAAGTTCATACATGTCGACTATGAGCTTGAATTGTTTAAGAAGTTGCAGAATCAAAAGAAAAAGGATTTGACTATGGAGGACTATACTGAGGAGTTTTATAAGTTGACTATTTGCTCTGGACATGTAGAATTTGGTAAGGAAAAGGTAGCTCGGTATGTGAATGGTTTGAGATTTAATATTTAAGATGAGCTTGGTATGTTGAAGATTGATTCCATTGAATATGCTTATCAGTATGCTCTGAAGGTAGAAGATAAGTTGAAAAGGAGACAACATAGTAATCCCTAAGGGAAGGAGAAGATTGATCACTCGATGAAGGATAAACTGACTATTGAAGATGAATCGAAGCCTGTAGAATTGAAGAAGAAGATAGGTAGGATTATCTTTAAGGGTACTTGTTATAATTATGGTGAAGAAGGACACCATTATTTTGAGTGTACATAGAAGAAGCTTGATGACTAATGGACTGCTATAGTAAATGAGAACATTCAGAACAAACCTGAATCTGAGAACTTGTTGGTTCAGAGAACATTGCTCGGGGCAAAGGAGGAACCTTGTTAGAGGACTAAGTTATTCAGAACTCAATGCAAGTCTGGAGGTAAACTTTGTGATGTAATTTTTGATAGTGGTAGTACTGATAACCTTGTTGCTGAGGACATGGTTCAAAAACTTGGTTTGAATAGAATGAAACATCCTCATCCTTATAGGATTGGCTAGTTACAAAATATCCATGCTCTAGAAGTGAGGGAGCAGTGCTTTGTTGATTTTCTAATTGGCCAGTATAAGGATCTAGTGTTGTGTGACATTATGGAGATGAATAGTTCTCATGTATTTCTCAGTAGACCTTGGAAGTATGATTGCAGAGCTATGCATGATTGTGTCAAGAATGTGTTTATTGTTGAGAAGGATGACATGAAATTTTCCCTGATGCCTTTGCTAGATACAACACTTAGTAGGAGGAGTCTGAGTATTGGTAGCTGAGTTGAGTTGTTGGATCCTAAGAGGAATGATGATCAGTATGGAGAACAAGCCTATTTTCTATCAAGGAAAGACTTGAAAAGATAGAGGAAACTGAAATGGAAGAGTATGCAAGGTGAAAAGTTGGAGGAATTGTATGTGAAGAACTAGTTTGGGGTTTATGTGTTGATTCCCGAAAGATGTTCTTCCAGCCTATGAGAACATCTTTTTGAACCTAGGGTGTTTGAGGTAGGGGCATTCAAGGGTACTCAGTGAATATGCATAGTGGTGCATTATTTTATTTTTGTGGTACTTGGTTGCAGTTTTAACCGATGGTCTCAGTTATTGAAGGGAGGTCGGTCGCTAAAGGAACTTGGTGAAACCTCTTATTCTTAGTGGAAATTGTGCTCAGGGATGCCTATGTTGCTTGGTGTTTCTTGGCTTGGTTGGCTCTTTTGCTAGTGCTCGGTTGTTTCTTTGGCATGCCATAGTTCTGACTTACCGACTGGAGCTCTTGGAGATTTGGTTCACCGACTTGGTGCATTTATTGTTGGTATATTTTGTTGTATTCTCCCATGTAGATCTTGAGGCCTAAATGGAGAATTAAATATTTGTAAGGCCATTTATGAGCCAATTGTTGTTGCATTTAATATTTGTTTGTAATAGGAGCCAACTTGGCTTAGGAGTTAATTTTTTCTTCCAGCCCACTTGTGGCTAAAGATTAGTATTTAAGGAGTGTTTGGGTAGTTGTTTAGGAGCGGATTTGGGGAAGATAGAGGGATAACATTCTGGATCCTATGAGATCTTGAATATCAGATTATTATCTAATAGTTTGTAATAGCAGAGCTAGTGGTTTTCATGTTTGGACATAGGGAGATTTCTTGGAGGCTTGCGTGCTCAAGTTCATCTTCCTTAGGGTTTCCATCAGTTGTTGATTTGTTTCAGAACTGGACTAGCTGAGAGATTGCATAAATACTTTGATTGTATTTGGCCCTAACCTGAAAGGCCTTACAGTTGGGCATGTTAATAAAAATTTAGTTGAAGATATTGTCTTGTTGTGTAATTCCGCATTGTGGTGTTTGGCTTCTTGTTTGGACTATCCTTAATTAGATCCTCCTTACCTATCCCGCGTCACTATGTTTCAAATCAAATTACTTCTTCACTTAGTGTTATAGATAAACAACACATTACCTTTCCAATGTGCCAACAAATCAAGTACCTATTGTAGTTTCTCTACAGTTCACTAGGTCCTCTTGTTATCTCATGTTTTCAAATCATCTTCATCAATCAAAAGATATGGTACTTTACTAGATAGAAACTGTCTCACCATTTAAGGTTTGACATCAATGACAATATAACAATTGTTCAATTGTAGATTCCAAACGCATGACTGTATATCAAGATATATTTTTATTTCTAATTCTTCATAGTCAATTTATTCACACTACATATTTGACAATTCGTATCAAAGGGAGCTTGGCATTGAAGCTACTTGGAAATTGGTAAAGAATTTCCAAAAAAAGTGGAGGAAGAAGATAAATGGAGTATTTAGAGAAACTTTTCAAGAAGAAATTTAGTTTATGAAAAGTGAACATAGAGTCTCAACTAATTAAGAAATATCTCTCACTTACTCTAGGAGGGAAAGCTAATAAATTAAATTCATTGACTAATGAAGAGTGGGAGAAGTTAGAAGAAAAGGTAAGAGCCACTATATTTCTTTTTTTGTCCAACAAATATTTTAGCTTAGAAGACCTCAATAGATTTATGGAAAAAACTTTTTCCATGTATAAGATGGATTCAACTTCAAATAAATTATTCATTATGAATCCAAGTTATACAATTTTAAAATGGAGAGTTAATTATGGTGAATCACCTTGATAAATTCAACACTCTAATTAGTTATCTTATTTTAGTAAGTATAAATTTAGGCTATGAAATTAAATCTATCTTGTTATTGTGTTATTTATTATATAGTTGGGATGGTCTTGTAATGATGATCAACATTCAGTATCTAGTAAAGGAAAACTAGTTTTCAATGATGTATCTAGTACTCTTCTCAACAAAGATATGAGAAGAAAAAATCAAGTGTCTTCATCAAGTGATTCCTTGTTTATCAAAAATAGGGAAATACTTCAAGAGAGAGGAAAAACCAATAATAGAGGAAGATCAAAATCTACAAGAAGATCAAAGTCAAGGGACATAAATGAAGATTGTTCATTTTGTGGCAAAGTAGGTCACACTAAAAATAATTTCTAGTCGTACAAAAAGGAACAAGAAACATTAAACGAAATGAAGCCAACACCACATATGACAAAGATGAACACATTCTAGTCTTCTCGATAAGTGACACCACACTATATTCATGGGTGCTAGCTTTTGGTGTCTCTTTCAATGTAACTTCATGTTGGTAGGATTTAAAAAATTATGAAAGTCATCTTTGGCAATTATCTTGGTGTTAACAAGGCATGTGAAATAATTGACAAAGGTGATGTCATGTTACAACTTAAAAATAGAATTAAAGGGTTATTAAAAGATGTAATACAAGTTCCCAAGCTAAGAATTTTAATACCTATATGATTACTTTATGCTCAAGGGTATAACATCAATTTATCTTTTGAGACTTGTAAGGTGACCAAGGGAACCCTGGTGATTGTAAAAGGAAATAAATTAAGCAGTCTATATGTGCTAGAGAGTAACACTAAAGTGGAAGCTACAATGGAAGTTGTGGAATATTGAATATAGCTTTGTCTTGTGAGGCTCATACATGTATGTGAACAATGGGACTTTATTTTATATTCAATATGGTCAACTACAAGGCTTAAAATTTATTGATTTAGAGTTTTGTGAGAATTGCCTTTATGGAAAATAAAGGCATACCAGTCTCCTAAAGACCATTCATGACAAAATGAAAATAACTTTGAAGCTTATTCACTTGGATGTCTTTGGTCCTATGGAGGTAACCTCCATTGGAGGACAAAAGTATTTCAATACTTTTATTGATGATTGTACACAAAAAGTATGGATTTATATGCTATATATAAAATCATAGGTATATAGAGAATTTAAATCTTTTAAAGCCATTATTAAGAATTGGATTGGGCACAAAATAAAATGGATGATTGGGGAGAGTTTTTTTCTTTATAATTTGATATTTTTTGTGTAAATAATGGCATTCAGGAAAATGGTGCAGCGGAGATGTTGAATAGAACAATTTTGGAAAGTGCGTAGTGTATTCTTTCTAATGCTAGATTGGGTAAAAAAGAATTGGTAGAGATATGTAATACAATACTCTATCTAATTAGTTGAGATCCCTCATCTTGATTGGATTTTCATATCCTAGAGGAGAGATGACTTGGGAGAAGAATTTATGACAACCATCTACATGTGTTTGATTGTGAGGCATTTTCTCATGTTCTCAAAGATAATCAAACAAAGTTAGATCCTAAATTTAAAAACTTCATATTCATTGGTTATGGTGAAGAACAACATGGTTTCAGGCTTTGGATCTAGTTGGAAAAATAAATTTCAAATTTGAGATGTGGTCTTTAGTGAGAAAAAAATTCTAGGCTTTCAAATACAAGAGAAATAAATAAAAGAATATATCCCTCAGGTTGGCATTATGAATTATTGCAACCACAATCTTTAGGCACAAAAATCTAGGGCTATATGAAATTTTTCTAAACAAGTTATGGTTGGGGAAAATCAATATCATTTCCCTGCCCCCTATAACTAGAATTAGAGGAGAAATCGATGAATTGAATTTTCCACACAATCTATTACCTCCTCTATTCTCTCCACACATTGATTTGTTGTCAGTCTCAAGAGACATAGCTCAATTATAGATATGAAGACTTTGTGTGACTTGTTACAATTGACGCAAGGCTCACTACCTCATAAAGACTTAGTGTCTCGGTCTAATTCAATATAAAAAATTATGCACAAAGACTAAGATGAAGTAATTCCAAATGGAAGAGGATCCACATAGATGTTTAGGGACACTGCAAAGTCAACAAGAGATCATGCATAGCTAACAACCTTAAATTTTCTATTAAAATGGGTATGACGATGTTACCTCCAAAAATTCATGGTCAACCTTTCTTTTCACAAGCACTAGCACAAGGAAATAATGACTTGTGCTGACATGAGGATGATTTCACATCAAGGACAATAGAAGAGATCTTTATGCAAGCTTGGAATGACATGTTGGAAAATTTTGGATATGCAAAAAGAGAAAATGAAATGTAGTTTGGAAACTTACAAACAATAGAAATAATAATACATCATAGATAGGGATTCTACAAGCACTAATGCAAACTAATATTATGTATGCCAAAAATTTGCTTGGTCTTTAATGTTAGAGCACACATTTATGTTCCATCAAAAAAAAATTTCTATTGTTGCATTAATTAATTGTACACATGCTCAAAGAATATTCTCATGTTAAATTGAGTGTATATTTGCACATGCATGCCTAGATTAAGTTCACCTAATTAGGGTTTAGTTGAGCTTGTAAGAATTTTCATAAGGCAAAGAATGAAAATGCGAAGATCTAGAAGCTCAATTGATAGCACAAGAGAGATAGGAAAAATGATATGATCAAATGATTGATTTAATAGTGATCAAATAATAAGAGATATAATTGATTGAATACAAAGTAGATGTGCCTAAATATATAGGAAATACATGATAACTACGAGATATGCAAGTGATAACCTATCACCTAAACAAGGTGTAATCACATGTCCACCAAAGATGGATCATCCTCCATTGTACATCAAAGTATGTACAACAATGAGAGGATGATAATGTGATAAGACCACTAAAGGTGGATCTCATGGTGCACCTAATGTGGAAATTCTCCTACACCATGTGCTAAAATAAAATGCAAACTCCTAGGTGTCTCAATGAAAAACTACTATGCAAATGCATTATCCAAATTAAACTTAAGTGAAGTGTAATTAGGATTACTTAATTACACCAACACCCCCCCTTAAGTACAACTTAGGGGAATGCACTTAAGTTCACAATGCTAGATGATAATGCATGATGGGTCCCAACTACTAGACCATGTTAGGCACCCATGTACAATATGAAAAATAAATATATATGAAATGCAATCTCTCATAAAGAGGAGAAAGAGGGAAAACATCATGGGATAGACCCTCCCCCAAAAAGAGAAATGAAAAATACAAGATGCATGGACGGATAGAGTAATTTTTTATAATAACTGAGAGGGGGGTGAATCAATTATCCATAGTCCTAATCACAAAATGTATATCCAAAAATAATTTACTAAAACTTCTGCAACTCGGTAAACTAAAATAGTATTATGTCTGTGCTTTTACCGATTACCAGTTAATAATATATAATTATTACTGATCAAATCCAATATGAAAAATGAAAAGTATGAATCAAACAATCATCACAATCAACACATAACACAAGAGATTTAATGTGGAAAACCTATGAAGGGAAAAACCACCTGGGACCGGCAACCCAAAAATTGTTCACTCTTCTGAAGTGAGTTCGGTGAAGACCCAACCCTGTTAAAGGTTACAAACACACTGTGAGGTGTGACCTTGTTAGAGGATTTTAGACCAACCATTATCATCCATCCAACATTCACTATAGGGTTGACATGATAACAAATGTACACTCTATGAATGACATTACAAGACTTTCTAGTCCACTCCATTAAGAGATTTCTTTGTTTACAATGGTTAAAATGTAACAGCAGTTGATCTGATTACAACACAACTTCAATTATAGATTATCAGATCTATGTTAAGCTCATTCAAATCCTTTGATCAATATTTCATTTCTATTTCAATCAATATTCAGTAACTTACTATCACTCGGTAATAGCTTTCTGATGCTCGGTAATCTCTATAGTTCAGTTCTCCATAACTAGTCTGATCAGGCATGCATGAAGCTTTTTCACGCAATATCTTCTGCAGTCTCCTTCTTTCAGCATAATTTCATCATGAAATCCTAGTCTCTTAAATAGATGAGTAAACCATTTTAATTCCATCCATCAAATTTTGTCGCTTAATCTCCTTTGTTGATTTTGCCACTTAAACCTTCCTCGATTGATGTGTCCGTAACATGTTTTGTTTCAATCCCTTAGATCTTCTTCGAATTATGTTAGCCATTGATCTTCGTAAAAAACATTATCTTCATCTTTGATTTTGAGGTACTTTACAACTCATCAGCTTCCATCTGCTAAACTAGTCATTTAGTTCTAGTCTTCTACTCGGTTAACAAAGAAATGTGTCAGTGAACACAAGCTCAGTTTATACTGTGATCGGTATACACTACACTGCGTCGGTATATACTGAAATGGTTCTTTAATTGACAACACTGCCTTGTGCATTTTTCTTTATCCTTCATCATAGATGAATGCAACATAATCAAGTTAATAACATAAGGTCATAGACTCATTCATAAGTTACCCAATGTATTCCTTATCCTTATCTATCATCTCCATCTTTCTCATGTAGATATATTATGTTCTTCTTCTTCCTCAAATGTTTGGGTATAGTAACTTACAAGATAAGTACTATCAAAATTAGTTGACATCAATGACAACATATTATTGATTTAATCATCTTACATATCTAATCAGCAACTCAGTGACCTTAAATCATAGATCTTCAAGTTATACAAATATATTCAAATCAGTTGTAGTTCATCAATCTCTCCCTTTGGCATTGATGGAAACACAAGCAATATGAAATATGCCATACACATACCAAACATGTATTCTACAACTCTGTCAATAAATATTGTAACGGTACAAGCTTACAAGCTCTCCCTAGCTTAATATATTTAATCACTACATTACATAAAGACATTTGTAAGTGTAGACTAGCTTCTACAGATATGATCATTTTGGCTCCCTTTTTTGTATCTCTCTCCCTTTGTCTTTGGCTCCATATTCTTCATATTGATCTCTCTCCCTTTGACACCAATGCCAAAGAACAATACAAACATACAGCTCTGTAGTAGCCATGTAACTCTCTATTGTCCAGTGCATTCTTTGTATCTCGGTATACTATTATGCAAATTTTTTCTAGTACTCCAACCTTTCACAACCTTAGACATAAACCCAAAGTGTGAACTCTGCTGCATCAACATGTATGATCTTCTGATAAGATTAGGCTGATGCAACCTCCAGATCACCTTAGTGACCAGTAGACAAGGGACGGACCCCAAGTCTAGTCCTCAAGTATTCATATGTATCCCTCTCTTTCATCATTAAACAAGAAGACTAATCATTATCAAGATAAAACAAATTACCTCTCGACTGTGTTCCAGATCCAATTAGTCTTCCTCCATCATCATATATCTTCACTTTCTTTCTCTCAAAATCAACTCAGTGTCTTAAATTGTTCAGTTGTGCCACACTTAGAAAATTATAGTTTAGACCTTTTGCCCAATAAGCATTATCACATCTTATTTTATCATTTATCATCAGGGATCCTTTTCCTCTAACCATACAGGGTGCATCATTACCCATTCTAACAAATTCTCCATTTTGTTCTTCAAGATGATCAAATTTCTCTTCATCACCAGTCATGTGATGTGTACAACCACTTTCTATAATCCATGTATCATTCTTATTAACCTTAGAGATAAGTGTTGTCTCTACATACCTTTCATCCTCTTCTAATTCATCCTTCATTGCAACAAATAATACCTCCACATCTTCATCAGTGTCAGTATCGGTGACATCTTCTTCTACAATGTAGCACACCTTCTTGCCTTTGTCATTATTGTCTCATCTATCTTTATTGTAGTGTCGGTAACTTCTGTTGCCTCTTCTCCCATAGCTTCCTTCACCAGATTGGTCTTTGTTTCTATCATCATCTTTCCTGTGTGGACATCTAGCAACAATATGACCAACCTCTTTACAATTAAAGCATGCTAAAGGTAATTTACCTCTATACCTTCCTTTACCTTTAGGTAACCTTCTGGCCATAAGAGCTTCAAGTTCATCAAGCTCATCATCAGTGTTGCTATCACTATCATCATTCTTATTTTTGCTACTAGACTTACCAATCTTTAGAGAAGACATAAAAGTAGATTCAACAAATGGTACAACACTATTATCAAAGTTATTCAATTCAAAGGTTGTAAGATTACCAATCAGATTATCAAGAGTAAGGTTGTTACCAGATGTAGACCTTGTTTCATGAATTACAGATATTCTGATTGCATAAACTGACAATAAGGTTTTGAGAACTTTTCTTACCACTGTCTCTTCATCAATAACACCATCAGATGCTCTAATAGCATGTACTACCTCTTTTAGTCTATTTGTCTACTGCACAATATTTTCACCTTCCTTCATCTTCATATCATCGAATCTACCCCTTAAGCTTTCAGCTCTGGCTCTTTTGACATTCACATCACCACTATAAACTTGAGCAACTTTATCCCACATACCTTTAGTAGTAGTGCAATTCTTAATATCTTCAAATTTGGCATCTGTATAGGCAGCAACAATCTCCATCATAGTAACATTATGTTCATGTCTGTCTCTCAGTTGATCAAGGGTCAAGGGACCAGTGGGTGGTGCAATGTAGCCATTCTCTATTAGTGTAAGGGCAGAATTCCTAATTCTAGATACATGCAACTTCATTCAGCTTTGCCATACTGTGAAGTTATCTTTTTTCAGCTTTGGCACTTCCCTCTTATACATTTTGAAATCTTTGTGCTGAAGTCCTTAAAACTCTATTCCAAGAAACCAACGCTCTGATACCAATTATTAGAATAACTGAGAGGGGGGTGAATTAGTTATCCACAGTCCCAATCACAAAATGTATATCCAAAAACAATTTACTAAAACTTTTGTAGCTCGGTAAACTAAAATAGTATTATGTCTGTGCTTTTACTGATTACCAGTTAATAACATATAATGATTACTGATCAAATTCAATATGCAACATGCAAAGTATGAATCAAAAAATCATCACAATAAACACATAACACAATAGATTTAACATGGAAACCCTGTGAAGGGAAAAACCACCTGGGACCGACAACCCAAAAATTGTTCACTCTTCTAAAGTGAGGTCAGTGAATACCCAACCCTATTAAAGGTTACAAACACACTGTGAGGTGTGACCTTGTTAGAGGATTTTAAACCAACCATTATCATCCAACCAACATTCACTATGGGGTTGACAGGATAACAAATGTACACTCTATGAATGACATTACAAGACTTTCTAGTCCACTCTATTAAGAGATTTCTCTGTTTACAATGGTTAAAATGTAACAACAGTTGATCTGATTACAACACAACTTCAATTGAAGATTATCATATCTATGTTAAGCTCATTCAAATCCTCTGATCAATATTTCAATTCTGTTTCAATCAATATTTAGTAACTTACTATCGCTTGGTAATAGCTTTCTAACACTCGGTAATCTCTGTAGTTCAGTTCTCCATAACCAGTTTGATCAGGCATGCATGAAGCTTGTTCACGTGATATCTTCTATAGTCTCCTTCTTTTGGCATAATTTCATCATGAAATCCTAGTCTCTTAAATAGACAAGTAAACCATTTTAATTCCATCCATCAAATTTTGTCACTTAATCTCTTTTGTTGATTTTGTTGCTTAAACCTTCCTTGACTGATGTGTCAGTAACGTGTTTTGTTTCAATCCCTTAGATCTTCTTCGAATTATGTTAGTCATTGATCTTCATAAAAAACATTATCTTCATCTCTAATTTTGAGGTACTTTACAGCTCATCAACTTCCATCGGCTAAACTAGTCATTTAGTTCTATTATTCTGCTTGGTTAACAAAGAAATGTGTTGGTGAGCACAAGATCAATTTATACTATGATCGGTATACACTGCACTACATCGGTGTATACTGAAATGGTTCTTTAACTGACAACACTGCCTTGTGCATTTTTCTCTATCCTTCATCATAGATGAATGCAACATAATCAAGTCAATAACATAAGGTCATAGATTCATTCATAAGTTACCCAATGTATTCCTTATCCTTATCTGTCATCTCCATCTTTCTCATATATATATATTATGTTCTTCATCTCTTTTCTTCTTCTTCTACAGATGTTTGGGTATAGTAACTTACAAGATAAGTACTATCAAAACTAGTTGACATCAATGACAACATATTACTGATTTAATCATCTTACATATCTAATCAACAACTCAGTGATCTTAAATCATAGATCTTCAAGTTATACAAATGTATTCAAATTAGTTGTAGTTCATCATGATCAGGACCCCCCCATTACACCATACATCATGTATATACAATAAAAATCCCCCCATAGGAAGGAAATAAGGAGACGTGATATCCCACCCATAATTAATAATCTCCTCTATGGATGGTGAGTGCTTGGAGGCAAAACATAGTCCAATTCCTACAAAAAACATTTCTCCCCTTAGGAAGAAGATGTACCAAGTATAGATCCAAGAAGGCTTCTGATTGTGGATATGAAGAAGGATGGGGAATCCAAATTAAGTATGATATCTATGATGTTTTTCCATGCGTCTCCATGTGCTTTGTTGTTGAATATGCCACAAACCAATTAGGAATATTCTCAATAGAAGGTGACAAACAAGGAACCAATGGCAGTTGATCCATGTAATAATTTGGATCAAAATCCAAAGACAATGATGCCTCCTCAAATGAAGAAATAGGAAGAGAAGAAAAGAAGCCCCCCCTCAATGTAGAAAATGCACTAAGAAAAATGAATGATGTTCCTCCTCTTAGGAAGGAACAATATCATAGGTGTATAAATGAATCCTCCCCAATCTCTAGGAATAATAGTCAAAATGTATGACGTCTTTGGAAAATCAATTGGAATCTCCAACACATGAGTATGATCATCCTGAACCATGCAATGCAACATCTCAAGTGAAGTTTTAGGCTCATGAAAACCAGTCTCCAAAGGCTCAAATGTCTTCTCTGAAGATAAAGAGACCTCCTCCAAATGTTGTAACAAAGGACCCATAACCATGTCAAACTTGAAAGAATGATCAAGTGAAGAATGAATATGAGGGTCAGAGTGTTACCTCACAACAACTGAAGAAGGATCATCCTCAGCAAAGAGAAGATGAATGTCATCAATGATATCTCCCAAATCCTTGATGTAGGATTCCAAAAACAAGCCTACAATGTCTGTCAAGTAGTCATCTCAAGGAACTGAAACTGGAAGACAAGGAATATCCTACTGCATCGAATAATAAGAACCCATCATTGTATGAAGGAAAAAATCATTAGGAACAATAGTGGAATCAATCACAATAGGAGAAGTAGGAGGTAATAACATGAAACCTAACAAAAGTCTTAAATGTAACAAAAAAAACAAACTATTCTCTAATATTCTCAACTTTCTTTTCCATTTATTCAACTAACATTTACTTATATGTCTACCATTGAATTCCTCTTCAACTTCTTCCATACCTAATCTCTTTGACCTTAAGCCCACTCCTTTCCCACCTCATCCAATCCTTCCCTATGCATTTATCCTGCCCTTACCCCACTCCTCCTTGTCCTTCCCACTATTTATCTTCTTCGTCTCTCCCTCATATTAGTTTGTTCTTCTCTTCTTTTCTTTCCCCGTTCATTTTTAAAAAAAATCCTCCAGATGAGAATGGATGTACTTATATTCTTGTTGGTCCCATTTTAAGCAAGCCAAAAAAAAATTGCATACCAATTCCTGTGTCGAACTCTCCCCATCCAAAGATATACATAACCATATATTCTTGTTGAAATCACAAAATGAAAATATTGAGTTTGGAAATCGGTAGAATATGGTGTGAAACCATTTTATGATGCTATTTCCAATGACACTCCACTATATGTATGTTTCATGGTTTCTATTCACATGGATTTGAAGTCTTTATTTATTGGAAATACCAATCAGCTCCAAATTAGCAAACCACCATGGTGGAGATAAGCACGTCAAAGGTGATAGTTCATCCAACATTGATGAGGATGTTTGAAGTTAATAAAATCTCAACAAAAGCCAATGAGAATCAAAGGAAAAGTGGTTTATAAACTTTAAAAAGCATATTAATCAGTGAAACCATTGAAAATTACACTCATGTCAGGAGTTTGTCAAAGTTCTTAAAATATCCGATGCATGCAATGTGGAGAGGTGGTATATAAAAAGGTAAACAAACTTTGCCAAAAATGTCAAAGTAGTTATTATAACTTAGTTCTTATTCTCAATACAAAGTTGGAAATCCTAAGTAAAATACCTAAAAGTAAAAATCCAAATTACCAACCTACATTTCCTATTGAAGGCAATGTTGAGAAGTAATTACGTCGAGAGAGAGCATGGAGAGAGGATCCGCGTACATAAAAAATAAGTGGTTAGTATCCTAGTAGTTACACTTCATTACATGGAGACTATTCACCACATCACTTACACGTGGACAATGAGCAATTTGGAAGAGGAAGAGGCGTGAATGCAAAGGGGTAGTCAAGAATATCAAACAATAAAAGCTCACTCCATCGCCCCAAAAAAGAGATGAAATTCTTATGAATCTGCTGAATCAATGAAGCTCTGCAAATCGTGCCCTACATCATCTGACATTGTCTTGACCATGAGATTCCAAGTTCTTGCATTTTGACTGCATAGAAATATTTAATTCAGCTTGGTCGTTTAGCCCTTTCATTTGAAGATTGTAATTCTACAAGAGTATTATGTCTACTTTTCTTTCATTTTTAATCAATTATATCATATCTATGAGCAGCTTAGTTATATTTTTCTTCTTCAAATTGCATCTTCTCTTCTTGATCATTGTAGTATGTTCAAATGTCTAATATTTTTGTAGTGTTTTTAAGTTGGTAAGCCTGCAAGGAAGCATAAAACAAATGCTTGGTTCACAAAGATGGTAATCTTTGTCTTTATTTTTTTTAACAAAAATATTTACAGGGTTGCAACAGAAAATAGTGGTGATGGCAAAAAAAGTGCTGTAAAGGAAAAACTACAATGAGAAGGTGGATAATTCTTGGTAGAATTCTTCCATTTAATGGAGATACATCACAATAGATATTTGAGGCAGTCATGCATGAGAGACTGTGTGTCATAATTGATTTTTCTAACATTATAACTATTTTTAAATAGTTGGTGACTTTTGTTGACTTTTGACTTGGTCACTGGTAGATGACCTAAGTCAATTTATTAAACATTGCTAGATATGTTTTAGTTGATAAAAAAAATTATGTATGAATTAATGTTTTTTCTATGATGAAAAATTGAATGTGATTATCAATAATCATGCAAGAATGAATTAAATTGTTATAAATATCTTTTATATTTCTGATGATTAAAATGCTCATGATGAAAATTATGTAAGTTGTTTTTGATTTGGGAACTAATCTACTGATGGAAATTTTGAGTGTTTCGATTTTGGATAGGATTTGAGGATGGGGTGTGGTTGAGGTAGGGGAGCCTAGCTCCTCGGTAAGGATGAGTTTGGAATTATTAAAATAAATCACACACCACCTAGAATTTTTAAAGTTTCATAAATAAATTATGGATTGAAATGTGTAAAATCTTATTCTTTCATTTTTGTATGCGTTATAGTTGATGTATAGAGAATATTTGATCCTTTCAAAAATAAAAAAAAATGGTGTGGCTAATTTTTGATTTATTAGTTTTTATAAATTATAGTGATTCGATGCAATTAGAATTTATCTCTTATATTTAATTATATTGCATATATTTTATACTAGTTTGAGAGTAATTGACTACTTTTCAGAATCTAGTTGAACATCTGATATATTGGCCATAGTTTTTAGGAAAAAATTTAGGGGGAAATATTATTACTTTCAGTTAAAAATGGATAGAGGAAGTTGAATGTTTCTATGATTCTTTTTGAAATTTTGGTTTATCCTTATCATGTTGGCACGATGGGAGGAGGAAGTGGAGAGTCTTCCCTTTTGAATGGTGTTAATCTAGACACCAATGTGCATAGGAGAGGAGACTCTTTATTAACTTATAGTTGATTGTAGTTGACTGGCGTAAATGGAGAGGAGTTTAGATTTAACTGGAAGAAGTGATAATTTAATGAACGAGAGTTTGAGTTTAAAGGGGAGAATGCGTAAAGATGAAGGCAGAGAATGTGTAAATAAGAAGAAGGGAATACATAAAGAAAAGGAGCTGGAGTTAAAAATAGGGGTGTGCAAATTTAATGGAGAGAGTGCGTAGTTAAGAGGGAAGTGCAAAATTAAGTAGGGGAGTTTAAAATAAAGAGGGATTGCGTAACAAAAGGAAGAGAAAGGAGGCTGAGTGATTTATTAAGGAGTTGGGAGAAGAGAAAGGAGGTTGCATGATTTATTAAGTGTATTGTCTTAAAATGTGAGCACTTCCATGTTAAGAGCATTTAGCCCTCTGAGTGAGTGGTCTAGGGTCATGTTAAGTGCCTTGATCAGGTCTTTGCATGTATCTGGCTTTCACCCCCCGTTCTGCTTCTCTCTCCACCTATTTTCACTATCTTTCTACATTTCGTAGCACTTTGGATTGAAGTCCGGAGGTTTTTGACCTCAAGGTCAAAGATGACCTTGAGGGTTAAAGATGACCTAGACCCTAACCTACTTTAGTGATGACCTCGACCATGACCTAGGGCAGGGTTTACCTCGTCCTTGACCTAGGGTTCAAATTTCAAGGTTCCATGATTTTTGGATGTCGCGTTTCAAAAATATTTCTTTTCCCACTTTCGGGTAGGCCATTTCGGGTTTCAGAATGGTAAATCCTTAAATTGCATTTAATTTGGGTCCATTTTTAGGGTTTAAGGTTAATTGGGATTTAATTCTCCAATGTCGGCCTTCTCTAGAGGTTTGTGCCCTAGATCACTATAAAAGGAAGCCTTCCTCTCTCATTTCATCCATCACTTTTTGCAATCAAGCATCCATTATCAAGTAATCTCTCAAGTGCAAGTAAGAAAGAAGGAGAAGGAAAGAAAGAAAGCATTCATTCATCTTCAAGCCTAGCATCCATTCAAGCATTCAACCATTCCTCAAGGAGATCCATTGTTAGCCATTGATGGATTCAATCTCTTTGGAGCCCCCTTGAAGATTCCTCCATCCACATTCATCCAAGCCTCCTCATATGAAAAGATCCATATAAGATTGGTGTTGAAGATCAAATACCATTTATTTGAGACATCCCACATTCATTTCTACATTCATTGGAGCATCCCTACTTGTGGATTCAAGGATTTGAATCCTCCACAAGGACTTCAACATAAGAAAGGTGAATTGTTTCATTTAATTTGTTTATACATGTTACAATTTCAATTCAATTTCAAGGTTAATTCATAAATTGGGGTTTGACCAAGGCAAACCCCCCATCCAAAGAACAAAAACTTTTTTTTTCTTGCAGGTACAGGTGTAGGACTGTGGATCGGAGCTTGGATTTGGATACCCTTTTTGGCGAACTTCCAAGATCCGTGAACAAAATCAAAGATGACCTTTAGAATTCCAAAGTAGTCTTTGACCTTTTATCTGGGTCAAAGACTACCTGCTGTTGGAAAGACAATTTTTTGGGTTTTCTCCGTCTTGGCATTTCCAGTTCGAAATAGGTTGCAGAATTTCCTGAAACTGTGCATAGACATTAGAAATTAGCATTTTCCAGATCTACCCTATTTTAAGGTTAGTATTTTCCTTTTATCTATTTTATATTTCAAGCATATACTTTTCATAGCGAAATATAAGGTTTTCTCCTTCATTCATATTCTCCATAGATTGATTCTTTTGTGTATTGACATTTTGGTTGATCAATTTGGATCTCTCCTTTAGGAATTTGGATTTAGAAGTAGATCTCATATTTCCCCTTTTCATCTACCACTATTATCCTATCCATAGAGGTGAAACTATTTTACCCTATTCATTTTGGTGAACCCAACATACTTACTCTCCTTTCTTTTGTGGAATTAGATGCCCTATCATGTTTTGTGGTGTTAGATTTTCCCTTTGTGTTATACTTTCATGCTAATTAGATTTATTTCTTTTCTAATTCAAAAATACAAAAAAATTGCAAACTTTCTTTCAAAATATAAAATATTCATGCTTTATGTTTTCTTAGTTTAGTTCATTTGCATTGTATTGGTTTATGAGCTTTACTACTTCTAGTCCTACTTATAATATTCTGGTTAGATGAAGTCATAGACTTATGGGTGCCTTTGATCTCGAGTCTTCTTCTCCTTTTCTTAGGGTCTTGGATGATAATTTGATTCTTTATGATTCTAATCCTATTATGGAGCAAAACTCTTCTCACTCATCTCATGATGAGGATGATGCTTTAAGAGTTACTCCTAAACAAGTCCAAAAACTTTCAATTGAACTTGATAAAATGGGTAATTGGCTTATTCAAGAAAACCATAATCAAGATTCTATTCAAGCTATAGAAGCTCTTAAGAAATTTCTTCATGATAGTGATCAAGGTGTTAATCTTCTTTGTGGTATTACTCACCTCATCCATTCAAATGTTAAACCTTTATCTCAAGAAGCTCAAGATTTAGGGTTGATTCCTCCTATCACTAGTGTAGAACCTTCTTCTAATCCTTTACCAAGTGTTCCTACCTATACTCCTTTAGTGACTATGACGGTTCCCTCTATTCCTATGAGTGATCCTCATGTGTCCCTTCCTACATCACAACCTTCATATTATAATGTTCCTTTTACTTATTCCAATCCACTTCCAACTATAGTACCTAGTGTTCCTCTAGTTGTATCTTCCATTCTTGTAGCTTCTTACACTTTACATAGTGTTTCTAATGTTGCTATTCCTCCTATTTCCACTAATGATTCAACAATCATCAGTTTGGCTCAAACTGTGTCATCCTTACAACAACAACTTTCTTCCTTAACTCAAAACAAGTTTAGTGTTCCTATATGTGACATGGGAATTTGTTTGTCTCACAACATTATTCATGCTCCTTTT
This sequence comes from Chamaecyparis obtusa, assembly GCA_027943335.1. Classification (NCBI taxonomy): domain Eukaryota; kingdom Viridiplantae; phylum Streptophyta; class Pinopsida; order Cupressales; family Cupressaceae; genus Chamaecyparis; species Chamaecyparis obtusa. The sequence goes on along the minus strand of BSBK01001469.1, from coordinate 2,705,799 downwards.
CCTCAGCAAGTTGATATGCCCTATCTTGAGAACTACAATAGAAAAGGAGATCTTGTTCATCATCTTAAAACATTTCAAATCCTTTGTATTGATTATGATCATGACCATAGGATTTTAGCCAAACTGTTTGCTAGAACTTTCTGTGACAAGGCCTTACAATAGTATTGTTCCTTGCCTCCTTATTCTATTGATTCATTTCCACAACTTTCTAATGCTTTTATTCAACAATTTCAAAACAACATTGGCCTGCAAGTGTCTTTGACTGATTTGATGCATTGTAAACAAAGTACCAAGGAAAAATTGACTAAATTTATTGGTAGATTTAAGCATTTGCATGCTCAAATTCCCTATTCCTGATATTGATATTCAACGTATGTTTATTTCAAATTTGCAAAAAGATATTAGAGATAAGATTTTTCTTACTGAATTTACCTCTTTTCAAAAACTTTGTGTAGCGCTTCATCATTATCAATTACAAGTGAGTCAATTTGAGAGCACCACTCCAACGGCTCCTATTCCAATTGATAAAAGTGATGCTGCTCCTAATCTAAACAAATTTAAAAAATTCAACAACTATGTCAAGATAAACAAACAAGCAAATGCAGTTGCTGATCAAGTTGTTGTTGCATTTAACAATGCCACATCTGCATCCACTTTTTTTCAATTAAATCATACATTTACTCCTCTTTCTGAGTCTTTACATTCTATTATGAATAGGTTGTTAACTGCTAATATGATTACTTTACCTCCTATTCAACCTCTTTTACTTGTTATGATTGCATCTAAATCTTTTGATCCTAAATCTTTTTGTCAATATCATCGTTAGAATGGTCATGATACTGAGAAGTGTTATTCTTTAAAACATAAGGTTCAAGACTTAATTGATTCTAATGCCCTATTTGTTGATAATATTGATGGTAGTGGGAACAAATCTATCTCTCGTCCTAATCAAAACCTTCAAATCTATATGAATCCTTTACCTTTGCATGATACTAATACCATTGCTCAACCATCTTGTATGGAAATTATGTATGATTCAAATATGGATGATCTCAATCATGTTGTTAATCAAGTGGAGCATGTTGGTCAAAATGTATCTCCACCTCAAACTCAACCTCAGCTTCAACCTCAAGTTCAATCTCAACCTCAACCAAAACCTAAGCCTAAATTGAAAACTCAACCTAAACCTCAACAACAACCTAAGAATAAAAGACCTCAAGAAATTTTGATTACCTTTGATGACTCTAAGACTATTAAAGCTCCTGATGGTCCCCTTTAGATTTATGCTAGGATTTCTCAAATACCTACTTGTGGTTGTCTTATTGATCCTACATCCTTAGTCAATGTTATTATTGAAGAAAATCTTTTTATGAAAAATTTGCAACATTATTCTTATGATACATCAGATGTGTGGATTCAAACTTATAATAGTTTTCTTTATCCATCATTTGGTTCTATTAACTTACTGGTTGATCTTTGTGGGAAAATTGTGAACACTACCTTTGTTGTTGTTCCTACTTATGATCAGTTTCAATTTAAGCTTGGTTTGACATGGTTAAATGCCATGCATGCTATTTCTTCACCTATCCATAAATGTCTTAAATTTTTTAATGATGAAGAAGTGAAGATAGTTAATCATAGTTTATATCAACCTTCTAGGCCTAGAGATTGTGTTGCTCTTGATTTCTTTTGGCCTTCATTACCTAATTCATGTCCTTCTCGACCTAATAATCTTTTACATTCAAATCAAGCCTATAAAAATTGTAAGATTCTCCTCTTAAGTATACCTCCTATGGATCTTAGTCATGGTCTTTTGCCTACACCTTCTATACCTCCTTTTACTATGGCTTCTAGTTCTGTTAATCAAGTTCCTCCTATTGTTGATTATCCTATTTATCTTCCTAAAGAACCTGTGAAGGATCTTGTGGTTGTTCCTCCTAGTTCTCAACCTATTTCAAGTAAAGAAAAGCATAATCAATCTGCTAATGAATGTCATAAAAAGCGTCATGCTCAAGCTAAAGTTCATAATTTTGCTCTTCAAAAATCTCTACCTTCTTTGCATAAACCTATGCATGATGTGTTAGAAGAAGTTATTACTAATAATGATGTTAAGATGCATGATTATGATGATTCTATTCAAATCTTAGATCCTAATTTGATTAATCTGGATGAAGAAGATACTCTTGATGATGTTAATGATGAATATGAGACTATTGACATTGACATTGATTTACCTAATATATTTCATCACAATTGACACTTACACCTATTATCAAACATTGCGATTCTATAGAGGATCCTTGTTTGGAACTAGCTATCATTCCTACTATGTTGTATGTAGTCCCTCTTGTGAGTTACCCACCTTCCCTAAATGATATACAACGAGATGGGGAGAGTAGGTGGCATGCTTGATCGGCTTGTCCTTTATGGTAGCTTTGTTGTGTGTTTTCCTATTGTATTGTGCTTCTCCTGTGATGTGTTTGATAAATGTTGTTAGATTATTTTATACGACCCTTGTTACTCAGTTGGTGCAAGGTGATAAAGGAGTCGAAACTATTTTACAATTCCTCTATATGTATCTTTATTCTTCTATATGTTGTTTTATGTTATGTTGTACTTGTGCTATTGTTCGTAAATTTTTCCTTGTGTAATCTGCTTGGATTTGAGATGTGGTAGCAATAATTCTTTTTGGTCTCCATGTCATGGTCTAAAAAGATTCTTCATATTTCTTATGTGATCTTTCCTCCTTTGTGATTGTAGTTCTACTTTCTTTGGGGAATGATGTCAATTCATTTGCAATAATATCATATATATTATCTTAAGATCATACTGACCCCATGATAGGTAGATCCCTTCTCTGTTGTCTATATGTTTTTGTGGTATTTCCCTTGAGTTGTCTTCATCTGGGGGCATCTCATAGTGGAAACGTAATCAGTGGAGTTGTTTATGTTTCCGTTAAAGCCATTGGTCCTGTTAAAGTGTTAGCAATGACTTTAATGTGGGGACATACACTTTGCTCACCTATTGCACACACAAACTTTTCAATACACATATATTATTTTTCAAGATACCTTTTTTCCCTTTTTGGATTAGTGACTAATCCTTAAAGCATGGATTTATATTTTAGGATCTCTTGATCCCACCAGTTTCAAAATTTTGATCCCTTATGGTCGGAGGTGTCCTTAAGATTGGATCTCTTTTGATTTTGGTTTTATTCTTATGGAATAGAATATTCCTAAGGGTGAATCCTTGATGGTTTTACTAGTGAGTAGCAACATTCACTAGGCAGTTCAATTCCATCTTTCCAGTTGCGTCGTTTCCTTGTGTGGTTCACAATGGGACATAAGTTCTCATTGGGCGAGATAATCACACTCTCTAATTTTCTCTCTCTAGAGATGTCTCTCTTATTATGATATTGGAGTTGATGAAGACTTGATTCCCTAGGGTCATGAGGTTTTCTTTGTCCCTTTGATTATGATAAGATTATCTTTTCATTTTGATCTCCTTTACAAAGAGTTTGCATCACATCCATACTCTTGCTAAAGTGGGGGCTTAATGTATCATCTTAAAATGGAATCACTTCTATGCTAAGAGAATTTAGCCCTCTGAGTGAGTGGTCTAGGTTCATGTTAAGTGTCATGATCGGGTCTTTACATGTATCTATCTTTCTCCCCCCGTTTTGCTTCTATCTCCACCTATTTTCACTATCTTTCTGCACTTCCTAGCACTCTGGATTAAGGTCCTGAGGTTTTTGACCTCAAGGTCAAAGATGACCTAGACCTTGACCTAGGTTAGGTATGACCTTGACCCTAACCTAGGGTGGGGTCTACCTCATCCTTGACCTAGGGTTCAAATTGCAAGGTTCCATGATTTCCAAATGTCAAGTTTCAGAGATATTTCTTTTCCCACTTCTAGGTTGGCCATTTCAGGTTTCAGAATGGTAAATCCTTAAATTACATTTAATGTGGGTCCATTTCTAGGGGTTAAGGTTAATTGGGATTTAATTCTCCAATTTTGGCCTTCTCTAGAGGTTTGTGCCCTAGATAACTATAAAAGGAAGTCTTCCTCTCTCATTTCATCCATCACTTTTTGCAATCAAGCATCCATTATCAAGTAATCTCTCAAGTGCAAGTAAGAAAGAAGGAGAAGGAAATCAAGAAAGTATTGATTCATCTTCAAGCCTAGCATCCATTCAAGCATTCAAGCATTCAAGGAGATCCATTGTTAGCCATTGAAGGATTCAATCTCTTTGGAGCCCCTTGAAGATTCCTCCATCCACATTCATCCAAGCCTCCTCATATGCAAAGATCCATTGAAGATTTGTGTTGAAGATAAAATACCATTGATTTGAGACATCCCACATTCATTTCTACATTCATTGGAGCATCCCTACTTGTGGATTCAAGGATTCGAATCCTCCACAAGGACTTCAACATAAGTAAGGTGAATTGTTTCATTTACTTTGTTTATACATGTTGCAATTTCAATTCAATTTCAAGGTTAATTCCTAAATTAGGGTTTGACCAAGGCAAACGCTCGATCCAAACAACAAAAACCCTTTTTTTCTTGTAGGTTCAGGTGCAGGACTGCGGATCGGAGCTTGGATTTGGATACCCTTTTCGATGAACTTCCAAGATCCATGAAAAAAATAAAAAACAACCTTCAGAATTCTGAAGTAGTATTTGACCTTTTATCAGGGTCAAAAACTACCTACTGCTGAAAAGACACAATTTTTCTAAGTATTCTCCATCTTGGCATTTCCATTCCGAAACAGGTTGTAGAATTGCCCAAAACTATGCACATACATCAGAAATTGACATCTTCCAGATCTACCCTATTTTGAGGTTATTATTTTCCTTTTATTTATTTCAGATTTCAAGCATATACTCTTCATAGAGAAATATAAGGTTTTCTCCTTCATTCATATTCTCCATAGATTGATTCTTTTGTGTATTGACCTTTTGGTTGATCAATTTGGATCTCTCCTTTGGGAATGTGGATTTAGAAGTAGATCTCATATTTCCCATTTTCATCTACCACTATTATCCTATCCATAGAGGTGAAACTATTTTACCCTATTCATTAAGGAGTTGGGAGAAGAGAAAGGAGGTTTTGTGACTTATTAAGGAGCTGGGGAGAATAGGAAGAGGTGATGGAATATGGGTGAAGTGACTGAGAGGGGGGGTGAATCAGTCAACCATACAAACACTTCCTAATTTATTCTTTGCAGATCCCTTAGGATATCTTAACACTGTTATCTATTTTAGCACTCGGTAAATAGATTGCAGTAACTTTGAAGATGCAGAAAGTATTATCAATATTATCTTTAGATATTCATCAGCACATGTATATGATTTAGAAAGCAATTAAGAACACAAGAGACACAAGATTTAATGTGGAAACCCAATATGGGAAAAACCACCAATGTATCTAGATACTGATTTTCACTTTTCTGAAGTGATGCCCGGTTAGAAGCCAACCTGGTAAAAGGTTACAAAACACACTATTAGGTGTGACCTTGTTAGAGGATTTAAAACACCCTGCAAGGAGTGGCCTGGTAAGAGGTCTTGAAAACAATTCAATGGAATTGTCACCTTGTTAGAGGATTTACATTATGGTTGTTAAACCAACTCGGTTAAGAGATTTAGAATTCACTGTTACAATGATAAGAAGGTAACAATGAGAAAATAACCTATATAATAATGCAACTGTCTTGCTGATTACAGATCTCTGTTCTGCATAATTCTGATCCTTTCTGATCAAATAAATCTCTGCTGCTCCTCAAGGATATCTGAACATCCTTCACAAATTCGCATATACCTTTCCTTCTTTTCTTCTGTTAATCTTCTGCTGTGTTGTTGTTATTTTTCACATTTGACCTTTTATTTATATGACTTTGGATTTGTCAAATCGACATTATTTAGTATAACAGTCGGCTGAATTAAGTAAACTCTATTTGCAAAAATCCTTCAAGGGCTGACAGTGCTGGTGACCATATCTTTCTATAATCTTTCGGTGACCGAGGGAACTCGGTAAACACCGACAATTCTTTACCTTTGATAACCGACTGAACTCGGTAAACACTATCTTTTCTCGATGACCGACTGAACTCGGTAAACACTATCTTTTCTCGATGACCGACTGAACTCGGTAAACACTATCTTTTCTTCGGCAACCGAGTGAACTCGGTAAACACTAAACTTTCTTCGATAACCGAGTGAACTCGGTAAACACTAAACTTTCTTCGATAACCGAGTGAACTCGGTAAGCATTAATATTCCTGTCTGGCAGACCGAATGAGCTCGGTAGGAGCTGATTGCTGCGGACTATGACATAGTGTGACATCAAAGACAATACATAATTGAGTAGCAATTTCCTTCAGACAATTGTTTCCAACAAGAGGTTGTGTGATATATTGAGGAGTTGGGTGTATTAGGGAAGAGGCTGGATGATACAGAGGGAGTTGCATAATATTGAGGGAAGAAAGGATTTTGCGCAAGGGATTTGGAAGGAAGAAACTTTTAAGCAGTAGCTGTTTGGATTTACCATCATCTGTTAGCCTTAACTAGTACCAAGTTTTGGTCCTTCTCTATATTTAATATTAATCTGAGGCTATAGAATATATAAGGAAGAAAAGATTGTAAATGAGATTTGGGATTTTCTCTATCTAGTGCCAAATTTATTTGTCTTACATACAAAACTTTTAAACTGATCTCAAAGCTTAGTTCTGGTAAAATTTAAAAAAATGTTAGATAGTATTAAATCACCACTCTTGTTTCCCTACATAATATGGGTTGTTTGTTTTTGTAGTTTCTGTATTCATGAATATCTCTAGAATTCTTATGAAGATCTTTTTTTTAAAACTTAGTGGTGTAGAAAGATCTCTTTTGGCATGTGGATTCTAGCTTGCAACTTTTAAATTTCAGATTTATTAAACTGTGACAGCTTAGATATAAGGAATTCTCTGTGGTAATAAAATTCTGAAATGAAGAGCAGAATTATAAACTTGAGAGCTGATTTATAAACCTTTCCCTTTAATTAAATAAAAAACATTGTCAATTACTATTCTATTTGACTGTAAACATATTGGATCTTCTCTTTCCTAGCAGCCATAGTTGGCCTTGCTTCCTATTGATAAAGTTCTTCACAATCTAATTCATGATTTGATCCTTCTTTTCTTAAGTGCTAGAGAGAAACTCTTGTAAACTTCTCTTTCCATTGCTATATAGCGTATTTAACTTTAGTTTGCTTTTAGAAAATAGGCAGCCTTCTGAGACAGCAGCTTAAAAACTCATCAGAACAACCAATAGAGTTTCTTAATGAAGATCATTTAATCTAATTTTGGTATTTACTTATTAAACGACCATTATTGCTTCATGTGTCACTGATAATTCCTATGTATACTTTTCAAGTCTTACTAGACTAAACAATGTAAAATAGAAAGGAGAATAGTTTAAAACATGGATAGTTTGGTTGAATTGAATTATATTGTTGTTTAATTATAAGCTTGTTTTTTTTCAGATTTTCAAACTTAGCATGAATTTTCTCATCTTCAGGAAATAGGAAATATAGGCATCATATATCTGTTATGTACTTAAGATGCAATATTTATATTGGTTGTTCATTCTTAAACATACACATAATACTATTTGTTTTTCACTATAGTTTAGAATTGAAGAATGATGTGGAATAGATAGAGAAGGGTAATTTTGATGCATTACCTATCAGTGAAACTGATTTGTTAAGAAACTTTGGCCAAAGTTTTATTTCGCATATGTATCTTTAATATGCTTGGTTAGTTATGAAATTTTCTCTCTACCACCCTGTGATTAGGATTTCTACTAGAACTAAAGATTTTTAAGTAGATAGATTCACAGTTGCTTCATATTATTTCGACTCATCAGTGTCGATTTGCTAGTCTCCTCGAGCAGGGTCAGTGTGCTTCCATTTAAGGGTAAGCCCCAGGGGAGCTAACCACTCCATGGTTGGGTAGAAAAAGCATCTGGACCACACTCTCATCTCAGGATTTACAGGTGGACGTGCTGTCTAGAAGCTTTAGAGACAAGGATCATTTACAATGTGGTGCCTTGTTAACATTTTTTATGATGGTTGGGAAATAAATATTATTCTTTGATTATTGTATATTTGATTTATATGTTGAATTTCGACAGATGGTCAGACTTTTGTAATAAAGTTGTAATTTACACTGTTCTTTTAGTTGTACTTATCAACGATACGGTCGAATATTGTAAATTGTAACATCTTTTTATCATGATTGTAAATCTATATTTATGACTGAAATATGGAACTTTGATGTCCTACATGGTATATTAATTAATGACATTGAGTATTTTAGTCTTGTGTTATGTTTTATCTTCTTTGGGAATTTTGGTCTTTACACTGTGCTTTCCAAATGAGGCATGGCTCATAATTTCACATTCTATAAAGGATTTAAGTTGTTGAATACTTTGCATAGATGTGTATAGGTGATTGAGTGCAGATGAGGTCTTAAGTATTTTAATTTCCCTTTCCTTACTAAATTCGATCATTTTTTCTTGTTTTTCTTTTTTTTACTCTTATATTTGTCTATAATTTTTGCTTAAGATTTCAACAGGCCAACCTTCAATACTGAACAATTGTTTGTAATGATTTAGCCTTAAATTATTCAAATGGAGCGTTATAATTCCCTCTCACAATGAAACTTGATAGAATGTATGTTGTGAAAGACTGCACAGGAACTTGTGCAGGAACCTATTTGTAGTGTCACAAAGGAAGGTGTATAAGAGAAAGGGAATGGCTCAAATTTGAGGATTGACTTTGTGCTGCAATTTCTTTTTACAAAATATATAATTTTTGATAGTTTTTTTTATCTCTTCTTTATTTGGTATAGTTTCTTATTATTTTAATTGTCACAAATGATAAAAACTATTAAATGCCATCATTTCATTCTTCAAATTTAGATTTAGCTTCAAGGATTTTGATTTGCTTTGTATTCTACTTTTTATCATAGCTAAAATAATTATAAGAATATTTTTTTTTATAATCTAGACAATACAACAAATTAATTAGGACTATAATATTCAAGATAAGGGGGTTGGTGTAACTATGAGTTCTGTAGTCAAATTGAGAACAAAATAGAACAATGGGGGAACTGATTGCAATACTATTTAGCGAGTACTTAACAATAAATAGCCAATATGAAACATGAAGCTTATCAATTTATGAGGTGAGATCAGTTGTGAAACGTCTGACATAGTTGATTAATTTAGCACAAAGTATCAAGTGAACTCAGAATAGTAAAAAGGTATTTACAAACATATTAATTTTTTAATAAGAATATTAGAAAAGTATAAAAAGAGTATAGAAACATCTTAATTTTCTAATTGACAATAAAGTTGTTTCTATGTCCTCTTTATATTTTTTTTAACTTAGGTGGTTCTATAGTTCCTTTATACTTTTCTAATTAGAAACATCTTACTTTTTTAATGAGAATATTAGAAAAGTATCTTTTTATATAGTAACAAAATATTTATTTTTAAATATCATATTTTCAAAAAGTAGATTAAATATTTTTCCAATGATTAAATTACAAAAATTATATAAAAAAGTAAGATGTTTCTAAACATTTGAATTGCATTAAGCTTCTGAAATTTAAGAGTACTTAAGTACTTAAATAAACTAAGATTATGTGAAAAGTATTTTTTATATTTCTAATAATAATAAAATTATTAATTTTAAATATTTACTTTCTATTAGCAAAATAATTATTTGGAATTATTTTTATAAAAGATTTTTTTCTTTCTAATATTAATAATCTTTTATGAATTCTTTGGAAGTGAACCAACATGATTAGCATAGAAAGGGGGAACAATAAAGTTTAGAGACAAAAAGTTCAATAAGAAGGCTTGACATTTAATCAAGGATGGTGAAATTTCTTTATTATTTAATGCAGATACATTTAATATAACTCTTATCATTAAAAGGGTCATGATTAAATATTAAACCAAATTAAACTGCCAACTTAAGTAAATAATAAATCAAATTCAACCTTGACCCCGATCCTAATCATATCAAATTGAACTCTCAACATAAAATCACTTTGAACCTTAACTCAATATAAAATTGAACCCTAACCCTACCACTAAGCTAAATTTAAATATAACACTAAACCATGTTGAAACATAACCCTAACTCTAATCTAGATTCTATCCTAAGTCAAATTCAAACATAACATATACCAAATTAAGCTCAAAAACTAATTCAAAGTACACCTAAATCTTTAGATCATGGAGAAATTATTGAAGAAATAGTAACAACCTACCTTGAAAACCAAATTAAACATTAAACTATATTGAACCCTAACCTTAACTCTAAATTAGATTAAACAAATAAACCATGTTGAACCCTAACCTTAACACTCAATAAAATTCAACCTTGACCCTAAACCTTAAATTGAGCCTAATACTAACCCCATCTTATGAATTTTTAAATTAAAAATCAACCTTAATTAGTGTCTTATCAAGTTATCACATTTATAACTTGAGAGATAGAGAGAGAGGTTGATTAGGGTGTATATCTAGAAAGAGAGGAGGAGGGGGCTCATATTATGTTTTTAATAGAGAGATGCTTTCAATAGAGAGGGATCTTAGAGATAGGGGTATGATGGTGAGATGATGGAGGGGAGAGAGTAAGAGAGAGGTTGATTAGGGGGAATACACACACACACAAAGAGAGAGAGAGAGAGAGAGAGAGAGAGAGAGAGATGATGGTGTGATGAGGGAGGGGAGAGAGTGAGAGAGATGGTGATTAGGGGAATATCTAGAGAGAGAATTATAAAATTAATCATAATTGTAACCATAACTTTAAACCATAACCCTAGCCATAACCTAAGTCTTAATACTAACCCTAACCCTAACCTTAAACTTTAATTATAAAATTTATCCTAACATTCCCCATAATGTTAACCTTATCCATATTGAAAAAATTTAGACTTTCACTTTTTCGAGGATGGGAGAGGATTCGAGCGGGAGAGCCTATTCAAATTTCATTGACAGCCATGGCAGTTTGGCTAATGGTTCTGGTTCTGGTGCTGGTTTGGAGGATGCTTTGGACTTGGGTATTCCTTTGTTGCTAGTACCAGCATAGAGTCTAGCATTACAGCTATCAGATCATGCTCTATTGGGTAAGGAGAATATTTCCCTATGTAGGGTGGTCACAGTTTCTCCCTCAAATGAATCATTCTCTAGCGCGCCTCCTAAGGTGTGTGATTTAGCCTTAGGGTATGGGATTTTTCCTTATCTTGGGGAGTTCAAAGATAAGGCCATTCTTTCTGAGGACCCACTAGTGGCATTAAGTGGAGTTCCTAGCCCTGTGAGTGCCGAAGTCAACCCTTCCACTACCAAAAAGTGGTTAGAAATTCTGGGAGCTCGATGGGCAGGGAAGCCTTCTTCTCCTGGAGAATCTATTAAGGTGGATCTTCAAGAGGGTAAAGTCATTATTTTTGTTCTTGACTCCTTGGTGGATCACTCAGTTTCATCTATAGAGTTATCACTGGTTGGTAAGTTTCTAGGTCCTTGTCCTAACATTGAAGCAGTTAGATCTTTTGCTAAGAAAAGATGGACCTTGAAAGGACTAGTAGACATTGCGACCCTTCCTAAAGGTTTTTTATCCTTCTTTTTTTCTAATAAGGAAGATCAAGATTATGTTTTATGTGGGGGTCCCTAGATGTTTGGTAGAACAACAGTTGCTTTGCAGAAATGGGCTCCAAACTGGGACTACTCTCATAACTTCTTCATGGCTACCCCAGTTTGGGTTAGGTTCCTCGGTTTGCCTCTTGAATAATGGAATGAGGAAGTCCTTAAGGGTTTGGCTTCTACTTTTGGAGGGGATCTCCTATTGGTTGACCCCATGATGGCTCAACCAAGTCTAAACTAGTTTTTTCTAGGATTTGTGTCAACATTATCCAGTTTGACAATCTCCCTTTTGTTATTAATATTAACTCCAAATTGGGTATTTGGAAGTAGGAAGTGGTCTTTGAATCCCTCCCTTTTTCTTGTTTCATGTGTCATAAAATTGGTCACTGGGCTAACCATTATCTAAAGAAAGTTTTAAAGGTTTCTAAGCCTGTGGACCCTATTCCTAAACCTCAAGAGAATGCCAAACAATTCTGGAAGGAGGTTAACCCCCTTGTCTGTTGATGAAGGCGTGAGTAACAACAAGGAGGAGCCAATCCTGGAAGAAGTTGATAAGGTGGATTCTAATGTTTTCCTAGACCTGGAGGAAGGGGAATTTGTTGAATCAGTTACTCACATTTCTGACTCTCTGGCTAGTGCTCCTCTAGAGCCTGTCCCTAGTGTGGGAAACTCTCTGATCCCACCTATTTTTGTTGACTCAATTCCTATGGTGGTGTTAGTCCCTATCCAGGCTGATGATTCAAACAAAGCTCATGGAAATTAGCATAGTTCTTCGAAGGATAGCAAGACACTGGAGTAATTTTCCTCACCTAAAAATCTTGAAAAATCTGATGAGGATGACTTTTCTTTAATGCCTAATACCCACTTGGGGAGTGGTGATGAGGATCCTAATGCTCATGATGGTCTTGATCTCTTTGACAACTATAATGGGGATCCCTAGTTTGTTCAAATGGGGAAGAAACAGAGAAAAAAGAAGAACAAGCCCTCTACCCTTGGTTCCAAGGGTGTCCTTACCTGAAGCAAAGCTGATATGGGATCTAAGGGTCTTAAGGAAGACATTGGATCTTAGAAAAAACTCAAGGTAGAATCACCAACAAAGAGACTAGAGAAAGAGAAAGTAAGAAGCATATTGTAGATGGCAAGAAGTTGACCATCCAGGGAGTTTGTACCCTAGTCAAGAAATGAAAATTATTTCATGGAATATCAGAGGGTTGAATGCCCCTCATAAGAAATATATTCTAAGGAATCTAGTGAGAGAACACAAACCTAATATCATTCTTGTTCAAGAAACTAAGATGGTGAAAGATAAGGTGGAAAATATTAGAATCTTAAAAAATGGAGGTGTTGCTGGTTCTAGCTCTGAAGGGGCTTCCGGTGGGTCGCTGTCTTTTGGAATCAGAATTATTTTAGAGGGGTTATGATAAGTGATAACCTGAACTACTTAAGCATCAAATTTGTTCATATTAAGTCTGAATTTGAATGGATTGCTACTAACATATATGCCCCTAATACTAAAGTTGGTAGGACTCAGTACTGAAAGAGGATCGAAAATCAAAGACTGTCCTTCCAGGAGTTTCCTTGGTTGGTTATGGGTGACTTCAACTGTCCTTTGAAAGATAATGAGAATTTTTGTGGAGTGGATAGTTAGAGTCAACTTGATGGTAGAGTTGAGCTTATGGACTTTTTTAATAGATAGGCTCTCTTTGATATGGATCTTTAGGGGGTAAATTACACCTGGTCAAATAGAAGAAATAGAGGACCTTATCCAAGTTCAGTTGGATCAGACTTTTATTTCTAGTTGCCGGTTCAAAAGCTATGGATGTTCTCTGTCCTCTCTTACAAAGATTGGATCTGATCACTTCCCTATCTCTTTTAGTGCAGATCTGATATTATATAAGGAAAATCCTACCTTTAAATTTGATAAAATGTGGGCAAACCACCTGGATATTGAGAAGATGATCAATGGTTGGTGGGATGTTAATATTCAAGGTACTATGATGTTCAGGGTGGTTAAAAAGCTCCAACATATAAAATAGAATGTTAAATCTTGGAGAAAGGAGGCATTTGGTGACATTTTTAAAACTAAGATAATGTTTAAAAGGGACCTTGATGATATTCATGAGACTATCCAATAGTTCAGTCAGTCCCAAGACCTAAAGGATAAGGAGGAGACTCTCCTAGCCAAAACCCACAACATTATTTCCAAAGAGGAAGAATATTGGAGACAAAGATCTAGATCGATCTGGCTTAAAGCTGGAGATAAGAATACCAGGTTCTTTCATATGTCTACTTCTAAATATAGAGCTTCCAACAGAATCTCCAGACTCAGAGTGGCTTCCAGAGAGGTAAGTAATGACAAGGACATTTCTTTGTCTGTGGTTAATTTTTTCTCTTCTCTCTTATCTAAAGACATGGCTCTTTCATTGGAGAACCAAGCTTCGCTTCTTGAGACCATTCCTTCCATTGTTGATGAAGCTACCAATAAGTTCCTTACCACTATCCCTTCATCATAGGAAATCAAGACTATTGTGTTTTCTTTGAGGGTGATAAATCCCTGGGTCCGGATGGGTTTCCTCTGTTCTTTTTTCATAAGTTCTGGCATATTGTTGGCTAGGACATCTGCAATGTTGTTAAAGAATTCTTTGGATCCATATATTTGCTGAAAGAAATCAATGCTACCTTTATTGTTCTGATTCCTAAGAAGCCTAGATCTGATTCAGTGGATTCCTTCAGATCGATCAGTTTGTGTAATTTGGTGTACAAAATTCTCTCCAAGGTTATTACCCTTAGAATGTTGGTGATTCTCCCAAGGATTATCTCTCACCAGCAAAGTGGTTTTGTTCCTGGCAGACAGATCCTTGATTCTATTATGAAGGTTCATGAGGTTATTCATTCTACTCAAGCTTCTCTCAACTTTGGTTTTTTATTGAAACTTGACCTCTCAAAGGCTTATGATCAGGTTGACTGGGGTATGTTGATCAAGGTTCTAAGATCCTTTGGATTCTATGATAAACTTTTAAAGCTGGTTTTTCAGCTCATCAGCACTACTACGACTGCAGTTATGGTTAATGGATCCCCCTCTAGATTCTTCAAACCTTCCAGGGGGCTTTGACAAGGATATCCCTTATCTCCTATTCTTTTTTCCATCATGGTTGAGTGTCTTGGCTGCTACTTTCAGAGATTGGTTACTAATGGATCCATTAAGGGTATCACTCCTTCTACCTCTAGGTCGTGCTCTCATGAGCAATTTGTGGATGACACTGTCATTATGGGCTCTTCATCCATCTAAGAGGCAAGGGTTATTAAACATGCTCTTTCCAAATACTCCTTGGGTACTGGTCAAATAGTTAGTTAGGATAAGAGCTCTCTATTTTTTATCATTACGCATGTGGAGAGATAGAATAGAATAGCCAGAATTATTCGATGTAAATTTGATACCCTACCAGCCACATACCTCGGTCTTCCTTTGGGACTTAAACATCCAGATTCCTTTAGGGCTAGTATTGTGGATAGATTTAATAAAAAATTAGGTGGTTGGAAAGGAGCTTTCTTAGTCAAGCTGGTAAACTCCAAATCCTGAAGGCTTCATTGAAGATTCTTCCTATCTACGCTCTTAGCCTGTTTAAGATCCCAGGGAAATATGCAGAAATAATTGAAAGGATCCAGATAAATTTTATTTAGATAGGAGTGGAAGAAAGAAAGAGACTGGCTCTTTTTTCATGGGATAAGGTTTAAACTCCTAAGAATTGGGGGGCTTGGGTATCCACCCCTTAAGAGTGACCAATCAGGCACTCCTGGATAAGAAAATTTGGAGGATCTTTGGGGAGAAAAAGGAATGGAATGAGATTATCCACAATAAATATCTATACTCCTTGCCCCATGTCTCAGATTTCATGAAGTCAAAATGGAGGTGCAGGGCTCCTTTATTTGGAACTGTATCCATCAAGTCAAGGAGAAGACCTTTAAAGGTACTAGATGTTATTTGGG
This sequence comes from Chamaecyparis obtusa, assembly GCA_027943335.1. NCBI lineage: Eukaryota > Viridiplantae > Streptophyta > Pinopsida > Cupressales > Cupressaceae > Chamaecyparis > Chamaecyparis obtusa. The sequence continues at coordinate 2,690,119 of BSBK01001469.1, read as the reverse complement.
AAATGGTCAAAGAATTAAGTTTTGGGATGACTGTTGGCTCAAAGACTATCCACTAGGCTCTGTCACCTTTCTTCAACCTTTTATAAATTCCTTCTTACATAGATTTGGTCTGTGGGTCAGGGACTACTAGAGGAGAAGATCTTGGATTGACCTTTCTGTTGTTGATGAGGCCCTTAAGCCTCTACTACTAGACCTGAAGATCTGGAAAGTTGATTTGACTAGAGATGATGAGATGATTTGGGGAATCCTCCCTTCAGGAGTCTTTTTTGTTGCATCTTCCTCTGAGTTATTATTGAAATAGTTGGATCCTCCTTCCTTTTGGGCCCAGGCTTGGGATAAAAGGTTAATTCCTAAAATTAACATTTTCTTTTGGTTGGTTTTGAAGAACAAGATTCTTACCATTGACAACCTCTAGAAATGTAGTATGATTCTGACCAACAAATGATTTATGTGCAAGGAGGTGGAGGAATCGATCTTCCATTTGGCTATTGACTGCAAGTATTCTTGGGAATTCTAGTGTCTTACTTTACAGTGTTGGAAGTTAAGCTGGTTCTTTCCTAATAACATGGAGAATTTCAGTACCCAATGGAGGAATGCAGAGGTCCCTATGGATCAGCAATTGTAGAATCTTATTGCTCCTCATGTTATCTAGTGATTGTGGAGAGAATGCAATGAAAGAGTGTTTAGAAACACTTCCCTCCCACCAGTGGTGGTTGTCGATAAAATTAAGAGAAGCCTTAAGGAGAAATACAAGTCTTCGAATGGTTTGAAGCTAGATTTCACTGCTAGAGATTACGGTGTTGGTTCCAAAGTCAAGTCTTCTACCTAATGGGATAATGCCATATGACTCTCCCCCTTCCTAGATGGATCAAAATCAACTTCAATGGTGTTGTGAAGGGTAACCCAGGTCCCAGGGGTTGTAGTGGGTGCATTAGGGATGACAAGGAAAACTATCTTGCTACCGTGGTGCTTCCCATTGGAGTGTAGACCAATCATGTGGTAGAGGCTATGGATCTCCTCCAAACTCTTAAAATTATTAAAAAGGACATGCCCCCAAACATGTGGATTGAAGGTGAGTCCATGAACATCTTAAACAACATTAAAAATATTACCAAGCCATCATGGTCCATTAAGGAAATTATTGAGGAGGCCCAGATTATCATTAACTCCTTTAAGCATGTCATCATTTCCCACAACTTTAGGGAGGTGAATGGTACAACTAACGAGTTGGATAACTTTTCTGTCAGGGCTAAGGACATTGTGACTTGGCATGATGGCAAGAATCTTACTATTGGTTTGAAGGCCAAGTTGGCTTTTGACATGATACACATCAAAAGAGCTAATTTGGAGTATCTCAAGAAGTTATGATGAAAAGACACCAATTTTTTTAAATGGTTAAAAGGATTATGGAAATCTTTTCCTTTCCTAAGATAACTGAGTGAAGACACAAGTATTTTAGTGTGAATTCTAAATCTTTCATCATCATCTACCTTTTCTTTCCTTCTACTACTTCTATTGAAATTTGTATTTGAGGGTTAATTTATAAAATGTTTTAGGGTTCTAGCATCGACCTAGAAAAAGTATATAAATGGTTAAGAAATTGTAAGTATGTTGTTGTGATGATATGTGGTGACTAATAGAGATTTTTGAAGATAGTAAAGAGGAAATAAAGTGTTCAAAGCAACACAATCAATTATGAATACATTGGATCTATCATTCATTGAGTGCAAACATTAGGTCAATCTTTACTTCTTGATTCTAATAGATTGGCAAGCTAAATCGTTTAATAAGGTCACTTCTAATAGGGTGAGCATGATCTTTAACAAGATTTGAAGTAGAAATCCTCTAACAAGGTGAACTCTCAGAAGGATTTTTGAATCCCTTGACATGGTAGTCTCTAAGAAGACTGTTATAGTTCTTAACCAAACTTAAATACTCTTAACCAGGTATAAACTAGTCATAAGGGTTTATTGTAATTGCTCCTAATAGGGAAGATTTCATTAGTGCACTAGTGAAATTTGTGGGCATAATCCCCACACATGGTTTTCTCCCTCTAACAAGGGTTTCCACAAAAAAAATATTATGTCTTGTGTTCATTGTGTGTGAATACTTTATATGTTATGCTTCATTGTTATATTAGCATTTTCATGTTGGCTATTGTTGAAGATAATTGTTAAAATTTTTAGATTTTTGGATGCATTGATTCACCCCTTCCTCTCAGTTCCTTATAATACTAACAAGAACACCATAATTTATGCAGAAATCCAAACTAGGAAAAACCATGGGGAAGCTAATTCTCATGAAATGAAACACCAGTCAAAGTGACATCAATTAAGGTGATGTTTATGAAGGCTCATTCCAGTTTTATCACTATGGTTGGCTCACTGCCCTAATATATGAATATGACTTACTATTAATAAAAAAAAATTATTAACAAAATATGAACTAATAGAATTGCATATGACTATGCATGAAATCATTTAACAACTAAGCTTAGTTACCATATTCAACAGTAGATCCAATGATTGATCTATTCCCTGTATACCACTATCTGATTTACTAAAAATCTATATAAAAATTCCCTTCTTGATCTATCAATAGTCTTCCACAATTAGCTTCAGATTGCATACACCACCGTCAAGAACTTTTCCAAAAGCTCTTTTTACAACTCGCTTATCTTCTTCCATATTCACCCTTTCTCATTCACACACATGCATACACATCCATTGAATACAAAACATTTTCTATATTTATATAGATATTTGATCATACACATGTCAACCACACAAAAATAATGTTGGCCTTAAATAAAAAAGATATTACAATTGTGTTTAATGCATTACCTCTAATCCTAAATCTAGGACACACTTAAGAAAACATTACAACACACTACACCAAGACCTAGCTATAGGTCATACTTAAGATGTTTACAATGCACACATTAAATTTACCAAAACTATAAAAAAAACCACAACCAAGTCCATGACTTGATCACTAAAACTTTTGAACTAGACAATGGGTGGAACAAGATAGAATATGTCCATAATACTTGATATCAAAACCATATGAAGAACTGCACAAGAGTGTAGATATCAAAAACATCTAGAAGCAAAATAGTAACATGAACCAATAGACAATATCATGTACCACTGATTACTGAAAGAGGACAAATATACAAAAACATGTAACCCATTAGTAGAATCGAGTACACCTATCAAAACTTCATGTACTATAACTATTCTGCATATAACCGATACATCTGATGCTTTACTAACAACCAATAGGTATACAAATGAAACTATGATCAACCAACCTCTACCACCAAGATGTTAGTATGAAGGTTTTGACATCAATGAAACAATTGTAGCAATAACTAGATCTAACAACTATGTTATGTTGTGTTGGAAAAATAGGAATATTTTTTTGTGTGCAAAGGATTTGACCATCATAATCTTATCCATTTTAAAAAATAATGATAGTAAATAGAAACTAGATTCAGAATATTACAATTCTTGTTCAGTTGGTATCATCAATGTTTGATAACATGATTCTAAAATTTCTCCTCCAACTTTAGGTTTAGTTGATTTCAAAAAAAAGTAGTCACTTATACCCCCCTTTTTTCACCATCATGGTGCAGTTACCCCAACCTCAAATATGGAAAAAATTGATTTTGCACAAGGTTGATACATCACTCCTTGATTGAGTAAAAAATGGCTATGAAAAAAGTGTGAGTTTGGTGCTAGATTGAGGACTAAATATAAGTAATTGAATATTTTTAAAATGCACATAAACTTTTGGGATCAAGATGCTGGTTAGAACCTTCCACAAAACTTTTGTTAGAAAAGTGCTAGACATTGTCGTGTGGGGTGATGTAGGCCTTGGTTTTCTGGATCTACAAATCTTAATCTGCAAGCCTTTAGATCCACTATTTGATTCTTGATCCATATCTTCCAATCCAACACATAAACATGCCAAGAAGATAAAATATTATGTTGATAGGGGGTTGTCTATGTCAAACCCTAGTTTTGGAATTAACCTTGAAATTAAATTGAAATGTGATTGACCTAAATGCTCTAGAATAGGATGTTCAAGATTATACCTCAAATTTGTTTATGCAATGCTCTTTGAGTATGATCACATGTGTTGATACAATAAAATGACATGACCAAAACAAGATCAATCATGAAAACAATATTGCCTAAAGATTGATGTAGCTTGCCACAATGCTAACATTTAAAGAAGACTCAAAGGATATGGTGGATGAAATATCACCTTGAATTCTTGATAGTAAATGAGGATTTATTGATGAGATATGATATGATGTGATAATAAATTGAGAGGATGTTCTTATATAGAGTTCTTAATATATTTAATGAATTAAGCTAACCTCCAATGCTCATATTGAGACACTAGGATTGAGGACAAGTCACAAGAGCCCAACACTAACATATTTGAAATTAGACATGAGATTGCTAGTCAATGGCATCCCTAGCACCATTAACTAGGGGAAGAGTGCCATAGGCACCATTGACTTGCCAAAACATGACAATAAAGTGGGAAATTAGGTGTACTTTTGAGATAGGTGTTCAAATCACCATGCAAACATATGACATCATATTTGTAGTATATTGGCAATAAATAGGCTTGAATAGGAGCTATAATACCACAAACTGAGGACATGGTACAAAATGTGGTGTAAATTGTACAAGGTTACAATTTACGGTGCTTCAATCTCTAATTTTAGTCCCCAATGAATGCCTTTGGCTATTCAATTTAAGGGACTAACATACCCATTTAGCCCCAAATTTTTCTCAAAAGGCCTTTGAAAATGCAAAATACTAAAACCTAAAAATTATTGATTTTTATTTTATTTTTTAAGCATTTTCCATCACTGCTTGTGCCAACACCATCTTAGTGTTGTTGGATTGCTATATGATCAAGTTCTATTTTATGTAATTTTCTGCATAGTTAATAAACATTGCACACATGTCCTCAATCAAAATACTATTAAGTAGAAGGGGAATATCCCCTTCATGATTCCAATACTTCTAATCATTAAAATTTAGCCCTTCATCTACTAGTTCATTACCTTCTCTGAAGGTATGTTTAATTTCCTAGTGATTTATGAAAATAAGCATATATCTATTGTCTTCTATATAGTTTCTTATCAAGTCCAAGGTGGAGGCATAGTTGACTTTATTCGGTTGCTCACTATTTTAGAGTTTCTTATATATATATATATATATATATATATATATATATATATATATATATATATATATATATATATATATATATATATATATATATATTTTTGGTTACTCGCTTCATAGAAAAATTCTAACCTAATATATTCACAACTTCATGTTTTATAGATGCATGTTTGATTTTCTCACTTTTACCAATATTATATCTATGCATCTATAATTATTTTTCTCAACACAAACTTTCTATTTTTTTCATTATGTACCTTTTAAAGAATATTATCTAGATATTTATGAAATGAGTACACTAACATCTTATTTCGATATATAGGTCTAAAACAAATGAATAGCTGACTAGAAGCATATTTGACATAAGCATAAGGAATCGTCAACTATAAAATATTCAGATTACAAATCTTTCTTTCAAATCAAATATTTCCCAAATGTTAGAAACAATACTACATACATTTTAAAACTCTATTACAAAATTATATATATGATAAAAAATTCAGCTTACTTAAGATAATTTTAAATAAGGTTTGGAAGAGGAAAACAAGATTACATTTTTATAGTCTAACGGACTTAGATTAATTTTAAATAAGGTTTGGAATAGGAAAACAAGATTACATTTTTATAGTCTAATAGTCTTTCAATTATCCAACTGCCATTCTCAACTAATGTACTTAAAATGCATTAAAGAATCAATATCTCTCATACATTACAAATACATTATAATAAATATTTGATGCATTTTAAATACTAGGTAGCCATTTTTCCCACATGATGAGGGTCCTTGCATAACCTACCTTCTCTATCCAATTTTCCATGGCATTAACATTGAATTGCGAATCAACTTCACTATAGTCTTTTGAGTTCTTTTGATAATTTGTCTCATCTCTAACTAAGATAATGACATTTTCAAAGTTGAAAGACAATTCTCCAAGGCAATAAAAGTATGGAAACTTTCTTTCTAACTCACGGGATGAAAGAAAACCAAGTTTAAAAAGATGGAGACATTACTAACATTACTAATTGTATGTTTCTATAGGTTTTACTAATATTCTTAATTCTTATAATTAAACATTTTAAATTATTTAATTATAACTTCTTCTAAAATCTTTAATTAAATAATTTTGTAAATCAACAAATAATTTTATTCTTCTAATTCTTTTTAATTATATAATTTTGAATTATTTAATTATTATATCTTTTAAAATCTTTAATTAAATAATTTAAATATCATATCTTCTTAAATCTTTTATTAAATAAATTAACTAGAAAATTTTTGAAAATTTTAAACTTTAAAATTATTTATATAATTTTTTAATTAATATTTTTCAAACATATAAATATTAATATGTATTTTAATAATTTTTAAATATTTAGTTATGAAATAGTTATAACTATAATTATTATCTAATATTTATTTTAAATTTAAACACAGTTATAATGATTAATAATAAAAAAATCATAACTTGACATTTCAAATTATAATAAAATTAAGAGAATAGTTGATTATTTTGATTAAAATACTTTTGATTTATTGTCTATTTCTTCAAACTCTCTTTGTTTCATTTGGTTAATTTTTAGGAGGCCCCACTTCTCATGTTTCTAGTTTGGGTGTTCTATTTTGTTGTTGCAAGAACTAGATTGCTTAACTTGGTTTGTTCATATCTGTTATGGGCCCTTCCCCACTTAATTCAATTAAAAAAAAATTACTAATCTTTGTTTTAAAATTAACACAATGAATATGATTGTGTTCACCTCATTTCATAGGCACATTTTAAATTATTTATACTTTAAATAGTAAAAATTTTATATACATTTGATTAATAGTAGCCAATTTTTGAAGAATTAGTTTTTACAATTTAGAAACTCAATAACTGTTTTAGTCAATTAAATTATCAACAATTAAGTTTCATAATTTACAAATTTAAAAAAATCTCATATAAGATTTAGAAAAATATATGTATTTTAAATAAATAAATAATCATTTTTAATTTGTTGAAATTATTAAAATATAAATATGTACTTATTAAATTGTGATTTTCATGTGTGCAAAATTTCATATTATTTTTTAGGAGGCAAATAATCAAAAATTAATTTTCAAAATTAAAAAACATACAAAATGTACACGAAGATTATATAAAAAATAAATTTTATAATAAAATAGAAAAATATTTTGTTTGATTAATAATTTTTTTAGTCATAGTTAAAATTGAAAATTGTGAGAAGATTGAAAAAACAAACTAGTATAACAAAAAAAATTTACTAATCATAGATAAAAACAATTTACATATTTTTGCAATATATTTTTATATTTATATGTAGACACCTAAAAAATCTTTAGAAAATAAAGTATTTTTATTTTTTGAAAAACCCCTGATGACATCATCATTTATTAATTAAATAATTATTTTATTTATTTATTTATTTTTATGTCATTAAATCCCTTTATCTTAATTAAAAATATTTAATTAAGAAATCCCTCCCAAAAATGTTTAAATCTTATTTAAACATTATTCCCCTATTTATTAATTATTTAATTAATAAATTGACCAAAAATTCTAAAATAAATAATTTATTTATTTTTTGCCCAAAACTTGGCCAATTTCCTTAAGACCACTAACCTCTTCTAGAATCTTCTAATCCTTCTTTAATTTCGATTAAAGACTAATCCCATCATTTCCTAACCCTAATCCCAACTCAAAATATTTAATTAAGATTAAATATTTAATCCTCATATTTATTAAATTCATTTTTAATAAATATTCTCAAACCTAAACCATGGAAATAAATAAATCTTTATTTATTTCCTAAAATCCATATTTATCCCAAGGAAGTTCTAGACTCTTCTAGAAAGTCTTTATCCTTGTCCCCCTAATCCTAATCCTAATCCTAATCCTAATCCCCCCCTAACCTTGTCACATTCACTAAACAAGGTTAGCCAACTCCTAAGCTTAACCCAAAGTCAACAAACTTCTAGAAACTTCTCTTACATGCATTAAATGCATTTAAAGCCTCCTTATCCCTCTTACATGCATTTATGATGCATTTAAGAAGCCCCTCACCCCTTTCTTACACCCTTTGACCTTAGGTACATTTCCCAAATTGTGCACATCCCTCCCATCTTTCAACTCAATGCCCTTGTGACACTTGTCACAAGGAGGTGGCCCTAAACTAGCACAATCCATGTGCTCCCCTTTGAATGAATCTTGGCCTCTCTTAAGGATTTTAATCCTGGCCACTCATTCCTCCTTCCCAAAGCCTATAAATACTCCTCATTTCTAAGAGAAAAACATCCATTCACCTTTCATTTTAAGCATTGTTATCATGCTCATTTAGCTCTAGACTTAGCATAATCATCCTAATTTAGCTTACTTTCAAGAATTTTAGCTCATCCTAATATAGAACTAATGGATTAACCTAATTTATTTCTTGTTTATGCATCATATCACATCTACTTTAAGCTTAAAAATCTACTTAATCATCCTTAGTAGCATCATATTTGAGTTTCTTGAAGCCTTAGGGGCAATTTTGGGTGTTCTACCCATTATTGTGTCATTTTTGGGGTTTTCATGAGTTTCAAATTATCTTAGAAAGCATTATAGTATGCTCCAAGTGCTTAGAGAGCACACCCACATCCCCTTAAGCAAGAGCAAATCAAACAGTACTTGGGTGCACCTGTTTAAGCTCAATTTGAGGTGGCTTAGCTTAGAGTTTCTTTGTTTTGGATTGGTTTCATGCTAGATTAAAATCTAAATCTTTGTTTGGTTTGAAAAACTTTCAAAATAGGTATCCTCAAAAGCCTTGTCCACATTTTGGCACGCTCGGTGGGAGCCAAAACCACAATCACTTGATTATATCATACTTTGTATTCTCGTATTTGTAGGAAATAGGTGAAATGTCACCTACACACAGTTCAGTCATGCCTACAAAGAGTTTGATGACACCTACAAACTCTATATCAACGCCTACAAGCTCTGTATCGATGCCTATTTTCTGAAGATTTTCACCTCGATAACTTCTATTCTATCTCAAACTTCTTTTCTGTCTCCTGCAACAAAACTGCTCATGCCTATGAGATAAACATTCATGCCTATGAGATAAACGTTCATGCCTGTAATCATTTCACTATTACCTTTAACCATTTCACTCTCTTCTCTGCACTTTTCACTCTCGCCTATGCATGTTTCAGTCTTGCCTATACATGTTTCAGTCTCGCCTATATATGTTTCAGTCTCGCCTATACATGTTTCAGTCTTGCCTATGAATGTTTTAGTCTCGCCTATGCATGTTTTAGTCTCGCCTATGCATGTTTTAGCCTTGCCTATGCATGTTTCAATCTTGCCTATGCATGTTTCAGTCTCGCTTGTGCATATTTCATTATCACCTATAAATCTTCCTCTGTCACCTGGAAAACATTTCTCTGTCACACGAAAAACATTTCTTTGCCACCTAGAATCATTTATCTATCACCTTGGCATTTTTCTCTGTCGCCTGTAAGCATTTAACTGCTGCCTATCAATTTTTTGGTGTCACCTGTGCATTTTCCAGCGTCGTGTATTAGCTAGACAATGTCGCTGTCGACTGTGTTTTTTGCCTTAATTTGTTCTCAGATTCATAAAAAGAAAAAGTCAAAACAAATCTTGAATGAAACTAAAGGAAATAACTTAGGTCCTAAAGTGGCATTATCATTTTGAAAATCAAACACAATCTTGAATGATCTAAAGTGGAAAGAAAAGCATCCCTATTCCTTCTTTGAATTTCAGTTCAAACAAACTCAATCTTGAATGATCTAAGGATAAAATGAAGCTCTTTTCAAATTTCCTAAATCAACACACAAATCTCAATCTTGAATGTTCAAAGGAAAGAACTTGCGATTGCTCAAATCGCTTACTTTTTCGAGAAAGAAAAAATCAAACTCTAAACACTTGTGTCTTCAAAGTTCACACACACTTAATTCAATTTGGGAAAAGAACAACTTGCTTGATGTGCATTTAGGAGTTTTTCAATTCTTGCAAAATCCTTGTTAAAGTAAGAAACGTAGAACATTTGAACTTGGACAAGTTCACTTGTTTTACTTTTAGCGAGGCTTGTCCAGGGAGAAAAGCGCTTCCTCCTCAGAGAACGACCTCAAACCAGTATCCCCCCAGTCATTATATAAATAAAGTGAAGGCAAAAAGTAGTCACTTATATCTCCTAATCCACGGGCGTTTTGTGCCAAATGCAAATGTCTGGGGATAGTAAATATTCCTCCCCCAACGTTGTTGGCTAGGCTCTTAAGTGAGTCACAGGAAATCAGCATAACCAGGCATGGAGACTCCATGGAACTATTAAAAACCTGATAAAATAGAGGCTACCCTATCTACATATGAAATTATCAAAATCCTTGTGCAAGGACCGATTCCAAGGGGTTTACCGGGTCGCCTCAAGATTACTCACCATTTGTATTCCCTTCTAGGGGGTACCAAGCTGTGGGCAAGCGATTTTGATACTCACCTTCCTTAGATAGATCTACTTGAAGTGCTTGACAGTCAAATACTCCATGAAAACATTGTTGGAACATACACTTTCAAAGCTTTATCAGAGTCAGTTATCCTGTTTGTATCCCACAAGGTTGCTTTGTCCCTTGTGGAGATCGCTTTTCCAAAAGTCTTGTTTATCTATCATTTGCCATTGGGAAACATCAAACTAATCAATAAACCTAGTTTGAGATACTCAGAACATTTTGCGGAGAAACCCTTGGAATCAGATATCCAAAAGCCATTTTGTCTCAAACCAACTATCAGGAATTTCCCCAAAGTTATGCCCAATTTGATCAAACATCTGAAAGCCAAGTTGCCAAAATCCAAAGACTATCAAGAGAAGAAATTTGCAGAGAGAAACCTTAAGAGCCATCAATCCTCTATCCAAGCAACCTAAGCAGAAGAAAAATATCAAGAAAGGCTTGATAATATTGGCTATAATGCAAGAGTCAAATAGTTTGCCTACCGATTCCAAGTAAACCATCGCTACATCAACCTTGAAAGAGAAGATTAGCTGGATCCATTGCATGTCCCATTCTACCTTCAGATCTCAAAATCCTATCTTGAAAGTCCTTCATCCTAGTCTCATCCTAGTTTCATCCCTACATCATCACCAAGCCTTAGTTGCATCCTAGAGTCCTTCTTAGTTGCATACACCATCATCTTCCTAGCAGCATCATAGATCATCCATCCCAATTGCATCTGCATCATCCTTTTAGAAAGAGCATTTTTCCATCATCCTTCACCATCTTTCCATCAGCAATCCACAATCAAAATCCCAAATCCTTCATCCAAATCCAGCATCCAGTATCCAAATCAGAACTCACCATCCTTTGCACCAAATCCAAAGATCCAAATCCACAAGCACTTAGTGTTCAAAACCTTTGAGTTTTTTCCATCCCTTATCCCAAATCAGAAATCACCCCCTTTTTTAAAGAGCATTGTCTAAAGGAAATCCAACTTGTCCTTGCACAGCCTCATCATCTCGAGCAAGAGATTGGCTTGCATTGATAAGAATCCAGTTGACTGAAGATCATTAGTCTATCCTTGGTTGGCCAAATCCTATCACTGATCCTCCATTGGGAAAAATAGCAGCTCATTATTGACACTTAGTAGTCTTCCACCAACATCCCACTAATCCTCCACCCAATCTTGACCCAAATCAGAGCATCCCACCAAGCCTCCATCATCGCCAAGCTTTTTTACCAATCTGACACCATCTTCCATCAATCTTCTGCCATCCTTGATCCAAATCCAAGCATCTCACCAATCCTTGCATTACATTCTAGAAGTTCATCATCCTTAGAAGTTCCTTAAGCTTGCATCCATCATTCTTTAGAATCTTTAGGAAACATCTTGCATCCATCTAGCATCTGCATCTCCATGCCTGTCGAGACAAGATCCAAATCTAGAAAAAGAAGGAACATGAATCCTTATCCAATCACTAGCAAATCTGATCCCAACATTTTTACTAGCACAATGGTAGCCTATGATCCCCAAATACAAACTAGCAATTGATGGGACGATCCCAATATCCCCTCAGCTCCTATGGTAATAGAAACATTTGTGAATCACCCAGAGAATCCACCAGCAGTCAATACACTCATGGCCCAAAACAAGCAAGGCATGTTCACTAACTTTGCACAAGCGCATACTTCCATTCCACCATATCTCCATCCTCGCATTCCCATAAGTACTATCCAAATCCTAGCACAAGTATACTCTCCATTCATCCAACCATTCCTTAATCCAACCTTGCAAACATCACAAGAAACCTCCACCATTCCCCTTCTTCTACAAGGAAGCTTTGCAAATCCCATAACACATGCTGTAACACCATCTACTCCATTCCCTATCACAGGTACTTCATCATCCGCCATGGCCACCCAAGCTCTTGCACAAATCTGACGCTTGTCCAAAAATCAACTCCCACCTCTCACACAAACCTTTACACAAGCAGTTCCGCCATCTTCCAGAGGCCAAGTAGCACCTTTCACTCCAGGAGGGATGCAATCATCCTTCCCCTTCACAAGCTTTCACATCCACACCTTTTGTGCCAAGAGGGATGCAATCATCTTTTCCCTTCAATCTCCAAGCTTCAGCATCCACACCATCATTTCAGGGGTCAACGCAATCATTTCCCTCTTTCACCTAGCAAACCTCTACATCATCTACATCGGGGGCAGCGCAATCATTCCCCTGTCAAAATCAGCAAACTTCCACATCACCTTTTTCATGGGGAACACAAGCATCCTCCTCATTCTCCCCCCAGCAAGCATCTACCTAGGTACAAGCCCAGCAAAATTCCTTCACCACAAGAATTCCTTCCATGGGTTTTTCCAATCCACCATTCATATCCCAAACTCCCATTACATCTACCTTCCAAGCATCCGCTGCAGCACAATTCCCACCTCACACTGGTTCTCATTGGGGTCTCACTCAAGAAGACATGAAAGCCTTTGGAATACCAACTCACTCTCCTACATCCATGTTTGCAAACCAACAAGCCACCTTCCCACCAGCAACACCACAACAACCATCACAACCTCCACCAGCTTCATCTTTCACAAGCTATCCATTCCCAACACCCAGTCATTTTTAGCAAGTTCCTCCACCTCAGTAGCAAAGTTCATCCCATTTCACAAGTAATCTTGCCCAGCCACCCTTTGCTTCAAGCTTCCCTACATTAGTTCCACCCTTAAGCAATGCGGGAATGCACCCAACCTATATCGGTCAACCACAAAGCCAAGTTCAACAAGGACCATCTTATCAACAAGCTACATCATTCCACCAGCCACCCCCATAGTAACCATACTTCTAGTCATAGAAACAAATCCCCATCATCCCCCAACAGCAACAAGTTTCCTCCTATCAGTTACAACAACAAATCCCCTTCATCCCACAACACCAACAAGTAGTCCCATATCCTCCACCACAATATCCCCATGTGCTACATCAACAAGATCCCCAGCAAACATTGCTCCAAAATCCCCTCCAATCCACCTATCCCACTGGGCCATCTCCATATCCCACTCCACAATACCCACCTCAAATGGGAGTACCCACTCAAACACCAATCAATGCCGAGTGGGAAGCCATGAAGAATGCTCTTAAAGAGCTTCAAACCAGTACCAAGAACAAAACCTACAAATTTGAGGAGGTGTGTCCTTACCTGTTTGACCAATCTATTGCCACTATACCTTTCCCCAAGAACTTTGAGACACCTAAATTTGATAAATATTAGGGGAAAGGAGATCCAGTCAACCATATTAAAGAATTCTATATGGCATGCCAAGAAGTGGCTTACAGTGATAACTATCTCTTATGCCTATTCCCCAAAAGCTTGGGAGGAACTGCTGTTGAATGGTTCTACAAAATACCATGTGGGACTATCACAACCTTTGCTGAACTTTCTAAGAAGTTCATTGCCCACTATGCCCACAATGTTGAGAATGAGTTGACCTTGTTAGATCTCTACAACTCAAAATAGAAAGAAGGAGAAAGCCTATCAGAATACTTGCAACAATGGTAGAACCTTACCACCAAGTTATCATACCAACCACCTGAAAAACATTTGACCAAAATTTTTATTGATAATCTGCATCCTAAGCTGTCCCACTTCATGAGGATGAATTGTCTCCAAACCTATCAAGATATCAAGAGCAAGGGGATAGGTATTGAAAAGGCCCTCCTAGATGAAGGCACGATCTGACACTTCAAAAATGATGCCCAAAAACCCAGCAATGATAAATCCTGTTACTGGAATCATAACAAGAACATTGTTACTGATGGAGCCACTGATACCAAGCATGTCCAATTTGTCATGGCTAGTCCTCCATCAACTCTTGCATACCAACAACAACAAGCACCTATCTATTAGCAACCTCCTCAAGTCCATTAGCAACCCATGCAACAATATCATTCTCAGAATAATCAATAGAATTATCAGCAGCAAGCACATCAAGCTTATCAAGGTAATCCAAACAATCAGATCAATGCCATTAATGTTGCTCCCAAACAACACAAGCCTAGAGCTCAAAACAATCCAAGGAATACCTTCACACCGCTGGGTGAACCTTTGGATGTTATCTTTCACTGAATGGCCAAGGCCAACTTAATCACATTTCCACCAATCCAGCCAGTTGATGATACCACTCCCAAGCCCGATTGGTACAAAGATCATGAATACTGTGATTATCATCATGTCAAAGGATACACTACTTTGAAGTGTATGAGACTCAAAACTATATCCAAGATCTCATTGATCAAAAAGAGATTCAAGTAGATACACCCACTCAAGCCTCGCCAAATGCCAATTTACAAATCTATCAGAATATGTTCCCACAACACAATGCTAGGAAGAACCAAGCCAATACCAATCATCCCCAGAATCATGGAAAAGGCAAGCAAGAAGATCACACTACCACCTACATCAATTATGATAAATTTATTGGATGTATAACCCAAGTTGAGCCCACAGTCAATGCCATCCATGTCAGAGGAGCGGATCATCAATGTGTTGTTACTACCCACAGAGGCTGGATCACTGTTGCTGGTGCCCATCCAAGACCAATACACCATGCACACAATGCATAGTATAACCTCATAGAACATCTTGGGAACACACCAGCCCAAATATCCATCTTGGACCTTCTCCACACTTCACCTCTCCATTAGGAGATCCTTGACCGAGCTCTCAAAGAAGGACATGTCCCCACAGACATTAACACCACCCAGTTTGAGACCCTTGTGGGACATCTATCCATAGCCTATGCTTTATCCTTCAAAACCTTCAACATACTAGACATTGCACCTGACCATACTCTCCCTCTCTGCATCGCTGTCATGGTCAGAGACTTTTCCATCAAATGGGTCTTAATAGATAATGGCTCAGCCCTGAACTTGTGTACTTTGAAATTCATTCAGTAGATTGGGTTCACTCAGGCCGATATAGCACATGAAGTAATCACTATCAAAGCCTATGAAAACTTGGAGCATACCTCTGAAGGTACCATTACTTTACCTATTTAGCTAGGCCCAGCAACACAAGATACCATTTTTCATGTTGGTTATCTTGACCTACCATTCAATATCCTCCTAGGCCGACCATGGATTCATTCCATCAAGGCTATACCATCTACTTACCATCAGTGCATCAAATTTCCACATCAAGGCACCAAGGTTACCATCCATGCTGATCCCCAACCCTTCGCATACTGTCATGCAATGGAAGCATCATTCCCTCACTCCACTCATTGTCCTGGAATTGACATTGGTACTTCTATTGCCAGCTCATCGCAATCCCATTGTGATCCAGAAACCATTCTCACCTCCACCCTCTCTTCCATCACAATCAATAACCAGGGCTATGGTGAATATAGCCTACATGATGCATTTTCCGTAGGGGCCCTCCCACATGATCCACATACTCAAGGGTGCTTGAGTCACTAAAGCAAGCCTATTAAAGAGCATCATGAAATCAAGAGAATGGGACCTATGAATTTTGAATCCCATGGCACATTAAATAGTCAAGAGATGGATCTTGACATCAATAGGTGGTTGTACAAAGATCCCCCACCACCTGACACTCAACTCCTTGGCTACTTCAAGGATAAATACCCACAATCACACAAGTACACTACTGAGAAATGGAACTACCAAGGTGGTGGTCTAGGACCACAAGAAGGTAGAAGCAAAGACTTGATCACAGCATCCAAAAATCCACAACATCAGGGTCTTGGCTTTAATACCCCTCACCTGCATATACAAGGGCCCAATACTGCAACTAGGTGCACCAACATGACTAGCGTTCCCCTCTTGAATAGCCAAGACAACCTCATAGAAATCGAAGACATCCCTGAAGAGAAAGAAATTAGATCCTATGATGATATCTTTGAC
Organism: Chamaecyparis obtusa; assembly: GCA_027943335.1. NCBI lineage: Eukaryota > Viridiplantae > Streptophyta > Pinopsida > Cupressales > Cupressaceae > Chamaecyparis > Chamaecyparis obtusa. The sequence continues at coordinate 2,673,489 of BSBK01001469.1, read as the reverse complement.
GATGACACCCTCCTGGGGACTTCTATCCTCCAACAACTTGCCATCAATCTCATAGAACTTCCCCTCATCCACCCTCAACTCATAGACTGGGACCAACCAAGCATCACACACATTAATGAGTTCCAAAGCATGGAAGCACTCCTAGAGTTCATGGGGGCATCAGGCCCACAACTAGTTCAGGATTCAGAGTCGATTCACATCTACAAGCTTGACCTAGAAGGATACTTTGGGGAGGAGGCAAGCTTTAGCTACAAAAGAGAAATTGAAAAAGTACAACATGAGTCCTTATGTGAAAACCCTTCTAGGGCACATTCTGATTCCAAAATAGTAAAAATAAAGAGCATATCTTCTAGTGAAAACTTGGCAATTCAAGCCCTAGAAGATGAAGACTTGCCTCTTCCTCCTATGCAGGATTATAGACCAGAGTAGTCACCTATCATCATAGAAGAAACCAAGCCAGTCAATTTGGGTACAGAGGAATGTTCGAGAGTCACCTATATTGCTACCAATCTAACAGAGGGTGAAGAAATGGCTTTGATTGCACTCCTTAGAGAATCAATTATAAATTTTGCATGGTCATATGCACACATGCCTGGGCTTAATCCTAATCTTGTAGTCCATCATCTAGCAGTAGATCCTAATGTCAAGCTAGTAAAGCAGAAGCTAAGGAAAATGCATCCAAATGTTGCCTTATTAGTCAAAGCAGAACTTGAAAAACTCCTCCAAGCCAAGATTATTAGAGCAATAGATTACTCAGATTGGATCTCCAACATGGTTCCTGTCACAAAGCCTTTAGGTGACATTAGAATATGCACAGATTTTAGGGACTTGAACAAGGCATGTCCTAAAGATGACTTTTCGCTACCAAATATAGACATGATTGTAGATCTTACAGCAGGTCATGAAATGTTGTCACTAATGGATGGCTTTTTAGGCTACAATCAGATTCGTATAGCAGAAGCAGATCAACATAAAAAAGCATTCACAACTCCATGGGGTACCTTCTACTACAACATGATGCCATTTGGGCTAAAGAATGCAGGAGCCACATATCAAAGAGCGATGACAACAATCTTCCATGACATGATCCACAAGATTCTAGAAGACTATGTGGATGATATTCTTGCAAAATCAAGGACACGCCATGAACACCTTGACATTCTTGAGAGTGTGTTCAATCACTTACATCATTATGGCTTAAAACTCAATCCAAAGAAATGTGTCTTTGGTGTTACATCTGGAAAGCTCCTAGGTTTCATAGTATCATGATGAGGCATAGAGATCGATCCTAAAAAGGTCAAAGCAATAACAGAAATGCCTCCACCAAGAACACTCAAACAACTCAAAAGCCTACAAGGAAAGCTTCAATCAGTGTGTCGATTCATTTCTCAGCTGGTAGACAAGTGCCATCCTTTCACACATCTCTTATGCAAGGACACAAGGTTCAAATGGGATCCCATATGTCAGAGAAGCTTTGATAAGAAAAAGGAGTATCTAGCCAACTCTCCAATCCTAGTACCACCAGTTCCAGGATGCCCTCTCATACTCTACATCTCTGCAACCACTACAGCACTGGGGGCACTCTTAGCTTAGCATGATGATGAGAACAAAGAAAGAGCCATCTACTACATCAGTTGAAATCTTGTTGGCTATGAGCTTAATTATTCACCTATGGAAAAAGCATGCCTTGTAGTGGTTTTTGCCACTCAAAAGCTTAGACATTATATGCCCAGCCACACAATCAGGCTCATTTCAAAAGTGGACCCCCTCAAATATCTACTATCAAGGACAACTCTCACAGGTCGTATGGAAAAATGGGTCATGTTACTTAGTGAGTTTGACATCCAGTATATTGATCGGAAAATAATCAAAGGTCAAGTCATTGCCGATCAGCTAGTAGAAGCACCACTGGTGGATGCTTATCCACTAATCATGGAATTTGTTGATGAACACTTATGTATGATTGAAGAACAACCTATGTGGAAACTATACTTTGATGGCTCCTACACATCACATGGATCAGGGGCAGGAATCCTATTCGTCACACCTCAAGGTGACTACATCCCAAAATCATTCAAGTTGGGATTCTCATGTACCAACAACATTGCAAAATATGAGGCACTCATCTCAGGTCTCAAAATAGCCATTTAGTGGAATATCACAGAACTGCAAGTGTTTGGAGATTCACTACTGATTATCAAGCAAGTCCTAGATTAATATCAGACAAAGGACAACAAGCTACTACCTTACAAAGAACTCGTGGACAGACTGAAAGAGCATTTCCTGAATCTATAATTTACATGGATACCAAGACTTCAGAACAAAGCAGTTGATGCAATGGAAACTATTGGGTCCTTATTAGAAATCCCACGCAACACATCATAGTATGAATTCCTAGTCGAGCAGCTACATACACTAGCTTATGAGAATGCTGATGCAGAAATGGTGTGTGTCTTGGTTGGTCCTCAGTCCCCATGGTACCATGACACACATGCATATCTCAAGAATGGTATCATATCTCCCCATCTCACCAATAACCAATGCCAAAACCTTATTCATAGAGCTTCCTGCTACACTCTTGCAGCCAACACCCTTTATCATCGAGGGTATCACAATATCCTCTCTAGGTGTTTAGATTCAAATGAGGTCATCCTAGCTTTACAAGAGGTCCACACTAGAATTTGTGGTGCCCACATGAGTAGCATGGTTCAAGCTAAGCATTTGCTTCGAGTTGGGTATTATTGGCCAACCATGGAACATGATGCTTGTGAGTTTTTCAGAAAATGTTTACCATGTCAACAACATGCAAATTTGATTCATGCACCAGCACAAGACTTGCAGCCCATTGCACCACCTTGGCCATTTTCATGTTGGGGCTTTGACCTTGTTGGCTTAATCACTCACCTTTCCTCAGATGGACACAAGTACATAATAACTGCCACAGAGTACTTCACCAAATGGGTTGAAGCGATTCCACTCACCCTAACCACTACCATCCAAATATCTAAGTTCATCCTTTACCACATCATTTGTTGCTTTGGCATACCATCTACCATCTTCACAGACCATGGCACACCTTTTGAAAACTAGCATGTGGATGATCTATGTGCTAGACTCCACATCCATCACCATTTCTCCAGTCCATATTTCCCTCAAGGAAATGGCTAGGCTGAGGCCACCAACAAAACTATCTTGAAAATCCTCAAGGTTGTCAATGATTATGGTCGTGGCTGGCACCTCCAAATCAATCCTGCCCTTTGGGCCTACCATACTTCTTATCACACTCCCATAGGCACCACCCCATATTCCCTTGTATATGGTGCCGAAGCTGTTCTGTTGATCAAGGTTGAGCTCCCATCATTGTGAGTCTCCATGAAGAACTACACCATTGATGAAGACTATCATGTGGCCTATCTCACATAGCTAGACCTGTTAGATGAAAAGAGACAACAAGCCTATGATCACCTGGTTGCATACTAGAATTGACTCAAAAGGAGTTATAACAAGAAGGTCCATCCTAGATAGTTCCAGGTCAGTGACATGGTCCTCAAAGAAAATCAGAAAGTCCAAGCAAATTGAGAAAATAAAGGCAAGTTTGAGCCTACTTGGTTGGGCCCCTATGTTGTCACAACATGCTTTGGCTCCGGAGCTTATCAACTATCTACACTAGAAGGTGAGCCTTTGAATGACCCAATCAACATCATACATCTGAAGAGGTTCTATGCCTAAACCAGATCCTACATATTCAAAAAATCCATAAAAATTAGAAAAAGCAGAAAAATACAAAAAAAATCAAAAAAGCAAAAAAGAAAAGAAAATAATCGTCCAATGGTGAAAACTTGGCAATTCAAGCGCCTTGGACAAATATGTTGGTGAAAACCTGGCAAATAGGCACCATACATAGTGGACTAAGTCATTATCTATCACACTCCCATCCCCCCCATCCCACTATCTCAGTCCTTTTTCTTCCATCCCCATCCCCATCCACCATCCCCCCACATTCCTCTTCTCATAATCCTCAAGCAAATCTGCAATCCCACCTACACATATCTTGTACCATATCTTGTATCACATCCTATATATCCTGTACCATATCCTATATAGCGTGGTCCTTCCTATCCCCAATCCTGAGCTTCTGTACATATCCGTTGTATATCTCTTTTTCCATCCATTGTACATATCATCCCTTTTTGTTGTACATAGTCCTTGTCAGTCCTGCAGCAGCATTTGATCTGAAATCTTGTCCTACCCGGCCTTGTACTTTAGCAACATCAATTGTCAACTATTCTTGATCATAATGATTATTCTTTGACTTCATCATTTGCCAGTGAACAACAACACTCATTCTCTCATCAAGTAGTGGGTCCTTGAGGATGTATCCTTCCTCTTGTCTGACCTAATCTTCCACCAATCACACTAGGTCTGTGTCGATGCATCCTTCCAAACGTTCAGACCAATCTCTCCTTGGCAAAGGATGTCCTTTTGGAGTTCTTATTTTGGTCTTGGCTTTTGTCCTTTAGATCTTGTTAATCTTTTACGGCTTCTCATTGTTCTCTACTCAAAGTCACCATGATCCTTTATATCATGGTGCGCTGCGAATGAGGATAATCTGGGGTAAGGTCTTTTGATCTTTTTCTTCTGCCTGTGAGTCAATCGTGTGTTTGTGGTTTCTTCAGCATTGTTTCCACCATGCCTCCTCTGGGTTTCATGTGTGATGCTGGGGCAACCTTGCGTGTCTTTTTAGCGTCAGTCCTATGCAACACTGGTGACAAGGCCTCGTGATCCCAGTATCCTTGGCAGGTCTCTAGCATTGCTATATTAAACTAGGTTGTGCTCTCCACATTTGCACTTGGAGCTTCCCCAAATCCCCTGCATCTTGCATCATATAGATTAATCTTGCACCTTGCATCTCTCATGTAGCTCATCTAGCATTCACCCATCTTTGCTCTTGGAAGCTTGGTTATTTATCTCCCCTGCTTCCTCAGTCCTTCCTCCTCTGCTTCCTTTCGAGAAAATTCCACAGTGTTTACTCCTTGTATTATTTTCTCGAGGGGGCACAACCCATCATTCCTCTAAATTCTAGCCTCGGGCATCTTATTTTCTTCTCTTTGATGTCATGCCACTTGCGGCATCGCATCAAAGAGGGGCAAAATGTAGACACCTAAAAATCCTTTAGAAAATAAAGTATTTTTATTTTCTGAAAAACCCCTAATGACATCATCATTTATTAATTAAATAATTATTTTATTTATTTATTTATCTTTATGTCATTAAATCCCTTTATCTTAATTAAAAATATTTAATTAAGAAATCCCTCCCAAAAATGTTTAAATCTTATTTAAACATTATTCCCCTATTTATTAATTATTTAATTAATAAATTGACCAAAAATCTCAAAATAAATAATTAATTTATTTTTTGCCCAAAACTTGGCCAATTTCCTTAAGACCACTAACCTCTTCTAGAATCTTCTAATCCTTCTTTAATTTCGATTAAAGACTAATCCCATCATTTCCTAACCCTAATCCCAACTCAAAATATTTAATTAAGATTAAATATTTAATCCTCATATTTATTAAATTCATTTTTAATAAATATTCTCAAACCTAAACCATGGAAATAAATAAATCTTTATTTATTTCTTAAAATCCATATTTATCCTAAGGAAGTTCTAGACTCTTCTAGAAAGTCTTTATCCTTGTCCCCCTAATCCTAATCCTAATCCTAATCCCCCCTTAACCTTGTCACATTCCCTAAAAAAGGTTAGCCAACTCCTAAGCTTAACCCAAAGTCAACAAACTTCTAGAAACTTCTCTTACATGCATTAAATGCATTTAAAGTCTCCTTATCCCTCTTACATGCATTTATGATGCATTTAAGAAGCCCCTCACCCCTTTCTTACACCCTTTGACCTTAGGCACATTTCCCAAATTGTGCACATCCCTCCCATCTTTCAACCCAATGCCCTTGTGACACTTGTCACAAGGAGGTGGCCCTGAACTAGCACAATCCATGTGCTCCCCTCTAAATGAATCTTGGCCTCTCTTAAGGATTTTGATCCTGGCCACTCATTCCTCCTTCCCAAAGCCTATAAATACTCCTCATTTCTAAGAGAAAAACATCCATTCACCTTTCATTTTAAGCATTGTTATCATGCTCATTTAGCTCTAGACTTAGCATAATCATCCTAATTTAGCTTACTTTCAAGAATTTTAGCTCATCCTAATATAGAACTAATGGATTAACCTAGTTTAATTCTTGTTTATGCATCATATCACATCTACTTGAAGCTTAAAAATCTACGTAATCATCCTTAGTAGCATCATATTTGAGTTTCTTGAAGCCTTAGGGGCAATTTTGGGTGTTCTACCCATTATTGTGTCATTTTTGGGGTTTTCATGAGTCTCAAATCATCTTAGAAAGCATTAAAGTATGCTCCAAGTGCTTAGAGAGGACACCCACATCCCTTTAAGCAAGAGCAAATCAAACAGTGCTTGGGTGCACCTGTTTAAGCTCAATCTGAGGTGGCTTAGCTTAGAGTTTCTTTATTTTGGATTGATTTCATGCTAGATTAAAATCTAAATCTTTGTTTGGTTTGAAAAACTTTCAAAACAGGTATCCTCAAAAGCCTTGTCCACATTATATTCTGATATTTACAAACTTAATAAATACAAGTTATTAAATAAAATAAGAAAGACTTGAGAAAGATTTCACACCGGGTTAAAAAATTTCAAACATATTAAAACAAGAAAAAAAAGAAAAAAAAATTTAGACATTGACTACAATAGCTGTTCACTTCCAGTCTATTTTGGATTCTTTTGCATCTGGTCTTTGCGCGTAAATGAATGTTGGTGAGAACTAAAATAATTCCTTCTTTACTGTAACACTCAACTTTACTTGATTTCCTTGACATTTCAATTCTTCTTTGGTGAAACATCCTCAAATAAAATGACTCCTAGAATGTTAAATAAATGACTAATTATATATTATAATTTAGTTGATATTAAGTTTCACCAAATAAAATGACACCTATAATGTTAAATAAATGACAAGTTATATATTATAATTTTGTTGATATTAATAAAGATAAAACATAAAGAACATTAGATTAATGCGTATAAATTTAAATGTGTATTCATAAATGTTCAAAATATGTTCAATAATATTTGTAAGATAAATTATTTTAGACTTAATTGTAATACTTAGCTTTAAACTATATTAAATTAATTTGAGATCTATGGTTCAAATTGAGGTTTACCATTTAAATTTTAGAGTTTGGTCTAGGGTTATAGGGTTTTATAGAATGTATTTACATTATTAAAATAGGAGAAAGCTTTTTGTACTTTCTCTTCTAAGTTATTTTCCTTATTGAAACAAAAAGAACATTGAGAATGAATTTCTATTAATAATTAAACCCTATGTAGATATTTGTTTAAGATTATGGTTCTTAATCAAAATGGGTATCCATTATTTTAAAGTGGATATCTATTTATTTTTTTGTAATTAGTTATGAGTTCATTTTACAAAAATTGTCACACAATTTTATTTATGACACTTAATAACAATTAAAATCCTACAAGAGAAGTTAAGATGTATATCTTTTGAGTCCCTTGAAAGTTATAGAAAATATTGAAAAATATTGTAAATATTTCTCTTGCCCAGTCCCAGTGTATGCTTTTTTGTTTTGTTTTGTTTTATTGTTAAATTGTTCACTTTAACACACATATTAACATAAACAAATATATAACATAATATTCTAAAATATATGCATGCCCAGATATTAGATTCAATGATCCATGTTAAAATAATTTATGTATGAGAAAATATTTCTCATTTCTTGAAGTAGAGTATTGAAGAGTGCATTTATTTATTTTTAGGCATTGGTTAAGGACTTTATTAATAGTAGAAGCATATAATTTAATTGATGGCCTAAAGTTTATTGTTATGGTTAGTGTTACTGTTATGGTTAGTTCTAATATTATGGTTAAGGTTAGTGGTAGGGTTATGGAAAAGGTTAGTGTTATGGTAAAAATTAGGTTCATCAATGTAAATAGGTTTAGTGTTAAACCTAGGACTATGGTTTGGGTTAGTATTAGGGTCAAGATTAAACCTAGGGCTATGGTTTGGGTCAGTGTTAGTGATGTAGTACATGTAAGGAGGATCCAATTAAGGACAGTCCAAACTTGCAGCCAAACACCAACAATGCGGAATAACACAACAAGAAAATATTTTCAATAGAATTTTCGTTAACATGCCTGATTGTAAGGCCTTCTGGGTTAGGGCCAAATACAATCAAAAGTATTTCTACAACTTTCCATCTAGTCTAGCTCTGATACCAATCATCAACTAATGGAAACCCTAAGGAAGAGCTAAACTTGAGCTCACAAGCTTCCAAGAAATCTCCTTGTCTCCAAGCATGCAAACCACTAGCTCTACTATTACAACTATCAGATAACAATTTGATCTTCAAGATCTCGCAAGATCCAGATCTATCCTTCTATCTTCCTCCTAACTGACTCCCTAAATAACTACCCAAGCACCCCTTAAATAGATTTCCTCAACCACAAATCAATGGTAAGAAATAATTAACTCCTAAGGCAAGTTGGCTTCTATTACAAATAGATATTAAATGCAACAATAGTCGGCTCTCAAAAAACCTTACAAACAATTAATTCTTCATGTCAGCCTCTAGATATACATAGGAGAATACAAAAAAAGCTACCAACAATAAATGCACCAAGTCAGCCAACCAAATCTTCAAGAACTCCAGTCGGTAAACTACAACTACCGAGCACCAGAGAAACAATCGAGCACTAGTGAAACAATCGAGCAAGCTAAGAAACATAGAGAAACACAAGAACCACTGAGAAAGCATGTCAACTAAGCACCACAAGCATTTTTTAGTACAAGTTTGATCGAGTGCTAGAGGCTTCACCGAGTTCCTTCAGTGACTGAGCTTCCGTCAATAACCAAGACCATCGGTTAAAGCTGCAACTGAGTAACACATAACCAATTCAACACACCACCATGTAGATTTTCTAAGTACCCTAGAATGCCCCTGCATATGACACCCCAGGTTTGAACTATGTTCTCATAGGCTTGAAGAACATCTTCTGGGATTTAGGACATAAACCCCAAACTAGTTCTTCACATATAAGCCCTTCAACTCTTCACTTTGCACACTCTTCCACTTCTGCTTCATCTACCTCTTCAAATCTTTCCTTGATAACACACAAGATTTTTTTCCATACTGATCCATCCTTTCTTAATTCTTCAACTCATCTTGGCTACCAAAGCTCAGGTTTCTCCTACCGAGTGTTGTATCTAGCAAAGGCATCAGGGAAAACTTCCTGTTATTCTTCTCAACAGTAAACACATTCTTGACACAATCATACATAGCTCTGCAATCATACTACCAAGGTCTACCAAGTAATATATGACAACTATTTATCTCCACAATATCACACAACACTTGATCCTTATACTAGCCAATCTTAAAATCAACAAGGCACTACTGCCTTACTTCTAGAGCATGAACATCTTGCAACCAACCAATCCTATAAGGATAAGGATGTCTCATTCTCTTCAAACCAAGTTCATGATCCATGTCCTTAGCAACAAGGTTATCATTACTACCACTATCAACAATTACATCACAAAGTTTACCTTCTAACTTGCACCGAGTTCTAAACAGATTACTCCTCTGACAAGGTTCCTCCTTTGCACCAAACAATGTTCTCTAAACCAGCAAGTTTTCAGATTCAAGTTCATTCTAAATGTTCTCATTTACCACGACAGTCCTTTGGTCACCAAATTTTTTCTGTGTAAACTCAAAATATCGATGTCCTTCTTCACCACAATTATAACAAGTGCCCTTAAAGATAACCCTACTTGTCTTCTTTTTCAATTCCACAGGTTTCGGTTCATCTTCAATAGTCAGTTTATCCTTCACTGAGTGATCAATATTTTCCTTCCCTCAGAGATTAATATGTTGTCTCCTTTTCAACTTATCTTCTACTTTCAGATCATACTAATAAGCATCTTCAACCGAATCAATCTTCAGCATACCAAGCTCATCCTGGATATTGAATCTCAAACCATTCACATACTGAGCTACCTTTTCTTTACAAAGTTCTTTGTGTCCAGACCGAATAGTCAACTTATATAACTCCTCAGTATAGTCCTCCACAGTCAAATCTTTTTTCTTCAAATTCTACAACTTCTTAAACAAGTCAACCTCATAGTTGGTAGGTATGAACTTAGCTTTCATTTTAGTCACCATCAACCTCCACCGATTGATCTTCATTTCACCTTCATCTTCTCTATCTCTTTGTAATTCTTTCCACCAAAGAGAAACATGTCCTTTCAACTTAGTCTATGCCAATCTTACCCTAAGAGGATCTTCAATTTCTTCAAGCTCAAAGAAGTCTTCTGATTCACCAATCCAATCAATCAAATCCTCGGGTCTCAAAGTACCAGAGAAAGTAGAAACTTCCATTCAGTAGTACTTAATCGAGTTCCATGTCTATGTAACCGACCAGTTCTATCTTCACCATATCTATCTCTCCAATAATCTCCACTAGATCCAACAACTTCAAAGTCTTCAATAGATTCCTCATAACCATCATTAGTACCAAGATTCCTCGGCATACCAGCAATAGCTCTCATGACCTCAACAATCATGTCATTCTTCATCAATTCTATCTCATATCTAAAATCAACTTTAACCTTCTCTATAATCATCGATTCCACAACATCATAAAGATCTGCAATCGCTCTAGGGTCCAATCTTCTGGGAGGCATCGTTCAAGATTTTCAAAAACCCAAAGCAATAAATCAACAACCAAGGTCTTGGTGCAAACAACTTCAACTCAGAGTTCAGTTTACACACTCAAGAACTTCAAGCTCTGATACCACCTGATGCAGTATAGGTAAGGAGGATCCAATTAAGGATAGTCCAAACTTGTAGCCAAACACCAACAATGCAGAATAACACAACAAGATAATGTTTTCAACCAATTTTTTATTAACATGTCTAGTTGTAAGGCCTTTCGGGTTAGGGCCAAATACAATCAAAAGTATATCTACAACCTTCCAACTAGTCTAGCTCTGATACCAATCAGCAACTGATGGAAACCGTAAGGTAGATCTAAACTTGAGCTCGCAAGCCTCCAAGAAATCTCCTTGTCTCCAAGCATGCAAACTACTAGCTCTGCTATTACAACTATCAGATAACAATATGATCTTCAAGATCTCTCAGGATCTAGATCTATCCTTCTATCTTCCCCCGTATTGACTCCCTAAACAACTACCCAAGAACCCCTTAAATACATTTCCTTGACCACAAGTCAGCGGGAAGAAATAATTAAATCCTAAGCCAAGTTAGCCTCTATAACAAACAAATATTAAATGCAACAACAGTCAGCTCTCAAAGAGCCTTACAAAAAATTAATTCTCCATGTCAGCCTCTAGATCTACATAGGAGAATACAAAAAAAGATACCAACAATAAATGTGCTAGGTGGACCAACCAAATCTTCAAGAACTCCAGTCGGTAAACCAGAACTATTGAGCACTAGAGAAACAACCGAGCACCAATGAAACAACTGAGCATGCCAAGAAACACTGAGTAACACAGGCAATACCAAGAAAGCACATGAGCAAGCACCATAGGCATCATCAAGTACAAATTCCACTGAGTGCCTGAGGTTTCACCGAGTTCCTTCAGCGACTGAGCTTCCTTCAATAACCGAGACCATCGGTTAAAGCTACAATCAAGTAACACAGAACCAATTCAACACACCACCATGCAGATTTGTCGAGTACCCTAGAATGCCCCTGCATCAGTTAGGGTCAAGGTTAGGATTAAGGTTAAGATTAGAATTACAATCAGAATTGTGTTTAGGTTTATGATTTGGGTTAGTGTTAGGGTGAAGATTAGGATTAAGGATAAGATTAGAATTACTGTTAGGATTATGGTTACCATTTACAATTATATTTTCACATTTATGATTAGTGTTTAGCATTTAAATGAGTTTCATTATGGTTAGGGTTAGGTTTAGGATTATAGTTACAATTATAGTTACATTTAGGATTTGGTATTAAGGTTTAATGTTAAGATTAGGTTTATGGTAGGGTTAGAATTTTGTTTAGTGTTAGGGTTAGAATTATGGTTAGACTTAGGATTAGGGTTAGGCTTTGGATTATGGTCAGGATTACGGTTATGATTATTGTTATAGTTAATATTTAGGGTCAGATTTAAGATTAATGGTAGGGTTAGAGTTAGGTTTATGGTTATAGTTATGGCTATGATCAAGGTTTAGGATTAGGATTATGATTAGGGTATAGGGTTTAAGGTTAGGATTACGGTTAGGGTAAGGACATACATTGTAGATAGTATTATGATTAAGATTAGAGCTTAGGATTAGAATTATCATCAGCGTTAGGGTTTACATCATGGTTAGTATTATGATTAGGGTTGGTATTTTGATTAGGGCTTAGAATTAGGATTATTGTTAGGGTTAGGGTTTACATCATGATTAGTATTATGGTTAAGGTTATGATTTTGATTGCAGTTGAGATTAGGGCTTAGGATTAGGATTATCATTAGGGTTAGAGTTTACATCATGGTTAGTATTAGGGTTAGGGTTTGGATAAAGGTTTCGCATTAAACCTAGGGATATGGTTTTGGTTAGTGTTAGGGTCAAGATTATGATTAATGTTAATTTTAGAATTGCGGTTAGGATTTAGTTTAGGTTTATGATTATGGTTTACCATTTATAATTATATTTAAGCATTTATGATTAGGGTTCAACATTTAATGAGTATGATTATGGTTAGTGTTGGGGTTTAGGATTTTAGTTATGGTTATAGTTACATATATGATTTGGTGCTAAGGTTTAATGTTAGGGTTAGGTTTATGGTTAGGGTTAGAATTTTGTTTAGGGTTAGGGTTAGAATTATGGATAGAATTAGGATAATGGTTAGGCTTTAGATTATGGTTAGGGTTAGGGTTATGATTATTATTATAGTTAATATTTAGGGTTAGATTTAAGATTTAATTAGTAGGGTTAGAGTTATGTTTATGGTTACAATTATGGTTATGACCAAGGTTTAGGGTTTGGGTTAGGATTACGATTAGAGTACATAGGATTTAAGGTTAGGATTATGGTTAGGGTAAGGGCATACATTGTAGATAGTATTATGGTTATGGTATAGGGTTAAAGTTAGAGTTAAAGTTGATATTAAGGTTAGCCTTAGGATTATGGTTAGAATGGGGGCTTAGATCATGGTTAGCATTATGCTTAAGGTTAGGGTTTGATTAGGGTTAGGATTAGGGCTTAGGATAAGGATTATTGTTAGGGTTAGGGTTTATATCATGGTTAGTATTATGGTTAGCATTTGGATTTTGATTATGGTTGAGATTAGTGCTTAGGATTAGGATTATTAATATGGTTAGGGTTTACATCATGGTTAGTATTAGGGTTAGGGTTAGGATAAAGGTTTAAGTTAATGGCATGGTTTAGGTTATGGTTATTTTGAGGGTTCATGTTAGGATTAGGGTTTAGCATTTAGGTCTAGGGTTAGGTTTAGGATTATGGTTAAAGTGAGGGTTTAGATATTGGTTATTATTATGGTTAGGGTTGTGGTTTTGATTGGGGTTATGATTTAGGATTTAAGATTATGATTATCATTAGGGTTATGGTTTACATCTTGGTTAATATTAAGGTTAGGATTAGGATAAAGGTTTCTATGCATGACATGGTTAGAGTTATGGTTATATTTAGGGTTCATGTTAAGATTATAATTTAGCATTTAGGGGTTAGCATTTAGGTCTAGGGTTTAGCATTTATGATGAGCATTTACATTTAGGTTTATGGTTTAGCTTAAGATTTAGGATTTAGGGTTTACCATTTAGAATTAGGGTTTAAAAATTAAGCTTAGGATTAGGATTTAACATTTAGGATCTATGGTATGATTAAGATTAGGGTTAGGGTATTCTAGTTAGGGTTAGTGTTTTTTTAGGGTTAGGGTATTATGGTTAGGGTTAGGGTTAGGATCATGGTTTAATATTTAGGATTATGGTTAAGATTATACTTAGGGAGAGGTTTTAGGGTTAGGGTTAGGATTATGGTTAAAATTAGGATTAGGTTTAAGGTAACGATTGGGATTATGGTTAGGGTTAGGGTTTATATCATGGTTATGATTAGGGCTTAGGGTATATATCATGGTTAGGATTAGCATTTGGGTTGGAGGTGTTATTAGGGTGAGAGTTAGAATTATGATTAAGGTTAGGATTAAGTTAAGGTTTTGATTACACTTTGGTTAGGATTTAGATAAGGCTTTTGTTAGGATTCATATTAGGGTTTGGTTAGGGTGAATATTAGGGTTAGGGTTAAGACTATGCTTATAGTTAGGATAAAATTATGGTGAGGGTTCAATTATGATGCAGGAGCATCTTGGGTGTAAGAGAAATCTTGCATCACCCAAAAATATTTCTATTTGTTTTTCAATAAGGGCTATCTTGTGTAGAGCTACTATTTATGGAAACTTTCTATTTTTAGTAAGTTGGTCATCCAATCTTAGAATGTTTTGATTTCTTCCTTAGACATTCATTTTGGTCATATCAGCCTACCAGTAAAGTTTCATTGATAGATCAAGTCTAGCTTTGTAGATATTGAAGATTTTCGGTATTGGCAACAGGGTACAGAAACTTTGAACTTAGTTTTGAAGGATTTAGAGGCCCTAGATGAGGTTGAAAATTTGGGTGATAGGTTCTTGCGTGAGTCAAGCCTATAGAGCACTTCGTGGCCTTTCTGGAATGGGGTTATAATAGTCAATCAGGTTAACTGGCGATGACTTATGGTCTTTGGAAGTTGGGTCACCTGAAATGACGGAAAATGATTTTCCTTCAAAATTTTTTTGGGTTTCAAAAGTTATTTTGAGCTGACTTTGATGTAATAAATTGTAAAATAAAATAGTTCTAAGTTTGGTTGACCTTGTTGGCTAAAATTTTGGAACCTTCCTAGGCGGTGGAAAATTGCCTATATAAGGAAGGCTGTAGTGTTCTCTTAGGCAGTTCAGGATAGTTCTGGGTAGTAGATTTGGGTATTGATTTGAGGTTTTGTCCTATACAATATTGTAATGGAATGCCCATGTGGCTTGCATATTGTAATTTTGAAAGTTTGTAATTCCACATTTGTGGAGATAATAAGAAGCCCATTTTGTATTGTTGCATATTGTTGTTGTTTCTCTGTTTCTATTATGTGTTTGTGGTATTAAGGGGAGTACCCTTCATCAAGTGGTATTAGAGTAGGAGTTCCTGAGTGTGTAAATAGATCACCAATTGTGAGGCAGTTTGCATCAGGACTGTGGGTTAGGGTTTCTGTGTAAATAGATCACCGACTATGAGGTAGTTTGCACCAGGACCATGGTTAGGGTTTTAGCGAGAAGCATGAAAATTCCTCCATGAAGGGAACTTGGTGGAAGATCTGGTGTTGTAACACTTGAGGTTAGGGAACTATAGAGACAAGTACGAGCATTGCAAGAGGAGATTCCCAGAGGAATGAATCTTAATGTTATAGACGAAAGCGAGGATGAAGCCGAAGAAGAAGATCAAGAAGGAGAAGTCAAAGTTGTGAACCAGGAGGAAGAAAGACTTTTCCAATCTATCTCAAAGATTGGGAAGAGACCTAAGATTGAGGTCCTGACATTTTCTAAAAATCTTAACCCAAAAGAGTTGATCGACTGGATCAATGAATGTGAAGAATATTTTGAGTATGAAGATATTGAGGATCCTAATCGAGTCAAGTTTGTGAAGGCCAGATTGAAGGGTCATACAAATATCTGATGGCAAGAGATTTAGTTGGAGCGAAATCGAAGAAGAAAGGATAAAATTAAAAGATGGGGGTGGATGGTGGATAAATTGAAGTGACAGTTCATCCCTATTGATTATGAGCTTGACCTACTAAAGAAAATGCAAAGTTTGAAGCAGGAAGGAAGATCTGTTCAGGAGTATACAGAGGAGTTCTATCGAATCCTCATCAAAATAGGCCATGCAGAAGCTGAAAAGAAGAAAGTTTCCCATTACCTTAATGGGTTAAGGTCGAGCATTCAGGAAGAATTGAATCTGGTTCGAATGAAAAGTATTGAAGAGGAATACTAGTTTTCCCTAAAAGTAGAGGAAAAGTTGAAGAAGAAGTTTGAGAGTAGACAAAGTGGAAGAGGTCATGATGGAAGATCTGGTGGATGGTCATATGGATATCCAAATGAAGATCCAAAAAAGTAGGATAAGGCTAGTAACAGTCAAACTTATAGAGGAGATAATTTCAATCATTTCCATGATCAGAATAATAGAGATCAAAGAGGAAGAGGAAGAGGACAAGGATCTGGAAGAGGAGGCTTCTGTGGAACATGTTTTCACTGTGGAGAAGAAGTTCATAGGGTGTTTGAATGTCCTCAACACCAAGAAAGGATAGATAGGAGGAATGAAGGCCAGGCCAGAGTTGCACATGTAGATGAAGATGCCAGATCATCAAATTCTAAAGATGTTGAAAGAGGAGAAACATTGATTAACAGAAGAGTCCTATTGAGTGGTGAGAATGAACCTGAGAAAAGAAGGAGCTTGTTTTGCACTAGATGCAAGTGTGAGGGTAAGTGTTATGATGTGATTATTGATAGTGGTAGTATTGATAATTTGGTGTTAGAAGAGATGGTGACAAAGTTGAAGCTCAAGAGGTAGAAACATCCACATCCATATCGGGTTGTCTGGGTGCAAGATGACCACAAGGTCATGGTCATTGAACAGTGCCTAGTGAAGTTCAAGATTGGAGGGTACCAAGATGATGTATTATGTGATATCATAGCTATGGATAAATGTCATATGTTGTTGGGTAGGTCATGGTAGTTTGACAGATGTGTTGTACATGATGGTCATGCGAATACCTATTCCCTGATAAAGGATGGAGTGCGACATAAGCTAAAACCATTGAAGGAAACAACAAAAAAGATGTGTTAATGCAAGAATAACTTTTGTTGATAGAGGAAATTTCTTAGATGGTATGCGACATGAGCATATGTGTTTTACCTTAATTCGAAAGGTTGGGAAAGAGGAAGTAGAAGATGTACCTGTAGAAGTTGTAAAATTATTGAATGAGTTTTAGGATATTGTATCCGATAATGTCCCTGATGGATTACCACCAGTAAGAAAGATCAGTCATCAGATGGACTTGATTCCAGGAGCCAGTTTTCCAAATAAGGAAACACATAGAATGACACTAGTAGAAAGTGAAGAGTTGAAGATAGATTTGAAGTTTAGTTCATCACATCATCCACATATTGTATATGGAAGTAGTCCCAGAAATGCATCTAAGTTGATGAAGATAGATAAAGGAGAAATAAGTAGTGTTGAAGCTGAGGATTTTGCAGAACATTTGAAGAACATCCATGAGGAGGTGAGGAAGCATATTACCAAGATAAATGCACAATAAAAGGCTAAGGCAAATGAGAAAAGGAGGCATAAGGAATTTTAGGTTGGAGATGAAGTCATGGTTCATTTGTGGAAGGAGCGATTTCTAGTTGGTACATATAACAAGCTGAAAATGAAGAAGTTTGGGCCATGTAAGATAATGAAGAAGCATGATTCAGGAAATGCATATGAGGTTGAGTTTCCTACTTAGCTGAATATTTCACCAGTATTTAATGTTTTAGATTTGACAGAGTATCATGAAGGAGGTGTTGAAGATGAGGTTACAGCAATACAGTGGAGTATTCCAGCAACCAGTTCAGATATCAAGGAGATTGAAGACATACTAGATAGTCGTGTTAACAAAAGCACAAGGAATTGAACATATGAAGAGCATTTGGTCAAATAGAAAGGATGATCTATTGAAGATTCATCATGGCTAACAAAGGAGGAGGTTAACCATCTTGATTTTCCTCTGCACACCTAAGTCGTGACAGGGTCACTTCTCAAATTACCCTAGGTCTCTGATGCAGGAGCATCCTGGGTGTAAGAGCAATCTTGCATCACCCAAAAATATTTCTGTTTATTTTTCAATAAGGGTTATCTTATGCAGAGCTACTACTTATGGAAACTTGCTATTTTTAGTAAGTTGGTCATCCGATCTTGGAATGTTCTGATTTCTTCCCTGGAGGTTCATTTTGATCATATCAACCTACCAGTAAAGTTTCATTGACAGATCAAGTCTAGCTTTGTAGATATTGAAGATTTTCGGTATTGGCAACAGGGTATAGAAACTTTGAACTCATTTTTGAAGGCTTTAGAGGCCCCGAATGAGTTCGACAATTTGGGTGATAGGTGCTTGCATTAGTCAAGTCTGTAGAGCGCTTCATGGCCTTTCCAGAATGGGGTTATAATAGTCAATCGGGTCAACTGGCGATGACTTATGGTCTTTGGAAGTTGGGTCACCTGAAATGATGGAAAATGATTTTCCTTCAAAATTTTTGTTTGGGTTTCAAAAGTTATTTTGAGCCGACTTTGATGTAATAAATTGTAAAATAAAATAATTCTAAGTTTGGTCGGCCTTGTTGGCTAAAATTCTAGAACCTTCCCAGGTGGTGAAAAATTGCCTATATAAGGAAGGCTATAGTGTTGTCTTAGGTAGTTCGAGACAGTTCTGGGTATTGATTCGAGACTTTGTCCTATAGAATATTGTAAGGGAATTCCCATGTGGCTTGCATATTGTAATTCTGAAAGTTTGTAATTCCACATTTGTGGAGATAATAAGAAGCCCATTTTCTATTGTTGCATATTGTTGTTGTTTCTCTGTTTTTGTTATGTGTTTGTGGTATTAAGAGGAGTACCCTTCATCAAATTACGGATATAGTTGTAGTTCAATTAGTGTTATGGTTGAAGCATAATTAGGGTTAGAGTTAAGGTTAGGTTAGGTTTAGCATTCAATTAGAGGGAAATATTTGAGTTATAGTAAGGGTTAAAGCTAACTGTACGTAGATATTAATTATGGTAAGGGTTTGATTATGGATAAGGTATGATTATACTTAATGTTAGAATTAGAGTTCAATTAGAGCTAGATTTAGGATTATAATTAAATTGTATTAGGATTAGGGTTAAGTTGAGTGTTAGATTTCAAGGGTCATTTTATTTGAATTTTCTATAAGTTGGGATTTAGCTAGATTTAAAATTAGGGTTATAGTTCAATTTGGTTTAGTATAATAGTTAGGGTTAAGTTTAGGGCTTAATTTATCAAATGCCCATATTTTTTAAATCTTAGTTAGGGTTAGGTTCATCTTGGGTTTTAATGTGTAATATGATATAGAGTTAAGGTTGGGATTCAATCTAGTTTTTCAAGGTTTGTTATTTCTATTTATTCAATAGGTTTCTCCTCAACTAATATTTTAGGTATAAAATTTAATTTGATTTAAAATTTAATTAAGATTAGGGTTAGGATTGTAATTTTTTTAAAGGTTAGTTTTTAATTTAGTTTAGTTTCGGAGTAAAGTCTCAATTTGGTTTAGGGTAATATTTAAAGAGACCTCTTGGTCATTTTTTCTTTCTTTCTTATAGGTCATTAATTCAAACAATTATCACATATTTAAATTTGAAGTATTTCTCTAGAAAATTTATTTTTTGCACAATGATAGAGATATATTTTCCCCTTTCTCTACTAATCATATTATCTTAATTAATTAAATAATAGAAACGTCATAGAACTGATAATTTAATGTGAAGACAACAAATAGATAGAAATAATATTTTTCTAATATGGTCCCTTAAATCTTGGACTTTCTCATATTTTTTCATAATATTGGTTATAATTTAATTGTATTAGGATTAGGGTTAAGTTGAGTGTTAGATTTCAATGGTCATTTATTTGGATTTTATATAAGTTAGGATTTAGCTAGGTTTAAAATTAGGTTTATAGTTCAATTCAGTTTAGTATAATGGTTAGGGTTAAGTTTATGGCTTAATTTATCAAGTGACCATATTTTTTAATCTTAGTTAGGGTTAGCTTCATCTTGGGTTTTAATATGTAATGTGATATAGAGTTAAGGTTGGGATTCAATCTAGCTTTTCAAGGTTTGTTGTTTCTATTTATTCAATAGGTTTCTCCTCAACTAAGGTTTTAGGTATAAAATTTAATTTGATTTAAAATTTAATTAAGATTAGGGTTAGGATTGTAATTTTTTTTAAGGTTAGTTTTTAATTTAGTTTAGTTTTGGAGTAAAGTCTCAATTTGGTTTAGGTTAATATTTTAAGAGACCTCTTGGTCATTTTTTCTTTCTTCCTTATAGGTCATTAATTCAAACAATTATCACATATTTAAATTTGAAGTATTTCTCTAGAAAATTTATTGTTTACACAATGACCCAGATATATTTTCCCCTTTCTATGCTAATCATATTATCTTAATTAATTAATTAAATAATAGAAACTTCATAAAACTGATAATTTAATGTGAAGACAACAAATAGATAGAAATAATATTTTTCTAATAAGGTCTCTTAAATCCTGGACTTTCTCATCTTTTTTCATAATTTTGGCTATAATTTAATTGTATTAGGATTAGGGTTAAGTTGAGTGTTAGATTTCAATGGTCATTTTATTTAGATTTTATATAAGTTAGGATTCAACTAGGTTCAATAGGTTTCTCCTCAACTAAGATTCTAGGTAAAAAGATTAATTTGACTTAAAATTTAATTAAGATTAGGGTTAGGATTGCAATTTTTTTAAAGGTTAGTATTTTAAATTTGGTTTAGTGTTAGAGTAAAGTCTCAATTTGGTCTAGGTTAATATTTCAAGAGACCTCTTGGTCATTTTTTCTTTCTTCCTTATAGGTCATTAATTCAAAAAATTATCGCATATTTAAATTTGAAGTATTTCTCTAGACAATTTATTGTTTGCATAATGATAGAGATATATTTTCCCATTTCTATGCTAATCATATTATCTTAATTAATTAAATAATTGAAACATCATAAAACTGATAATTGAATGTGAAGACAACAAATAGATAGAAATAATATTTTTCTAATGCTCCCTTAAATCCTCAAAAATTCCTCATCTTTTTCATAATCTTTATGGAAACATCTAGAATTAAATCATATCCATTAGATTGAATTTATCTAACCCCCCGGTCTCACAATTTTATTTTTACAATGATCACCTCACCCTAGTTTATTGGTCGTGCAATAAAATTTCCAAGCTCTCCACTGATTCAAAAATATGGCCTCCAATGACATGTAATGATTGCAAGATTTGTATAAAATGGGTTTGTTGAAAATGCCATTGACATATTTTAAACCAAATTCTTTGGTTTCATTCTCCCTACTTCCAGCAGCATGTTCTGCACATTGTAGAATGTTTGTGAAATCATAGACATATCACCTGAAGAGGATTTACAAACTTTAAAGCTAATGCAAACAAACATAAAGCCTTACTCAACAACCTTTGTCAGCATCCTCCTCACGTTTGCTAAATGCAGGCATGCAACCCCTTCTTCTCTCGGTGATCCAGAGAAATTAATTATAGATTAAATCATAAATACTCTCTACACAACATATATATAGGATTTTGAAATTAATTATCAAATTTAATAAATTAAATAATATGACAATATAGCCCTACATATTTTTCATTAAAAATTCAAAACCTAATATAATAGTAGAAATTAAATGCTAAATATAAAAACTATATAAACTAAAGTATTAGAACTAAATCTTAAAGATTTTCTAATTTTAAATAAGTAAGAAGAAAGCTTTTTCACCATTTTAAACCATTGCAAATGAATAATCTAAATCTAAAGCAATATGGCAACATTTCCCTCCATATCTAAATTTAAATCTAAATATTAAATAAAATAATGATCAAAATCTAAATCTAAGAGAAAGATAAATCTAAATCTAACTCTAAAAGTAAAACTAAATCTAAATCTTAAAGTATTAAAATGGCTCAGGCCAACCTCGGCCCACTAGTTGATGTCAGTGCTCGAGTTGATGCTTCTAAAAGCCATGGTGCCTCCTCTGAACAAATGTCCTCACAAGTTCATCCTGAAGGTCTTTCATGAGGTAACTCTGATATTGTTCTTAACATGCAAGAATTTGATGCTGCTTGTGAATGGTTAGAGAAACATACCTTGATAGGGTATTTTGTGGGTCACACTCTTCCTGAAAGTATTCTCATAGAATGGGTAAACAAGAGCTGGACTCCTCATGGAGTTCACCTTGAAGGTTTTCAAAACCTTACTAAAGGTTTTTTTCTATTTGGTTTTTCTAACCCTTCTCAAGCGAAGGCAGTTTTTAGCCGCGGTCCTTGTATGGTTAGGTACTCTTTGCTTGTGTTTCAAAGGTGGTATGAAGACTTCACTATCTGAGAAAACAAGAAACTTAGGGTTCCCATCTGGGTTGATTTCCCTGGTCTCCCATTGCCATGCTGGCCATTTATTGAGTCTATTGCCAAAACCCTTGACAAAGTTATTGTCATGGAACATGACAAGTTTTTTAATGCCCGCCCTCAGAAGTGTGTCTGTGTTGAGGTCAAACTTTCGAAGGACCTTAAAGACTCTATTGAGATATAGGTCAGTTCCCTCACCTTTTCTCAGAAGGTGCTTTATTTGAACTTGGTAAACACCTACTATAGGTGTCATTTGCTGGAGCATAAGATCAAGGATTGTCCTTTGGCTACCCCTTGGGTCAAGCCACCACCAAAGGAAACACCTTCTAAACATACAAAGGCTAGGAAAAAGGAGGAATGGACCACGGTTACGTGAAAAGGCAAGAATGCCCTAGTTTCTAAGCAGGCTCAAACCGCTTAGACAACCGCTTTGTCACTGGCTCCTCCTACTGGAGAGAACCCTCCTACCACTGAAGTGCCACCAGTTGCTCCACTTATTTCACACATTGCTCCTTAGGGGAAATCTCTAGCTGCATGGTCTACCACCCTAGGGGTGGTGCTCACTCTGCAAGCTATTTCATTTGTTTCTTCACAAACTTTGCATCGGTCTCACAACTTTGATGGTCGTGTGGAAGACCTAGATGAAAAATGGTGGTTTATCTCCTCTAGAGATTTACCCACTAGTTTTGGTACAATTCCAACCTTCTTGTAGAATAGTTTCTCCTCTCTTGAGGACAAGGAAAGCATGCAAGATTTTTCATGAATTTTTTTTCTTGGAATGTGTGAGGTCTAACTAACCTCTCCAGAAAGTACTGTGTTCAAGATACCCACCACAAAATTCAGAGTCTAGATGTTTTATGTTTGCAGGAAGTTAAAATATTTGGTTTTTTGCTTACTTCTGCCTATTGTGTCATCTAGGTCGGACGATAATGTTTTTTTCCTCTTAGCATGAAGCTGGTAAGGGCGCTGTCATTACTATTCTGTCACCTCACCTTCAATCTTCTATTATTGCACATAGGTCTGACCCAATGCAGTGTGTCACTTGGATCTTGTTGTCATTCCATAATCATTCCTTTGGTATTTTTAATATTTATGCTCCCAATGATGTTGTGGAAAGATCTCAGCGTTGGTGTTGGTTGGCTGATAATTTGCCTCCAGCAACTTGGGTGATGTGTGGGGACTTTAATATGGTTGAGTTGGCCTTTGATAAGGAAGGGATTTTTCCTTTTTGATGGATAGCTAGAGAGAGAGGATCTTGGTACTATATGTGCAATAAATTGGGCCTTTTTGATCCCAATGCTAATCGCCATGAGTAGAGTGGGGTCTCACACACTTGGTCTAATTTCAGAGCTAGTTCTGACCACATATTCAAGAGATTAGATTGTGCTATGATAATAGGTCAATCTTTTTTCTCTTTTTTTGAAGATCAGGATTTGCCTATCATTCCTTTTCTAGATGTGACCTTGTCAGATCATTACCCCATTTTTTTTACCATTACGTGGCATTATTTTGCTCAGCAAGCTGCTTGTACTCAATATTTTCTCAACAAATCTGTGCTAGCGCATGCTTCCACCATTTCTCACATTCTCCATGTCTAGAATTTAGAGCCTCGGCCCCACAACCATACTAGTTGGATCCAGTGCTGGAATGATGGCATCACCCGTACTGCCAGGTTTCTCCACATTTACGGCCATTAGTTGGATTGTTACAGGAAGCATGCCTATGAAACCAACACCAAAGCTCTTCTAATGCTTCTAACACCTTTTCTTTGAATCTATTTGAAGTTGAGCTTCAGCTTAAACTTGCTCAGCTTCTCCATGAGGAACAAATTGTAGAAAACTATGCTACTTGGGGAGCTCAAATCAAAGCTCACCATCACTACTTGGAGGTAGGTGATAAAGAATCTAAAGAGTTTTTCCATGCTCTCAAAGCTGGTCATAACAACTTTGGCATTCAAAAAATCAAACAAGGTCATGAAACCCTTTCAGAGCTTTCTTCTATTCTCCAGGGTTTTGTTCAACACTATGAAAAAGTGTTTGTTTCTGTGGGAAATTATGTTACTTGAGATGAAGCTATCAAGACATGTATTGTTGTTACTCCAAATTGCCTTATAGTTGAGAAACGTGCCTTCTGCAAGAAACTTCTCACCATCAGTGACCTCAAAGAGGTTTTCTCTTATATGGATGATGATAAGTCCCTAGGGTGTGATGGCTTTTCCTATGAGTTCTACAAGCATTTGTAGGATACTATAGGTCATGACCTACATAAAGTTTATCTTGAGGCATACCATAATAAGAGTTTGGGTGCTATTATCAATAAAGGGAATATCAAATTCATACCTAAAGCTGGCGACCCTAAAGATATCTGCAATTGGAGGGCCATCACCTTGCTAAATGTCTCCTATAAGATCATTGCTAAGGCTTTAGCACTTAAGATCAGACATCTCCTTTCACTGATTGTCTGCCCTAAGAAAACTAGTTTCATTAAGTCCAGATATATCCTTGATAATATTATTGTTGTCTGGGAAGGAATGGAATGGGCTTGTCAGTCCAAGAAACCCACATTGTTTCTCAAAATTGATTTTGCTAAAGCCTATGATCGTATTGAATGGCCTTTCATTCTTGCTATGCTACGAGCTATTGGTTTTGGTCCCAATATTTTGCAATCTGTGGAAATTCTTTTTGGTGATGCCTCTGAGTGCATTACTATCAATGGGTCCCAGTCCGATACCTTTGGAATTTTTAGGTTCATTCGCTAGGGTTTCCCACTAGCTCCTACGTTATATGTGCTTGCTGCTGAAGGCTTTGGGTACCTTCTTACCAATTTTGTCTCCTCTGGATTATTTCATGGCATTTGTCTTCCTGACTCTTCTACTCAGCTTGTTAATGGTCACTTTGTTGATGATTCCTTTCTCACTCTCCTCGAGGATGAGGAAAATATTTCTAATGCCTTACAATGCTTGCATACTTTTTGTCAGGCCTCTAGGTCTTCTATTCAATGGCACAAGACCCTCTGCTACAAAAAATCTTTCCTACCAGCCCCTCCTTGGCTTGCTAAGTTTGATTGGAAATGGGTTCAGCATGGGCAAATTTTTTGCTTCCTTGGCATTCCCTTTTCCTTTCATGGTTCTACCATGGACTTATGGAATGCTGTGATTTCTAAGATTGAGAAGAAGCTTTAGTATTGGATCTCTAAACCCCTTTCTCTTGCAGGTAAATTCTAGATTTTTTATAAGATTCTGGCTGCTACTCATGTTTATTATTTTCTTGTTGGGCTCCCTCTAAAGCCTTGTACCACAAGTTGGAATGCCTTCTCAGAGAATTTATCTAGGCTTCAGGAGCTAATGGTCATGGGTTTCATAGAGTGGCTTGGGAGTATTTTTGTCTCCCTAGAGACTCTGGTGGCCTTGGTCTCCTTTCCACTCAGAAGAAAGGGCTCTCTCTTTGTGCCAAGTGGATTATTCATGCTCTTATTGGCAATGAGGCCTAGAAAATCCTTGTTTGACATTGCATTTATTCAGGCTACCCTATCCATAGGCCTACTTGGAAAGGTATTGGTCTTTTGACTCTTCTCATTATGAGGGAGCTTGTTCAGATCTAGGGAACTTTCATCATTAAGAGCATATGGAAATCCTAGGAAGCTATTAAGCCTTGGCTCTAGTGGGATGGTGATGGCTTTTGCAATGGTATTTCTTTCAATCAACAGAACCTCTGGTGGTCTCTGTTGTTTTCCATTCAAGGCATTCTTTTGGCTAAGACTCAAGGGACCAGTGCTTTGCATTTTTTCAAATGTGGCATTCAGACTCCTAAGGACCTCTTCTCCAGGGTCACTATCAACCTCCACTCTTGGGATGATATGCAGGTTCAATACCGTCTAGCTCACCTTGATCCTCAAACTTTTGATCTATTGGTTTCTACCATTCCTAATCATTTGCTTCATAAGCTTGGTGTCCAGTCTATTAGACCTTGGTGGAAGGATTAGAAATGGTATCCTACCACTCCTTTTAGCAACTACAAGCTGAGGCTGGGTTATAAATGGTTGTCTCCTCATCTTCCCATGGTGGACATTGTCAACCAGAGATGGCATCTACGCTCTTCTACGTACCACTGGAGCTCTTGCTTCTAGACCATTTGGTCTGCCATTATAGAGCCCAAGATGGCTCTCTTTTCTTGGTGTTCACTCTTCCAAGAGCTTCCTATGGGGCCTAGGCTCAAACACCTAGCTGTTCATGACCCTCAGTGTCCATTCTGTGGTCACCCTGAAACTTTTTTGCACAACTTCTGGTTCTGTAGGAGAGCTCAACAGTATTGGTAGTGGATTCATGATTTTTTCAAACCCTTCAGGCTCAAGCCTTTCTCCTAGCATATGATTGTTGTGGGAGACTTTCCTAGGCTTCCTTCCAAGTTTACCCAGATTTGACATACTTTTAGGATCAAGATTTTATTCAATCTTTCAAAAGATATGAATGTTGTTCTCTTTTCTCACAACTTTCTTGATACAAATGTTTCTCTATATAATAAAGCTTGTATATGTAACAATGTAATGATGTAGATTCACGTGCAAGCTAACAAATTGGCTCCAGAGGTGGCTCACCTTCAGGAGTTGCTCAATCATTGGGGCAATGCTCCTTGCATAGTTTCTCAGGTTCCTCCTGATTCTATTTCTGCAGAAGGTACCCCAACCAAGGGTCGCCGCTATAGGCATAGCTCTTCGGCCCACTGCTCCCATACTTCATGGTCACAGGCTCCTCACCACCACTCTTCTAGGGGTGGTGATGATGGTTGGCGGTGCCACTCAACTTCACCTCATCATACCTCTGGGTGGTCTCCAGCTCTAACTCAGTCTGTCCCTCCTTATGCTTGTTAGAAATAGGGAATACTAAGAGGGGAGGGGTGAATCAATATTCTACAAAATTTTACTTTTGCGCAATTATGGATATAACAGATTATCTTAATGCATGCATAACATAGAAAGGTAAACAACATACATAGCAACAAAACAAAATAACTCATAACACATTATTTGTTCTCGAGGAAACCCTAGCCAAGGGAAAACCCCGGTGGGGATGGTACCCACAAAGATCCACTAATCAAAAGTATCCTATTAAGGATGTTGACCCTGTTAGGAGCCTATTACATGCATATAGTGTCTCAAACCTGATTAAGGGACTATAGGCCTTGTTAGAAGCCTCAACCCTGCTAGGAGTTGGTAGTACAAAATATGATTACCAGATGAGCCCACTACCCAAACAATTAATATACAATATTTGTTGATTACCAAATAGGTCAAGGTACATAACCTTATACTACTTCCAACTTCACATCAATATCTCTTCACTACCTTTTTCACTATCACTATTACATTCATATCATGTACAATTTCTCTACTTTACATCTTCTTCATACATTACATTTATACAAGTTATTAAGACTAATAACTCTTTTCAGTCGGCTTACATTATAAAAAATATCTTTAACCAAGGGTTAACATCTAGGATGTCATCCCTTTATATTGTTAAGACATTATTTTGATAAACAAAATAATCCCTTAACTCTTTACCATTTTTGTCTTCATATTCTATCCTGTCGGCTTAACATTGTCTTCAGTAAAACTGTCATAACTTCTTTCGTACATGTCATACTGACTTTTTATCTTCGGTGAGTCTTCTACAGTCACCATAGTATCTATGTTCAAGTGCACAAGCACTGAACTTACTCCAATCAACATCGCTAATCAAAACTATCATCGGGTACACTTGTCTTATACTTGGACAATTTTGCATTGTGCTCAAACATAGTTGCTCTCTGACCTATATGATCTTCATGTAGATCATATTTTTCCATAATGACAATAGCTATGAATCTAACTCAGCCAAATTTCCAACAATCTCCCCCTTTTTCATTGGTGGCAACATATGAGAAAATTGGCTAAGTCATAGATTTAAAAAATATCAAAATTGTGGCCATACTACAAAATATGTATCTACTATCCTTATGACTCCCTAAATCTTATAAACATACTATAATCCCCCTAGGAGTATACATCCTTATCAATTTTTTGTTGTATATCTCTCCCCCTTTGACAACAATGAAAAAAAAAAGGGCAAGGAGGGTGAAAAAACTGTGTTCAGACAAAAGTTATACCTTGATTCAATATTGCAAAGCCAGTAGGCTTGCAACACAGTCTGCAAAGTTAATCTTCATGTTCTCTAACTCTTTCTCCCATGCCTTCTTAATTGAATCTGCAACATTGAGTAGTGCACATAATCCATAAGATGCACTTTCACAAGCTTGAAGATTCACAAAACTGAACTTCTAAAAAGATGTCTTGGATGAAAGACATTCTTCCAGTTGTCCTTCAACAATGCTCAATTTGATAGAAACATGCTCTCTTAAAAAGAGAATCTTTTCAACTTCCTGTCCTTGTCATCTTTTAAAATCCTTATTTCATCATAAATCTTGTAGATTTTATTCTCAACATCAAGTACCTTCACATTAGGGCTGGAAAGAAGGTTTATCTCAGTTTGAATTTCAGCTTCCTTCATCTTAATCTTTTGTTCTTCCTCTGCTATAAGGATCTCATATTTTGTACACTAAATGTACAAAGATTTTCCTCTATCTAAATTCCTTCTTAAGTCTTTTATACAGATATCAAGATTGTTGATATCATTCCTGATGTTTTGACTTATGTCCAAAAGTATTTTGGCCTCATAGGCTACTTGTGCCTTCACCTTAGCTACATCAAATAAGTTAGTAAACTCATCATCAAATGTATTCATCACTTTCTTTGCTTTTTCCCGTGGGTCAGCCTCTACAATTTGTGTGGTTACAATGCCTTGTAAATTCCCAGTTAGCTTCTTTAGGCATCCTTCAAGGCTCTTCACTTTCTTATTCTTTCCAATAATTTTATTCAAAGATGTGATCAATTCCATATGATCATCATCATCTACTTCTTTTCCCAAAGTCTCAAATATAGAACCAATCTGAGTTTTCTTACCAGTCTTAGGTGTAAGACTGATTTCTTCTTGGGTGGGAATAGATGCTTGTTTCTCTATCTCTTTAGATTCTTCAGTTCTGGTTTCTGTCTTCTCTTCTCCTTTGGCACTGTCCTGCTCTTCAAAAGTTGAATTGTCAACAATGTTTTCAAGGTTTTTAAATAGATTATCATCACTGTCCAAAGTGATCTTTGTTCCTTCAACATTCATAGATTCATCTTCAATGTTGATGGTTGGTGAAGAGGGAATATCCTTCTATTCTTCTTCTTCTTCTTCTTTCTCTTCAGGTTTTGCTGCAATTGATGCTTTTGCAGCATTCTCTATCATTATCTTAACTATTGCTAGTTTTGTTTCCTTGTTGATTTCTTCATACTTGCGTCCCATGATCTGAATTATTCTTTTCTTGGTTCTCAAAAGGGTGTTCAGATCCTTCATGATCTATTTGAATTGTTCTTCATCTCTCACATCACATAGCTTCCTAACAAGATTTTCTCTAATTCTGATATCTTCATCTAATGCTCTTTTCTTCCTATTTACAAGCTTCTCATACAAATCATCAGGTATCTTACCTTGAATTGTATCAAACTTCTTTTCAGTCAATATCATGTGCTTTACCACTACATTTTCTAGGTTCAATCTGTCTGCATAATCATAGAGATCATAGTATTTGTTCATCTTTGTGAAATCTCCATCTAGAATAATCTGTTCATTAACTTTTTCAACTCTAGGTTTCAAAGTTTTCTTCTTAACAAGGGTCTCTTCATCATCTTTAATTTCTACAATCTTTCTTTTAACTGGTGGAACTAAAGTCTTTTACCTTCTACCCGGCCCAGTAGCAATCTCTTTCACTCTTTTACCAGGTGTGGAGGAGGATGATCTAGTGGATTTTCTTGTTTCTTGATATTTCTTAGTTACTTCCACTTTCACCTTGACTTGTGTCTATTCTTGCTATACTGCAACTGATGGTAAAGGTGGAACAGACAAAACTTCCTTTTGTCCAATTTCTCTAACTGCTGTTGTTTTCTGTTTGGCTATTAAGAACTCATGTTCAGTCATTCCTGTGTCCTTTAATATCTTCTTGATTGTGCTTTCTACTCTTTTCTTTGATTGTTTCTCTTCAAGGATAATCTTTATGGAGTTGAAATTATCCTCAAAGGTTCCAAACATGTTGTTGTGAATGTCCAACTTGCTCTTAAGTAGTCTACTCACATATTCTTCTGTCTCAATTTCAATAATCTCATAGCCAAGAGGGTCTATGAACTCTACTCTAGGTTCTACTGCTTCAATGTATGTAAAGTCAATATCAACCATAAAGCATATCTCATTCTTATACTTTTCTACTGAATACTGAGGGATCCTTGATCTACTTGACATCAAATTCTGAAATGTTTTAATCACCAACACTGCACTCTCATTGACTTTGTCAATAAGATGTCTCCTATACACTTTTTTAATCCTTTCCATAGTATTTTGACCATCATTCCAATCATCACTAATGGTGTAAGGAAATCTTCTTAACAAATGGAAAAATATATATGTGATCAATTATGAGAATCTAAATTGAGAGTACTTAGTCTTCTTTATCTTTTCCAAATTCTCAAACAACCGAATTCTCAAAATCTCACACATGTCAACTTGTACTTTATCAACACACATCAAATAGGCTACATGTATCATTCCTGCTACCATGTCATATTCTCTTGAGTTAGCACAAAACTTAGTTGTAAGGATTTTGCATAAATAGCTAACATCATCTTGCTATATCTTGCTAATTACTGTTCCTCTACCATTGTAAGATGAATTTGTGTTGTCTATAACTATATTCCTCATGTTCTTCTCATTCAAAGGAATGGCTCCAGTTTTAGATAGACTAGTTACCTCATGAATTAAGTCAGCTATGATATCTATCACTCTGTCATCTAACCAAAACTTTCCATTGTGAATTCTGCTTAAAATTATCTTGGTACATTCTTCATTGTCAAAATCATATTGTAGTGAATACTTAACAATCTCATTATTTTCCAAATGCTCAAACCCTACTTTCAATGACATATCCTGATTGTAAATCTTTTGATATTCTTTTGTAAAATCACCATCACTGAGAGTCTCTAGCTTAACATTTTCTAGATGTAAAACTCCATCTAGTATGGATGATAAAGCTAACTTAGGTTCTTCCTCCAAGGGTTCTACTGGTTCCCTTTTGACTTTAGGTTTATTCTTATCTCTGACATTGTGAATAAATGAAATATCCATGACTTCTACTAATTCCTTAACTGATTTAGAGATCTGCCAAGTAAAATACTTCAATTTCATGATTTAGGGCTTGTGTAGATTCAGCATGAAAATCCTTCACCAAATCCTTGCAAAATGCTTTCAATCACTGCTCTTTGATCTCCTTAGAACTTGTATTTTCTTAGATGATCGAATAATACCAATCATAATCTTTTATCATTTCAATCTTACATAGATCTGACATCACATTCAATTCTTTTGCCGCTTCTTTCCAAAAAGCTAATTCTTCTTACCTGCAAAACTTAAAACTTCTTGCGATCTCGCAAAACATAATTTTTTTCTATGCACTCTTAACCATAGCATCAATACATCATATACTACCTCGCATTAACTACGCAAGAATCAATTCATCATATATCTACTTCTACACTAATCTAAGTTCCTATTCTATTGTAATTTTCATGAATTAAGTACTTTGAGATGGGTTAGGTAGAGATTCATTCTTACCACTTGATACTTCACCTTTCTGGTTACCTTCAGTGCTGAATATGTCTCCTTGATCTATTCTTTTAACAAACTTAACTTTTTTTGAATTACTACAACATCCTTTCTGACTGTTACTTACATCTTCATTTCTCCTTGCATGACTTCTAGGGTTAGGATTAGGATGAAAAAATCTATTGTTCATTCTGCAAAACCTTGTTGTATGTCCAATCTTGTTACATATCTAACAAACTATTCCATTGTTTCCATATCTTGGTCTAGACTGATTGATCTGTGATCTTTAGTTTCTAGCAATGTGTCCAACTTTGTTGCATCTATAACATACTACTCCATTTCTCATGTTCATATCTTTGGTAGGTTTCTTATCTACATGGTTAGTATTCCTAAACATTCTACTACTATTATTATTCTCAACAAACTTAGGTGTTCTACATTCAATAGCTCTATGTCCAAAACCATGACAATTATAACAATAACCATCAAGAGGTTTAAATTGCTTACCTGTGCAATCTTTCTTCATATGACCAAAAGTATTACAAGTAAAGGATCTACCTTTAAATTCTCTTTGCATATCTTTAGGTGATTCCTCTTGCTTCGATGGTTCTTCTTCTTTAGGTGTATCTTCAGATTTGTCAATTTCATCAGATTTTTTTTCATCTATGCTTTCAGACATTTTCAGATCTGGTTCCTTGCTTTCTTCACTTGCTTTAGATGTGTTGAATCCAAGACCAATTTTATCATAGAATGGTTTTTGATAAGACATTTGTTCATCAATATTCTCACTAGTTGAATATAGTCTTTCAAGTTGCTGCTTAGATCAAGTCAGTTCACCTTTCACAATTGTGTTGTATTTCTCAAGTTTGATATATTTCAAATTGACTTTCTCAAGTTCAGATGTTACTTTACTAAGTTTATATTTTAGTCCTTCATTTTCAAGCTTCAGATTTTCATTCTTAGATTTCATATTTGCTTCATTCTTGCCATTTTCATGTTTCAGACTTAGCTTCAGATTTGCTATCTTTAATTCATGTTTAAGGATCTCATTTTCTTTTTCTAGGTTGTCATCACAATTTTCAATTTGAATTTTGAATTCCTTTTCTGATTTTAGATCTTCCAACTTGATTTCAATTTCTTAATGAGGTTCTTTGCATCATCATATTTTCCTTTCAGAGTGTCTCTTTCTTCAGTAAGCATATCAATCTATTCAAGAGCTTCTTCAAGATTTTTCTGTAGTTGATCCATATCCATAGAGATCTTACTCAAGCTGCTAGGCTTTCCTTGTATGATTATTTTCTGAGTAACTAAGCTATGATACCAATTGTTAGAAATAGGGAATACTGAGAGGGGGGTTGAATCAGTATTCTACAAACTTTTACTTTTGCCCAATTATAGATATAATAGATTATCTTAATGCATGCATAACATAGAAAGCTAAACAACATGCATAGCAAAAACACAAAAGAACTCATAACACATTATTTTTTCTCGAGGAAACCTTGGCCAAGGGAAAACCCTGGTGGGGATGGTACCCACAAAGATCCACTAATCAAAAGTATCCTATTAAGGATGTTGACCCTGTTAGGAACCTATTACATGCATATAGTGTCTTAGTCCTAATTAAGGGACTATATGCCTTTTTAGAAGCCTCAACCCTGCTAGGAGTTGGTAGTACAAAATATGATTACCAGATGAGCCCACTGCCCAAACAAGTAATATACAATATTTACTAATTACAAAATAGGTCAAGGTACATAACCTTATACTTTTTGCAACTTCGCATCAATATCTCTTCGCTGCCTTTTTCACTATCACTATTACATTCATATCATGTACAATTTCTCTACTTTACATCTTCTTCATACATTACATTTATACAAGTTATTAAGACTAATAAATCTTTTTAGTCGGCTTACATTATACAAAATATCTTTACCCAAGGGTTAACATCTAGGATTTTGTCCCTTTATATTGTTAAGACATTATTTTGATAAAAAAAATAATCCCTTAACTCTTTACCAATTTTGTCTTCATATTTTGTCCTGTCGGCTTAACACTCTCTTCAGTAAAACTATCATAACTTCTTCCGTACATGCCGTACTAACTTGTGCTATTAGGTGAGTCTTCTATAGTCACCATAGTATCTATGTTCAAGTGTGCAAGCACTGAACTTACTCCAATCAACATCGCTAATCAAAACTATCATCAGGTACACTGGCAAAAACATTGTCTTATACTTAGACAATTTTGCATTGCGCTCAAACATACTTGCTCTCTGACCTATGTGATCTTCATGTAGATCATATGTTTCCATAATGACAACATCTATGAATCTAACTCAGCCAAATTTCCAACAATGCTCCTACTGCTCATAGCTCTGGTTGGCCTCTGGCCTCCTCCTCCAAGTTCCCCCACCTAGCTCTAGCTATTTCTCTGCCTTGGGTGGAGGAGAAAGATAAAAATGATGAAGATGATGGTTGGTCGATTCCTGAAGCTCCTATCAATCCCAATGATATTTGGGGTTCTGATGATAAAGATCCCCCGCCATCTGCTGGCACTTCTCTTGCAGCTTGATGGCTTTATGCTTTTTTTTTACAAATAGTCTCTAGCTTTTATGTTATTGTTTTTGGCTTCTGCCGTGTGGACTCTTGTAGGGTGATTTTTATGTCCCCTGGCCCCTTTTATGTGAATATGTAACTTTTATATTCAATTAATAGAAAAGGCACTATTCATAAAAAAAAATATTAAAGGAAATAATGGTCAAAGTCTAAATCTTAGAGAAATATATGAATCTAAATCTAACTCAAACTAAAACTAAATTTAAATATAAATCTAAAACTAAATTTAAGTCTAATTCTCAATCTAAAACTAAAACTATATTTAAAAAAAAAATTAAATACAAAATAAAAATATCACCTTGATACTTGGTTGGTTGCTTTATCTTGAAATGAGCTTCCTACAAATGAAATGAGGAGACACACTTTTATAATCATAGTGTCTCTTCATGTTCCCCAAAATGTGTCTTTTCTAATTTGCTTGCCTCTTCAAATTCAACAAAAAAACATAAAACACTCCAAATTTCTTAAATTTTTAACTTATTCTACATCCATGTTGCGCCCCTATTTTTCAGGTCATATTATTTCGGGCCCCATTATTTCGGCCTTGCCATTTGGCTTCCTATTATTTCGGCCAGCTATTATTTTCTGCCTTGGCATTGGAATTTATGATATATTTCAATTTATAGTTTTTTAACTTATTTATTTAATTTAATAGTTTTTATTGTATAAATTAAATTTTGAATATAAAAAACTATATAAAATAAAGTATTAAAACTAAATCTTAAACATTTTTCAATTTTAAATAAGGAAGAAGAAAGATGTTTCACCATTTTAAACCATTGCAAATGAATAATTTAAATAATCTAAATCTAGAACATTATGGCGGTATTGCCCTCCATATTTAAATTTAAATCTAAATATTAAATAAAATAATGATTAAAATCTAAATCTAAGAGAAAGATAAATATAAATCTAACTCCAAAAGTAAAACTAAATCTAAATCTTAAAGTATTAAAACTAAATCTTAAAGATTTTCAAATTTTAATTAAGGAAGAAGAATTTTTTTTTACCATTTTAAACCATTGTAAATGAATAATCTAAATAATCTAAATCTAAACAAATATGGCGACATTGCCTTCCATATTTAAATTTAAATCTAAATATTAAAACTATTTATATTAAATGAAATAATGATCAAAATCTAAATCTAAAAGAAATATAATTCTAAATTTAACCCAAACTAAAATTAAATCTAAATGTAAAGCTAAAACTAAATCTAATTCTAAATCTAAATCTAAAATTAAATCTAAAACTAAAACTAAAACTATATAAAAAAAATTATTAAATACAAAATAAAAATATCACCTTGATATTTGGTTGGTTGCTTTCTCTTAAAATGGGCTTCCTACAAATGAAATGAGGAGACACTCTTTTATAATAAGAGAGTGTCTCTTCATGTTCCCCAAAAGGTGCCTTTTCTAATTCCTTTGCCTCATCAAATTCCACAAAAATACATAAAACATTCTAAATTTTTTAAATTTTTAACTTATTCTTCATCCATGTGGCGCCCCAATTTTTTCGGATCATATTTTTTTGGGCCCTATTATTTCGGCCTTCCCATTTGGATTCCTATTTTTCGGCTAGCTATTATTTTCTACCTTGGCATTTTAATTTATGATTTATTTAAATTTATAGTTTGTAACTTATTTATTTAATTTAATAGTTTCTATTGTAGAAACTAAATGTTAAATTATATAAAAACTATATAAAATAAAATAGTAAAAGTAAATCTTAAAGATTTTCCAATTTTAAATAAGGAAGAAGAAAGATTTTTCACCATTTTAAACCGTTGCAAATGAATAATCTAAATAATCTAAATCTAAAGCAATAGGGCGGCATTGCCCTCCATATTTAAATTTAAATCTAAATATTAAATGAAATAATGATCAAAATTTAAACCTAAGAAAAATATAAATATAAACTAACTCTAAAACTAAAACTAAATCTAAATTTTAAAGTATTAAAACTAAATCTTAAAGATTTTCCAATTTTAATTAAGGAAGAAGAAAGACATTTCACCATTTTAAACCATTCTAAATGAATAATCTGAAAAGTCTAAATCTAAACCAATATGGCAGTATTGCCCTCCATATTTAATTTTAAATCTAAATATTAAATGAAATAATAATAAAAATCTAAATCTAAGAGAAATATAAATATAAATCTAACTAACTCTAAATCTAATTTTAACAATTGAGAGGGATCTAGGGAGAGCATGGGAGAGGAATCAAGCGGGAGAGCATGTTCAAATTTCAGGTGGAGCCATGGCAAAGCGGCTGCTGGTGCTGGCTTTGACACTGGTACTGGCGTTGGTCTAGATGGGTCTTTGTTGGAGATGCCATCAACACCAGCACTGGATCTGGCATTACTGGTGTCAAATCCTTCTTTGTTGGGTCAAGAGAATATCTCCCCGTGTAGGGGTTTCACGGGAACACCCTCAAAGGAAGTGTTTCTTGAGGGTTTTCCTGTGTGTGAAGCTATGTTAGGGGAAGTGCCATGTCCTTCTCTTGAGGTGTTGAATGATGAGGCTACCTCTTCAAAGGACCCACAAGTGGGGTCAAGTGGCAACTCCAGCCCTGTTGGTGCTCAAGCCAACCCTCATAGCCCGAAAAAGTGGTCAGAATTATTCGGAGCTAGAAAGGTGGGAAATTCTCCTTCTGAAGAATCTATATTAGGGCATGTCTTCAAGAAGGAGAAGTTGCTATTTTTGTGCCAGACTCCTTGGTGGATCAATCAGTATTAGCTATGGAGTTCTCATTGGTTAGTAAGTTCAAGCTGGGTCCTCATCCTAGCATTGAGGTGGTTAGGTCTTTTTCTATAAAAAGATGGACATTGAAAGGCCATATCAATATTGCTGCCCTTCCAAAAGGCTTTCTCTCCTTTTCTTTTTCCAATAAGGAAGATCAGGACTATGTGTTATGTGGATGACCCTAGATGTTTGGTAGAATGGTTGTGGCTTTTCACAAATGGGTTCCTAATTGGGATTACTCTGATAACTTTTTTATGGCTACCCCTGTTTGGGTTAGGTTTCCTGGGCTTCCCCTTGAGTATTGGAATGAGGGGGTCCTTAAGGGTTTAGCTTCCTCTTTTGGAGGTGAACTCATGTCGGTTGATCCTATGATGACTGTTAAGTCTAGACTAGTTTTTACCAGGATCTGTGTTAATATTGGTCAGTTTGAAAATCTCCCCTTAGTGATTAATATCAATTCCAAACTAGGTTTGTGCAAGTAGGAGGTGATTTTTTAATCACTCCCGTTTGCCTGCTTTGTGTGTCATAAGATGGGTCACTGGGATAAGCATTTCCCAAAGAAAACTCCTAAGGTTTCTTTGCCCGTGGACTCATATCCTAAACCTCAGAAGTCAACCAGATAGGTCTGGAAGGAAGTGAAGGGTTTGGAAGGTGATAATAGTAGTA
Organism: Chamaecyparis obtusa; assembly: GCA_027943335.1. Lineage (NCBI taxonomy): Eukaryota > Viridiplantae > Streptophyta > Pinopsida > Cupressales > Cupressaceae > Chamaecyparis > Chamaecyparis obtusa. Next base: position 2,635,358 of record BSBK01001469.1, on the reverse strand, counting down.
AAAAGGAAGCTTTAGTTGAGAAAGTGGATTGAAATACTATCCCAGCATTGGAGGAAGGGGAACTGGTGGAACTTGCTTCACATGGTTTAGAATCTTTGGCTACCTCCTCCAGGGATTCTGCCCCAATTGCGGGTAACCTTGTGCTCTAGTCTCTCATATTTTAGATTCTCCTATCAATCCCTTCTTGGATTCAGGCACTGGAAATCCTAGTTATGATTTTGTTCCTATGGTGGTGCTAGTTCCTATTTTGGGAAATATTACTAATGACTCTTAGAGTGTCTCTCTAGAAGATAGAGTTCTTATTAAGGAATTAAAATCAGATGAAGATGACTCTTCTTCTACTCCTGACACCCTATCGAGTAGTAGTGATGAAGATCTTGCTGTTGGTGAAGATCCCTCAATAGATCAAAATAAGGAACCCTAGACTATTCAAAAGGGGAAGAAATAGAAAAAGAAGGAGAGAAAACTTATTACATTTGGCTCCAAGGGTGTCACTACTAGAAGTAAAGAAGATTGGGGAACTAAGGGTCTTAAGGCATCTCAGGAATAACCCAAAGTAGATATACCAACAAAGAGATCAGAGAAAGAGAAAGTAAGAAGGATATTGTAGATGGTAAGCAACTTACTATCTAGGGAGTCTGTACTCCAGTCAAGAAATAAAGTTCATCTCGTGGAACATAAGAGGGTTGAATGCCACTCATAAGCAAGACATCCTCAGGAATTTGGTAAGAGACCATTAACCTGATATTATTTTTGTTCAAGAAAGGAAGATGGGGAAAGATAAGGTGGAAAAAATTAGAATATTAAAAAAATAGTGGGGTGGTAGGCATTAGCTCTAAAGGATCTTTGGGAGGGGTTTCTTTTTTTGGAATCAGAATCATGTTAGGGGGACTATGATTATGGATAATTTGAACTGCTTAAGCATTAACTTTTTTCATGTCAAGCTAGATTTTGAATGGGTTGCTACTACTATTTATGCCCCCAAATCTAAAGCTGTAGATCCTAGTTCTGGAAAAGGGTTGAAAATCATAGAAATTCAATCTAGGACCTTCCCTGTTTGATTATTGGTGACTTCAATTATCCTTTGAAAAAAAATGAGAAGTTTGGTGGAGTGGATAATTAGAGACAACTTGATGGTAGAGTGGAGCTTATGGAATTTATCAACAATCAAGCTCTTTTTGATGTGGAGCTTCAAGGGGTCAATTATACCTGGTCGAATAGAAGGATTGGTCAGGACCTCATCCAAGTTAGGCTGGACCGTGTGCTGAATTCTAGGTGTTGGCTCAAAAGCTTTGGCTGTTCCTTGTTGTCCCTTTCAAAGATGGACTCTGATCACTTCCCGATATGTTTTAGTGTTGATCTGATTACTGCTAAGGGAAACCCAACTTTCAGATTTGAAAAGATGTGGATCAATCATCCAGATCTTGAACATAAGATTAAAGAGTGGTGGGATGTCAATATTTAGGGAACCGTGATGTTTAGAGTGGTTAAAAAACTTCATAATGTTAAATAGAATGTCAAGTCTTGGAGCAAAGATGATTTTGGTTACATTTTTAAATCTAAAATTTGGCAGAAAAGGGAGCTCGATATTATTTGGGATACCATTAAACATTATGGGATGACTCAAGAGCTCAGGGATAAGGAGGAGAGTATCCTTGCCAAGACTCATAATATTATCACCAAGGAGGAAGATTATTAGAGACAGAGATCTAGATCAATTTGGCTTAAAGCGGGGGACAAGAATACTAGATTCTTTCATATGTCTGCCTCTAAACATAGAGCCTCTAACAGGATCTCCAAACTTAAAGTGGAGGCTAGGGAGGTTAGTAATGATAAGGATATATCTAAGGCTATGATAGATTTCTTCTCTTCTCTTTTATCTAAAGATTTGAATCTTCATTTGGAGAATCGAGATACTCTTCTAGATTCCATTCTTGCCATTGTTGATGATGCCACCAACAAAGCTTTAACTGCTATCCCTTCTTTGGAAGAAGTCAAGTCGGATGTCTTTTCTTTTGAAGGTGATAAATCCCTGGGTCCGAATGGGTTCCCTATGTTCTTCTTTCATAAATTTTGGCATATTATTGGTAAGGACATCTGCAACGCAGTTAAAGAATTATTTTTAGCAAGATCTTTGTTAAAAGAGATTAATGCTACCTTTATTGCTTTGATTCCCAAGAAGTTTGGTGCTGATTTAGTGGATTCCTTTAGACCGATTAGCATGTGTAACTCTATGTACAAGATTTTATCTAAAGTTATAACCTCTCATTTGCTAGCTATTCTTCCTCAGATCATCTCTCCTTAGCAAAGTAGATTTGTTCCTGGTAGGCAAATCCTTGATTCGATTATGAAGGTTCATGAGGTTATTCACTCTACTCAGGTTTCTCTTGAAACTTGATCTTTCGAAGGCTTATGATTGGGTGGACTGGGACTTGCTGATCAAGGTGTTAAGATCTTTTGGTTTTGGTGACAATTTCCTCAAACTGATTTTATAGCTCATCAGTACTTCTACTGCTTCTATTATGGTTAATGGATCCCCCTCCAGATTTTTCAAACCTTCCAAGGGGCTTCGACAAGGAGATCCTTTGTCTCCTATCCTGGTTTCTATCATGGCTAAATGTTTGGGGCATTATCTCTAGCATTTAGTCTCCATTGGTTCTTTCAAAGGTCTCTCCCCCTCTTCGGCTTCTAGACCTTGTTCTCATGAACAATTTGTGGATGACACTATCATCATGGGGTTTTCATTTATCTAGGAAGCTAGGGTTATCAAACATGCTCTTACCACTTATTCCTTAGGCTCTAGTTAAACTATCAATTGGGATAAGAGCTCCTTATTTTTTTATCAATACTCTTGAGGATAGGAAGAATAGAATTTCTAGAATTATTGGGTGTAGAATTGATATCTTTCCTGCTACCTATCTTGGCCTTCCTCTAGGTCTTAAACCTCCTGATTCTTTTTGGGCTACTATAGTGGATAGATTTAACAGAAAGCTGGCTGGTTGGAAAGGTGCGTTACTTAGTCAAGTAGGTAAACTTCAGCTCTTGAAGACCTCTCTGCAAAGCCTCCCCATTTACGCTCTTAGTCTTTTTAAAATTCTTGGTAAATATGCAGATATTATTGAAAAAATTAAGAGAAAGTTTTTGTGGTCGGGAGTGGAAGACAAAAAGAGACTAGCTCTAGTGGCATGGGACAATGTTTTTACTCCTAAAAAGTGGGGGGAGCTAGGTATTCACCCTCTAAGAGTGACCAATGTGGTGCTTATGGCCAAACAGACTTGGAGGATTTTTGGGGAAAAGAGAGAATGGAATGAAATTATCCATATAAAGTATCTCTTTTATTTTTCCCACATCTTTGAGTTTTCAAAAATGGATCTGAAAGTGCAGGGTTCTTCCATTTGGAATTGTATCCAGAATGCTAAGGAGGAGGCCTTTAAAGGGGCTGAGTAGTATCTAGGCAATGGCAGAAGAATCATGTTCTGGGATGATTTCTGGCTCAAAGATTGTCCTCTTAGCTTTGTCTCTACCTTTCAACCTTTCATTAACTTCTGTATTCAGAGATTTGGGTCTAGGTTCAGGGACTACTGGAGGAATGGTTCGTGCATTGACCTCTCCTTAGTGGATGAAGTGCTTAAGTCTTTGATGCTGGACCTCATGATCTGGAAGGTTAAGTCATCTAGAAAAGATGAGCTATTTTGGGTAATTCTTCCTTCTGGTGTCTTCATTGTGGCCTCTTGCTTTGAGCTCTTACTGAAGCAGCCGGATCCTCTCCCCTTTTGGGCTCAGGTGTGGGACAAAAGATTAATTCCTAAAATTAATATTTTTTTCTGGCTAGTTTTGTAGACTAAAATTCTTACTATAGACAACCTCCATAAATGTGGTGTGATTTTGATTAACAGATGTTTCCTTTGTAAGAAAGCTAAAGAGTCGGTCTTCCATCTCGCCATTGATTGCAACTTTTCTTGGGAAGTTTGGTGTCTTTTGTTACTATGCTAGTAGATTAACTAGTTTTTTCCCAACAATATGGAGAATTTCTATATGCAATAGAGAAAAGTGGAGGTCCCCATGGATCAATAGTTGTGGAATCTTATTGTACCCCATGTTATATGGAGGTTATGGAGAGAACACAATGATAGTCTTTAGGAATAATGAACTCCCACTTGTGGTGATTGTAGAAAAGATTAAGAGAAGTCTCAGGGAAAACTACAGCTCATCGACTGGTATGATGTTGGACTTCAATGCTGTTGTTTTCAATGCTGGGCCCATAAATAAAACCTCAACTTAAAAGGAGAATGCCATCTGGCTCTCCCCCTCCCACCGGGATGGATTAAAATAAACTTTGATGGTGTTGCGAAGGGAAACCCAGGCCCGACAGGTTGTGGTGGGCTAATAAGAGATGACATGGTGAATTTCCTTGCTACTGTGGCAATGCCCATTGGGGTGCAAACCAATCACATTGCGGAAGCCATGGCTCTTCTAAAAACCTTAAAAATTATTAAGAAAGAGATGGCTTAGAATGTATGGATTGAAGGAGATTCAATGAATATATTAAGGTGCATCAATAACATTACAAAACCATCATGGTCCATTAAGGCGATAATCAAGGAATCCTGAATAATTATTAAGTCTTTTAAGCAAGTCTTTATTTCTCACACTTACAAGGAAGTGAACTATACCGCTGATGAGCTAGCCAACTTTGCGGTTAAAGCTAAAGACATCATGATCTGACACAGATGTAGCAATCTCACCATTGATATGAAAGCCAAGTGTGCTTTTGACAGGTCTCAAAGCAAAAGGGTGGATTGGGAGTATCTCAAGAAATTATGATGATAAGACACATTTTAGCGAAACAGGTTAATATGATTACGGAGAGTGGTGCCTTTCCTGAGATTACTAATTGTAGACATGAGTTAATCTCTATTTATTTCAAAGTTTCCTTTTCTTTCAATATTTCATTTTTCTTTTCTTATGCTACTATTATTGCTATCTTCGAGATCATGGGTGGCGGGCTAAATCAAAGAGAATCGATGGACTGTGTGAAATGGAAGAATATGCTGGAGGTTTGGGAAATTCTTAGAAAGGGAGGTCTTACTAGCTATATGGAATGGTTGCATGGGACTAAAGACATGGCTATGAAAATGTTTGCTGAGTCCTAGAAAGATGGGGCAGTTACTATGGCTGGTCTCACTGTGAACATAATAGAGGAACTCATTGCTGAGGTGTCTAGGCTAAGCCTCAAGGGCATCAAATTTTATAGAGATAAGAAAATTTTGCAAAAGGCCATTTGACATTTCCCCAAAATCAAGGTTGAAGTGCAAAGTTTGGTGAAAGATTCCAACGACTACTATGATGTTGCTGCTTTCAAGGAAATTTGGGTGATGGTTATGACGGCAATCATGGAATATTTTACCCTTGATGGTAGGTATAAACATGCCCATTCCTACCATTTTGTGTTTCCCTATCATTTCTGTCACAAGATTAGGGTGTCTTTGTCTTTCTATATCCTTCAGTCCCTCCACCTTAGTATTTCTCAGCATAAAAGGAAACAGAAGAAACCCATCCCACATGAGGGGCTTATTCTCCTCATTATAGAACACATTAAGAAGATTGCCATCTCTAGCCCTATCATTTCTTCACCCAAAACCTCTGGCTCGACTAAGAAATGTATTAGGGAGATGGTTGTTAAAGAGGAGAATCCTTCTAGAAAAAATTAAAAAAAGGATAAGGATGTTGGTATGGATACTGACACCACTGCTGATATTGTGGATGGTTATGAGGATAGGGCTAATTCGATTGAGGAGGGTAGTGATGCTTTGACTTCGGTGTTGAATACAACTTCAGGGGATTATGATAACATGGAGGATGAGGATACTAGTACTATGGAGGTAGGAAATACCTCTGTGATCAAGAATAACAATGATGATGACAATAAAGAGGAGGATGTTGGTAGTCAATAGGTCCCCATCTTGGTGGAGTATGACAATTTCAAAGAACATGACGTGCCCATTTCCCCTAAGTTGGAGGTTATCATGGAGGTCTATTTAGGTATTTAGAAGGATGCCCCTGATGTGGAGAAGGTTTCCCTTGATGCAGAGATGGTTTCTCCTACTGCGAAGAAAGTCAATGTCCCTACCTATTCTCAAAATATTCCCTTTGCCAAAAGTGTTGATATGCAGGAACAAAATGTTCAACTTCTCAAAGAAGATATGGATGAAAAAATTGACCCTCCCTTTGGGGTTCTCCAGACTGCAAAGGAAACTTCTTTGTACTCATTTCATTTGTTGAAATGGGTCTTTCAAGAAATAAAAAATTTGAATTTAAAATGTCATTCTATTTCTGCTAAGGTTGATTCCCTGCAAGAAAGGTTGGAGTCTAGTTCAAATACTTTGTATGGCAACATGGACAATGATAGGGATAAGAAGGTGTAGGAAATGCAAGTTAGAATGGATACGCTGGAGAATACCATGAAGAAACATATGCAGGATAATAGCATGTTCATGGGTTCTACCATGGACTATATTCTGACCATCAAAGCGAAGCTGGATGCCAGTTCCCCGGAAAGAAATAGGATAATGAGGATATGGGAGAGGAGGGCCTAGGTAAATGTACTCAGTCTCCTAAAAGGATAAAGATCCAAGATAGAATCCAGGAGCTTTTCGACTTCAATGCTGCCATAAAAAAGATCTTTAAGGCGAAGAAGGAAGCGGATGAAACTCGTAAAGAGTTTTCTTAGTGTTCTTAGTTCCTGGTGTTGTCCTTTTTTTGGTTCTCCCTGGTTGTCATTCTTTTGCTGGTGTTTGGTTATGAGGTTTTTTCTCCTGGTTTTGGTTCTGATGGACTGGGTCCCAGTCCCGTTTCTCTTAGTATGCTTAACGTTAAATCTTTTATTCTCTACTTGTACGCGGTTTTGGGTCCCCTTTAAAACCTATTTTTTCTTGCAATCATAAAATCTAGATATAATTTTAATTCTAAATCTAAAACTAAAACTAAAATTAAATTTAAATCTAAAACTAAAACTAAAACTAGATAAAAAAATAAATTATTAAATACAAAATAAAAATATCATCTTGATATTTGGTTGGTTGGTTGCTCTTGAAATAAGCTTCCTACAAATGAAATGAGGAGACGCTTTTTTATAATTTAAGAGAGTCTCTTCATATTCCCCAAAAGGTGCCTTTTCCAATTCCTTTGCCTCTCCAAATTCAACAAAAAAACCTAAAACACCCTAATTTTTTTTTCTTAAATTTGTTTTTAACCTATTTTCACCCATGTGGTTCCCCTATTATTTCGGGCCCTATTATTTCATCCTTACCATTTGTCTTCCTATTATTTTGGCCTTGCCATTTGTCTTCCTATTATTTCGGCCAGCTATTAATAGTTTTATAAATTATTTATTTAATCTAATAGTTTTTATTGACAAGGAATCTTTTTTGGCATATTCTTCTGCTGGTATTCCCATTTGTGCTCCTATTGTATAGGCACACCTCTTGGCATAATAACATCCTAAAGCCAAAATAGCCTACAAGACATACAAATAAAACACAATGCTGAATCGAATGAGTCCCTTCCCCTAATTTACGACTTTATTGACTTTATTATTTGTTTATTCTACGTAAGTGTGGCAAATGAAATTTGAATAGTTTTCCAAAAAATTGCATTGAATAGTTTTCTAAAAATTTCCATTGCAAATCTAATCTTTAGGAAAATTGGATTTAGTGTTATATAGAATTTATTTTATATGGTCTTCGTTATTGAGAAATTTTAGAAGAAAAATTTGGGAAATGGGTTTCGAAGGAAGAAAACATATTACATCTATGAGTTCAATCCTACATGTGATTGACTTCAAAAAGGGTATATAGGAGTTAACATCTTTTGGATAGCTAAAACTCTCATTGCCTAGTTGAGAACCAATTCTCATCAACTCCCTTGTGAGACGAGGTGTTGGAAGAGGCCAAAAGAGGCTTGGGAAGAGAGAATTTGCTCGTTTTGCAATTCTGGGACTGTCGAAACCGAACAACATTTTATTTTAGAATGTGATGCATGTAAGGACAACAGGGACAAAGTTGTAGTTATTTTACAATGTGATGCATGTAAGGACAATAGGTTTTATCTGATAACTCTTGGCATAATTTATTCAATGAGGAGTGCATTGAGAAGTTAGGAGTGTTCATCATTAACTTGCAAATTATCTTATCTTATCTTACAAAAAGTCTGGGAAGTGCAGTCAATACAAGACTGTAATATTTCTATGAAAAGTCTGTTATGGTGTAGATATAGTTTGCCTCACATTTATTTCAGTCTATATTAGATTTCTAATATTCTAATTAAAATTCTATTAGTGTAGAGAAATTGTTAGTCTCATATGGAGTTTTCGAAACTATAAGTGTATTGAAATTTTTAACCTTACATTTAGTCCAGTCAATACAAGACTCTTAATATTTCTATAAAAAACTGTGAGTGCATTGAAATTGTTAAGCTTACATTTAGTCCAGTCAAAACAAGACTTCCAATATTTCTAAGAAAAGCTAGTGAGTGCATCTCGCATTTAGTCCAGTCAATACAAGATTTCTAATATTTCTATGAAAAGTCTGTGAATGCATCTCACATTTTGTAAAGCCAATAAAAGAATTTTAAAGAATTTTAATATTTCTATGAAAAGACTAAATAAAATTTATAACCTCACCTTTAATCTAGAAATTTGACCTTGAAGGCACAGGGAAGAGAATAGGAGAAGGCTCAATTCAGAGGATTCAGTTTTTTGGGGAAAGACTACGAAGTCCATGAGTTGTAGAAGGACATGTAACTCAAAGGTGAAGTCAGAGCGCTTTATGGGGTTGCATCGACTCTCGACGGCTCTAATTCCCTAGCCTCTGGTAGATAAAGAACCAACTGATGGGTTTTTTGGGGATGCCCTGCATTGGCTCATCTACACCTAACGACTCTGATGCCCCGCATCCACCCATTCAGATGCCCTAGCATGATACCCTGCATCCATTCATGTGTGGTAGAAACCCTATCTCCCAACTGTAGGTGAATTTTGGAGGTCAAAACTTTGGTGTCTGAAACAAGTGAAGGAAATTTCAGCACCTGGAATAAGTAAAGGATTTCAGAGTGTGACAAGTTTGAAATCTTAAGAAGTCTGAAATAGCTTCTCAAACTGCTTATCGAATCTGAAGAAGACTTTCATCGAGCCCTGGAAATTCCTAAAATTATTTCATTTTCCAACAATGACTGTGGAACTTGAGAAATTAATGCTTAGCTCTCAAAGTACTTCTTGCATTTGAAATTATTCTTCTGCCTTGAGTTTCAAATTTTGATGGAGTTCCTGAACTAATATTGAAAATCAATGATCAACTTTGAATTAAGCTTGAAATATTTGGTGAAAGATCGGAGGTGTTATGTGAAGGATAAAAGTGACATTTATGCTTTCCAAAACCAACAAGGAAAATAGTATGAGACTTAGACCCGAGATACGGCTACAACAAAATCAAAGAACAAAAGCTTAGATTTTTCTAGAAAATATGTTGGCCTCTAATAAGTGACTTTGAAGAAGTTGAGGACCGTAGGGAGTTGCAGATAGAGTTGAGCCAGTTAGATGTTGCTAAGGGGAGATTGCTAATGGAGTTGTAGTCGAACAAGTACATGAAATTTTTTTAACACCCATCAAAGTCCCATGGCGGTTTCCAAAAAATTTCGACGAGACTGATTTTTGAGAATGCCTAGGGTTTGAATCTGGACGGTGACCAAAAGCGCTATAGATTTCTTTATTTTTTTTCATAATAGTTGGAGTACAGAGCTTTTCTAGGGTAGTGTACCAGAGCAAGAGGAGTTTTGGAAATTTTGGCACCCAGAACAAGTAAAGGAAATTTCAGAGTGTGACAAGTCCAAAATCTTAACAAGTTTGAAACAAGTGGGTTGGTGAAATCATCTCCACCAATCATGGCTGAGGTGAGATATATAGGACCCCTAAGAAATCCTCACTGCCAATCATGGTCAAGGTGAGATTTACACCCCAACAGTTACAGGCTTCAATGAGGAATGATCCCTCTCTCTGAGAGAATGGACTTCAGGAATGTAAATTTTGGGGGAATAGAGTTCAGGAACCAAGATTAGGCAGATTCGATGAGAAGACTTTTATAAGACACAAGAACGGTCCTCACGATTGGATGGGTTGAAAACACCAGAGCAAAAAAGTAGGGGAAGCTCTCAGAAATTAAAATTTTCATCAAACCCATAATAAATAGTCATTTTCGGATCTTTCAAAGATTGGGACAGTTGAAACAAGTTGAAGGATCTCTCCCATTATTCCCAATCTCATTCCAATCTTCCCAACCACCTCTTTGGGTAGACTGTTCAAACCTCCTCTTCCTAAAAAATCTTGGTCAGGAATTCATTTGGACATACACAGAAGAAGAAATGCACTCCTTAGATTTCACAGGATCCCAGGAATTCCTAAGAGTGACCAAGGTGTCCCCAAAGCTCTTCCCAAAAAATGGAAGTCGATTCAGGACAACCGCTAGAAGAAAATCCTCTCTACAAATCTTCAAACAGCTCTCTCCACAAATCTAAACTTAGAGAGTACTCAGAGCAACTTTGAAACTCAAGATATCTCTCCTCAACCTTCTGTGAAGGAGGTAATTTTACCAAGAGAATAGGTACCTTCTATTACTTTATTTCATGAAACATTCAAACAAAGGAATCTTTTCTTCTTACAACACGCAATTATTTGCAAATTATGGAATACTAATCTATCTTACACTGAGTTCAATACCCGGGCATCTGCAAATTGGCTTAATATCACATAGATTGACTCTCTTGACAAGTAACTAGGATACTTCCTAGTCACATTCCAAGACAAGCCCAATAGGGACAAGATTTTCAAAACAAAGGGATGGTTTCACAAATATTCTAGCCTCCACATGCAACAATGTAGTCCAAATTTTGACAGTGAGAAAAATATCATCAAGTTTATCCCTATGTGGAGCTCTCTAAAGAACCTTCCTACGGAATACGGGGACAAGAACATTATTCATATTTTAGCTAACAAATAAGGAATCTATCTCAGACATCACTCAGATAGGACCACGGCCTCTACCATGATATGTTTGCTCATGAGTCTTGAGAAAGAGCTTCCTAAATCTATTAAAATCATATCAAAATATGGAACTTGGATTCAAATCATCTCATATAATCTTTGCAAGTTTCCACCTCCAAAATAGGAAAGCCAGGGAAAGGTTGATGAGGCAGATCAGGGTATGCCCCAAATGCAAAATGATACTCATTAGCCATCTTCATCAAATCTTCTTTCAAAGGTTGGAGAGTAGGCTTCTATAGTCAGTAACACAAGTCTAAAGGGTCTGGATGGATCCACAGAAAGCTTGAAATGGTTTTTATGGCTCTTAGGTTGGAACATTAATAGGCATTTGAGTCACCAATACTATTCTCACTCATATCTATTACCTTTATCCCATGCGAAGCTGGTAAATCACCTAGTTCCACAACTAGCTCTAACATCAGCAGACATTGGGCATCCACCTAAGGCAAGGTTCAGACAAAGTTTTTTCTCCTCACATACAACATCTCCAAAAATGGTACTTGGGAAAAAATGGCTAGCAGATAATTCTAATCCCTTTCCACTAGAGAGTGCCTTGATTAAATTTGTTCCTAGATTCAACTACAAGATCATGGAACAATTAATATCTCATTGGGTTATGGAAGTCCAATTGGAAATGATAAAGAAAATAGCAGATCAAGTGTTGAAGGAAGATGTAGCATTCAACACATCTCAGGATAGAAAATCAATAAAAGAAATGATTCTAGAGGGCTCTTCATCACCAACAGCAGAGGATGACATTCTCAAAATAAGGCTATGTGATTTGAGGGCCTCGTCAAAGGCTAATGCCTCTTCATGCCCCTTAACATCAACCCATAGGTCTCAGACTTATCAAACCCCAAATACCTATTCCTCCAACTCAAATTTAGGGTGTAGAAAGTCCTCCAAACTCAGAAGCAGAGAAAAAAAAAGATTTGAAGAAATCCTCTCCTCTAGAACAAGGAAAACTTTCAAAAAGAAATAAAATCAAAGTAGGCATTATCTCTCTCAAACCTTTAAAACACAAAGCTCAGATCAAATGTTCGAAGAATTTCCTGATAGATCAATCTTTGGCTATCTAAACAGAGGAAGAGGCCTTGATTCCACCAAGGTTGCAGGTAATATATGATCTTTTAGGTAGTTCAGCTAAAGATTTGCCCTCAGATAAATAGCATCCATCCTTCTTTGTGGAAAGACTCTTAGAAAAAGATTATGTGGAAGATGAAGAGAGATTGATGGATATTGAAGTGCCAATAAAATCCAATGAATTTGGCAAGAAAGCTTCTTTGGATCCTCCTATGGAAATTGGAATAGATGGTGTCTCCAGCTCTGCCACTGATAAGGTTACCAATAACCTAGGCATTCAAAAATCTATACAAAACAGTGAATTGGATTGTGGAGTGATTAAGAAAAAATGGAGAGGAAGAAAATCCTCAGCTATTCTTAGAGAGGAAGATAAGGAAGATTATGACCAAACCAAAATCATAGCATACCTAAATGTAGGGAAGGGGAAGTTCCTTCCCAAGTTCCAATGAGAATCATTTCATGGAATGTTAGGGGACTCAATGCCCCTAAAAAGCATTGGTTGGTGAAACACTGCATAATAACAACCAAAGCAAAGGTAGTTCTTCTTCAAGAAACCAAAATGGGTAAGGAGAAATTATCTAATTTCACAATGTCAACGTAGGAGATTGGAATGCCATAGGAATTTATTCGATTGGATCCTTAGGGGGGATAACGATATTATGGAACACAAGATTTTCTTCTTACATTCCCTTAGAAAGTAGTTCAAACTGGATAGGGGGGAATATTGCAAGCACGCGATCAAACCTTAAAATATATAGTGTGAATGTTTATGGTCCCATTTCAAGTGGAAATAAAATGGAGGTTTGGGAGGGAATCTCCAACTACTTTACAACCTGGCCAGAAGGTAACTTCATAGTGGGAGGTGACTTCAATTAAATATTATTCATCACTCTGATAAATTGGGTGGTTCTCTCAGAATTTCTCAATCTCAGACAGATTTCAAAGACTAGTTACAAAGGGAGAACTTAATAGAAATGGAGTTGGAGAATGGTCCTTATACATGGTCAAATAGAAGGCTTGGTATCAGTAACATCTCTCAAAAGTTGGATCATTTCCTTTTCAGAGGAGACCTCACAAATTTCCCTTTTGACTTAAAGGCATCTATATCTCCCACCTCAGGTTCTGATCACTTTCCCGTCCAACTAAATATTCTGGAGGGAAACAAACCTCAATGCTGCCCCTTTAAATTTGAAAATATGTGGCTCAAGGAAGATAAGTTTGTAGACTTGATAGCTGAGTGGTGGTCAGATTTAAAAGTGAAAGGTTCTAAACTATTCTGCTTTGTGTCTAGATTGAAATATATTAAACAAAATCTTCTCATTTGGAATAGAACTCACTTCAAGAACATTTTCGCATCAAAAGGGGATATAGAACAAAAACTTGCAACTTTGAATGAAACCATAATGAAATCCAGGATGGATTAGGATCATTTTGCAGATGAGAAATCTATGTTAAGGGATTTAGAAGATATTCTATCTAAAGAGGAAATGTTTTGGAAACAAAAATCTAGAGAGAGTTGGTTGGCCGCAGGAGACAAAAACACTAAATTCTTCCATTCTAGTACCAAGCATCCCAGGAGTGGGAACATGATTATGCAAATAAATAACTCAGAGGGTGCTCAGTTACAAGATCAGAATGATATCCAAAATGAAATAGTTAGCTTCTATTCAAAGTTATTGAACAACTCAGATAGCTCTCCTCTCAAGATACAACAAGATTTATTGACTAACATTCCCAAGATCATTATGGTAGCTGACAATCAAATGTTGTCAAAAGAATTTTTAGAAAGTGAAATCCTGCAAATGGTTTCACAAATGGCTCCAGACAAAGCCCCTGGCCTGGATGGTTTTCCTCCCATCTTCTTTCTTCATTGCTGGAGCATTCTCGGCAAAGACCTTATAACAACTCTAGAGGCCGCTAGAGCTTCAAGTAGATTCTTATATGAAATCAACAATACTTTCATTTCTTTAATTCCCAAAAAATATTAGGCTACTTGTATGGATGAATATAGACCAATTTCTATATGTAATACAATCTACAATATATTATCAAAGTCTCTAGCAAATAGATTGAAATCCATTCTTGGTAAGATTAATGGGGAGGAACAAACTGGCTTTGTCCCAAGGAGATCAATCCTAGATGGTATAATTATAGCTCAAGAAGCCATCCATTCCATCCAATGCAACAAAAAACCTAGTATGATTATTAAATTAGATATTAAAATAGCCTATGATAAGGTGAATTGGAGATTCTTAGCAAAATGCATGGAAAGCTTTGGATTTTTCAAGGCTTGGGTAAATCTGATTTTTTATTGCATCTCCACTCCTAAATTTTCCATTCTAGTTAATGGATCACCTCAAGGGTTTTTTGAAGGTTCTAATGGAATCAAACAAGGAGATCCACTATCCCCTTTCCTCTTCATCATTATGGTTAAATCCTTGGGCCACAACTTAGTAAGTCTACAAGATAAAGATAGCATTCAAGGGATTCAAATCGCTTCCTCAGTTAGAGCGGTCACACACCAACAATTTGTAGATGACATCCTTCTCTTCGGTAAAGGTTCTATTTAGGAGGCTAAGAAGATCACTTCAATACTGGATAAGTATGCTAAAGCTTCCAGACAAGCAGCTAACAAAGAAAAATCTGTGATTTTCTTTTTCCACACAAAAAAGAAAATCCAACAGAAAATAGAAAAAGTTTTTGCCTTTAAATCAGGCTCTCTCCGGTATTCTTACTTGGGAACTCCAATAGACAACACCTTAATAAATATTGCGGTCTGGAAACCCATAAATGAAAGGATCGAAAAGAAGATGGATAATTGGAAATCAAATTGGCTTTCTTGGGCGGGCAGAATTGTGATGATAAAAGCTACCTTGGCAGCAATCCCCATTTACCTAATGTCTTGCATTTCTCTTTCTATGGGTGGACATATGGATATGGTGAAGAAAACTAAGGAAATTTTTTTGGCAAGGAACAGACACAAACATGAAATTTTCTCTCATATCTTGGGATAAGATTTGCAAACCATGAATTGCAGGAGGTACCAGCATTAAAAATCACCTTTGGCAGAATCAAGCTTTAGGAGCTAAGCTATATTGGAAAATCTTGAAGAATCAGAACTTCAAATGGGCTATAATCTTAAGGGGAAAGTATCTTGGAAATTTTTCTGAAGAGGTTTTTCGAATCAAGGATCTCCCAAGAGGATCAAGAATTTGGAATTTCATCTCCAAATCTAGACACATTGTGGATAACAATGTCTCTTAGAATATCAGAGAAGGTAATTTAGCTCGGTTCTGGGAGGATTCATGGGGAGGGTGTCCAAGCATCAATTCGTTGATGGGTCAGAATCAAATCAGCCAAATATGTTCAGCTTCTTGGGGCCCTTTCCTCAAAGACTATATTTCTTCTTCCTCTATCTCCTCAGTGGATGGATCTTGGAAGGGGAAAGACTTTTTAGAACTCAGCCTTGATCCATTGGAATTATGCAAATTAAAAAGGCTTCTCAAAGACAAATTCTTCTTTCGCAAGTAGGGAAGGGATGAGATCATCTGGAATGGGGCAAAATTAGGGATATACAATGTGAAGGATGGTTATAAAATTCTATCAGGACCTATCCAAATAAAGATAGAGGAAATTCCAATACAGTTATGTTGGAAGAATGTATGTCTCCCTAAAGTAGGCTTATTCACTTGGGTAGTTTCTCAGGGTATAATTTTAACTGCAGATAGATTCCTTAGGATGGGATATCAGGGACCTTCCAGATGCACTCTTTCCTATAAGTGTGAAGAGGATGCTAACCATATATTTTTATCATTTCCTTTCTCTAAAGATTGTTGGAATTGGCTATGCACTAAATTAGGATGGTTTTCAGCATTTCCATAGGAGTCTTTTGCTTTTGATATCTTGGCCCAAACTCCATGAAGAAAGCTTATGTGGCAACCTATGGATTATATCACCATCTATTTTGATTTGGGAGATATGGAAAGAAAGGGACATGAGACTTTTTCAAGACAAATCTATGGGAATTGACTCCATTCTCAATAAGATTGAAGTAGTCATAGTCGAGGTTATGAACTCTCACCTCCAAGCGCAATCAGCCCAACACAAGTACTACACATGCTGGGATGACCAAATGAACAAGAGATGGTATGGACTCAAAGCCCCAATCACAATAGGTAGAGGTTGTAAAGTTAATTATACTCAGAGAGCTTCCTGTGTCTGGATGTGTCCATCTCCAGGTTGGTTCAAGCTCAACTTTGATCTAGCCTCAAAAGGAAACCCAGGTCCATCGGGGGCCGGCTGCATTATACATTCATCAACAGGTAAAGTCATAACAAAATTGGCTAAGCCTTTGGAAGAAGACACCAATAAAATCGTAGAATTCAAAGCTTTATTATATGGTCTTGCATTAGCACATGAGTTAGGGCTAAGAAAATTGGATATTGAAGGAGACTCCATGATAACCATAAACGCTGTAAAAATAGGGGTGACACCTAATTGGCACCTACAAGCTTCTTTGGAAGTTATTTTAGAGTTAACTAGGAGTTTTGAATCTATAACGGTCAATCACATTTTCCGTGAAGGCAACTCTAAGGTTGATGAGTTAGCCAATATAGCGGCCAAAGGTACACACATGAAGAATATTTTAAGTGAGACATATTGTGCAAGTAGGTCTGTAAACCCACCTCTCCAACAATGGTCTTAAAAGTTTCAAAATTTGTTTTCAAAGTTGCTTGATTTCCAAGGCTCTTTGGCAAGTGGCCTTGTTTACGGGAAGTGTCTTTTCTAAACACTTTGTCATTTCGTCAACCTGTATGCTTGTTTACATTTCCTTGGGAGATAGGAAATCTATTTTGAAAGATATCAAAGTTGAGACAGTGTACTTGGATGGCATTGAAGTGACAATTTCATTTCTTGGGAGCCGAGGGAGCATGGAGCAGGATTCTTCCTCTGCTTCAGATTAACATGGGTGCTATGCCATCTCTTTGGCTCCGTTTATTTTTTAGTATACAATTTATTTTTTCTCAACATAGGGATATAGTATCTGCTAGACTCTCGGGTTTTTATTTTGGTTATCTATAAAGGTACCAAGAAAGAAGGAGCACTTTCTTGAGTACCTCTGAAACTGTATGGATTTAATTCCTCTCTGAACTTCTTATATGTTATTGTTTTATATTATATATAGAAACTATTAGGCTTCAGCCCCTTACTGATAAAAAAAATTAAAAATCTAGAAATTTGAATAGATTGAAATTTTTAACCTCGCATTTAATCCAGTCAATACAATTTTTTTCATATTTCTATGAAAAGTTTGTTCGTCCATTGAAAATTTTAGCTCACATTTGAAGTTTGTGAGTGCCTTGAAACTTTTAGCTCATATTTATTCCAATAAATACAAAACTTGCCATATTTCTAGGAAAATTCAGTGAGTGGATTGACGCACTGTTCATCCATTCTCATTTATAATGGCAAAGGATCAAAAGGTGCCCATGGCCAAGTTATTTTTGTTTTCTTTTGTTATTCCTCTATTTTTCCTCTGCTTCTGCAGTGGATGTATTGAGATGGAAGATGAAGCTCTTCTTCAATTCAAAGCCAACCTAAATTACTCTTATGATTCATCTGTGAGAAGGGGGGATATTGTTGCCTCTGGTATGGAAATCCTACCACAACACCACCCACCATGTAGTTGTTGTTGAATTTATGATCTCAGTTGAAGGGGGTGTCATATCTGAGAGCTTGTGCACCCTCAGTTTTATTGAAAGCATAGACCTCTCTGTCAATGGATTAATAGGTTATTCTTATAATCAACTTACATGAAGCATTCCCTCTTCTTTTTCTAATCTATCTTCTCTAAATAACTTAGATCTCTCTTATAATCAACTCACATGAAGCATTCCCCCTTCTCTCTCTAATCTCTCTTCAACTCAACTAATTCCTTCTAGGAATCACTTGAGTGGTTGTATCCCAGAGTCCTTGAGCAATCTCCAGCCATTGGAAGACTTGCATTTGTCATCCAACCTTCTAAATGGAACTCTTCCCTCATTTTCAAACCTCTCCTCACTAAAAGCCCTCCTTGCCAAGAGGAATGCAATCATTTTGAGGAACTCGTCCTTAGATCTACCCTCTACACTTAAATTACTCTATCTCATGTTGAATGCCAATTAGATGATTTTAGAAGTTTTCTTTCACAAACTTAGCAAATTAAAGGAACCGAGCCTGTCTAATAGTGTAATTAATATTAGCACTACTTGTATTCCCTCATTCCAATTGTTGTATTTGAGCTTGACATCTTGTAAGATAAATGGTCAAATCCCATTGTGGATTTTGACTCAATTCTCACTTAGCCAATTGGAGTTAGTTGACAATAATTTGGTTGGAGAAATTCCCTCTTGGCTACAAGATATGAGTCTTCAGTACATCAATCTAACAACAAATCAGCTGCAAGGCTGCCTATTACCAAATACTTCAACTTGGAAAGACTTGGAGGGTGTGCATGTGTCTAACAATGCATTAAGTGGAAAGATACCATCAATTTGGCCATCTGGTATACAAGTGTTTTTGCTCAACAACAATAACAAGGTGAGTGGATCATTTCCTTCTTGCATAACAAATTGTACAAAATTATATTTTCTAGATATTGGGCAAAACTTATTGAAAGGACAGATTCCAAAGTCAATAGGGAATATTTCAGAGCTACGAGTGGTAGAAATGAGGAAGAACAAGTTTGAAGGTAGTATTCCTGTAGAAATTGCACATCTCAAGCACTGTTAAATCTTGGACCTTTCTTCAAATTGTCTATCGGGGCTTATACCTCATGACATTTTCAGTTTACAAACAATGTTGATAGAACCACACCAAGAATTTAGTGTGGTTACAAACTTCACAAATGGTGCTTACTTATATAGGTTTCTTGATCCCAGTTACATGTATGAGAATGAATTGAATATGGCTTCTACAGGAATAGACCAAAAGTATGCATATATTTTTCCCACCATGGCATCCATAGACCTCTTAGACAATAAATTGAATAAGAGTCTTCCTTTTGATTTACCATTGAGTTGGTTGGAATCATTAGACCTTTCAAAAAATCATTTTTTTTGACAAATTCCTCCAAATCTTGGTTCTTTGAACTATTTGGGAGCCCTCAATTTGTCCAACAACCTTTCAAGGAGAATACCTCAAGGAGGACACATGACAACATTTAATGAATCAACATTTTCAGGCAATCCAAATTTATATGGATGTTTGCTTCTAAAGAAATGCTCTTGGTCAGAATTTGCTCCAACTCCTTCTACTATTTATACATCTATTAATGAAGAAGAACAAAGTGAGGAAAATTTGTGATATTGTATAGGAGTGGGTTTATCATATGGAGCAGGTTTTGTAGTAGTTGTGGTATTAATTGTATCAAAAAGGAAATGGGGACATCAATACTTTAAGGGAGCTGATTTAGTCTTAAAAAAATTTCTCCCATAGTTCTGTAAGTTGACATTATGAAAATTAATTTATTTTACACATACACATACACATACACGAACTATAATACTTTGATTATTACATTAGAATAATACTGAATTTTATTTGAACATTATTGGTCATCAAAAAAATTGGAAAAAATGTCCCTAAGAAAATATTGTGCACTATATACTGTTGATTCACTGTATATTGATAAGGTATTGAACAACTTTCAGACTGCATTATTTAGACTCCAAACACATGCATGCCGATTCAATCGAGACTACAGATTACAATGGGCACATTGTCTGTAGGCTAAGATTATAATAAGCAATCTTATTTTTTAACTTTGTAATGATATGTTGTGCCAAAGCATTTGAATGTGGCATATACATGCATTTTTGAGAATTGAATAATATTGTCATTGATTTTTGAGATCTCTTTTGTTTTCTAAATATGCCTCTGTTATGTACTTCTCAGATTTTCTACCTTGATCCCTTGAGAACATATATGAAATATTTAGGAAATTCACCTAGAATTTAACTATATTATTTTTTTATATTGGAGTCTCAGCCCCCAGCAAATGCTTGATGTGTAAATCAAAGGACAATTTGTAACCATTTGATGTTCGGGTGTCTTTGTGCAGAGTTGTTGGGATTGGTTCGAGAGAAACTTTGCAAACTTTTTGTGATTTTCTACTACTAAATATGCATATCATGAAGAACATATAATGAAAATTTCGTGAAAATCTGTTATGTTTTCTGTTTTTTGAAATTTGGTCAACTATACATTGATTTTAATCCTGTCAGATACTCAAGATAAAATAAATCATTGATAAAGAAACCTTAATTATTGAAGTTCCATTCTCTTTTTCTGCTGGTCATTTCTTACTTGATTCTTTGACAGAAGTAACTTTTCTTTTTATTAATAAAATGGGCGCGACGCCCTCTGATGGAACTTACCAAAGAAATAAAAAACTATATCATTTTTTTTATTATTATTTTAACTTTGTAATATCTAAATTTTCTGGAAGCTCCCGCGAGTCCACAAGGTGTTCACTTTTCTTTTTTTTTTCCACGATTTATATGCATGCATTTAGCAGTTGGAAATGAAAGACATTTAAAAAAATAAATCAAGAGTGCCTCAAATGGGCTGCTTGTCTCCTTAATTCCTACCATTCCAATTAATGATACTAATTGCAACACAAGTTATTCAATGGGTCAATCGGGAGTTTCTTATCACTCTACATAGGTGCAAACTTTCATCTCAGCCTAAATTTTACATTGTCTATATATTATATATTTGTTGGTAGGTGTCGTTGTGTATCCCATCCAATGCTTAATCAACTTTTAAGTGCAACTCATGAATCCGGACTTGGGTCATGTTTTAAATGTTCTTTTATTTTGCAATCAGTGTCCATGCAACAAAAGTACTCAGATGAGCATACACATTACGAAAGATAATTGCATTTGCATTCAAATTATCCAAAGAATAATAATATGAATAACTATACCTTCTCATCGATTACATAGGAGAGTTTCTATGAAAATGCTGAACACAATATCCCAAGTTCAGTAGCTGTGTCAAAAAAACCCGCATCCTAATTCAACACTGATTCCGATATTTTTTTCTCCATTTATTCTTTGTTCATTGTATTTTGTCTAAAGCTTTTGATTTTGTAATTTCTGATTGATGAACAATTGTGGGACAAACAAAATTTCCTATCAGGAGCTCTGGTTTATTAGATTGGGCCCAAGGCACCACCATTCACGGAAACGACCTTATCTGATTACCAGGTGAACATGCATTCTATTCTCCTTTATTTGTAAATTGAAAATTGAATGAGTAATTATTCCAGAACAATGTGACTGAGGACATTTGGAAAATTGGTAGCTATTCAACCACATGCTACCTTATACCACTTCTATTTGCCCCAAAGCTTGGAATATGCCTATGGAGGATGGCTTAGTCCCCAAATAGTGTAATGTCTCAATCTATAATCAATACTAAACTTGGCATTCTGTTCTAACTTGTAAGCTACACTTTATAAAATGTTTACAGAAGTCATTATTTTAAGAAGTGGCCATGGTTATTTATAAAGCTAATCTTTACTCTTAATCAGATGCCTAACAATTTTTTATTTGTTATTGTTAAACAAAGAAGATTTCAGAGCCTTTGCAGAAGTTTATTTCAGAGAATTTGTGGACAGAATGAAGTATTGGATATTTTGGCAACTGCAGTGCAGGAGATTCTACAATGGAACCATACATTGTTGTTCATCATGTTCTGTTATCTCATGCATAAGTAGTTGATCTCTACGGAGAATAATTTCAGGTTGTAAACTAAAACATTGAATATAGGGAAATATTTGTTCTTAAAAGGGCACATTTTAACACTGTAAATAGCTAGGTAGCTTCTGAAATGGCTCAAATACTCTCCCTTTGGTTGATCCTTAAAATCAGAAATAGAAAAGGCCTTAAGGGCTATAAAATCATTCAACCAAGGTTAGCTTTAGGGCTATAAAATCATTCAACCAAGGTTAGCTTTAGGGCTTGAAATTTGCAACAAAGCAATTTTCATTTTAATTGGCTTTGAGGTTGCATAAATTTACTATTTACTAGCTTGAAGATTCTGTTATTTATGCAAGCCAACCAAAAGGGTTTTATTGGCTTGGGTATTTTGGTAACGTGGTATGTTCCATTGACAAAGTCGGTCTGGAGAGGAGGCTGCAAGAAGAACTGTGCTGGCAATAAGCATTAAATATGACTTCAGAGTGGGGATGGGAATAGCCTGAAGTTGTTGATGAACTTCCTTCTCCTATTGTGCCTTGTTTATTCTCTCCCATCATCTATCTCATAGTCTAGATGTTTTGATTGTGTAATAGCCATCTATGTATGCGTCTATGAATCCAAAGCTTCTTTGTCTGTACCATTTCAACATATAAACCAAACTAGGTATAGCAGTGGTGGTGGTGATGGGACAACAAATGAGCATAAATGTTATGGGGAGACTTATGTTGCAGAGTTAGAGAGCTTGAGATGCATGTTTTAGGCCATATCTTGATTGCAGAGGCTAAATTCTTTATTCCTCTTTTTAGTCTATTGGAAGCTTATCCAGACCCACTATTCTTGAAATTTTATTGAGCCATGTTATTTTTTCTGAAATAATAATATTATGAATTAGTTTATTTTTGGCATTAATTTTGTTTCCATTAATTAGTGTAGAACAACAGACTTCTGATCTAAACCTCACTAGAACTTTTATTATCTAAAACTGCTATGCCGACATTTGGCAGGAACTAAGCAACAATTAGGAAATAACTATATAACATAATTAGAATCCAAAACTATGAAATAATTTTATAGTTCATAATAACATATATAAAATTTTTGAAGTCCTTTATAACGTTGGTTGAATGGTTTTATAACCCTTAAGGCCTTTTCTATTTATTATTTGAAGGCTCAACCAAGGGAGAGTAGTTGAGCCATTTCAGAAGCTACCTAGTTGTTTACATATATAAATTTTTATAACATAATAAATTTTGGATTCTCTTTATTATGTTATAAATTTTTTAAATTTATTAATCAATTTAAATTAATATAAATATATAATAAAATTTTAAAAATATATGTGTTAGGAGATTTCTACTTGATTCATATATGATTGTTTTCTTGTCAATGTTTCGGATCATACTTTGTGATTTATCATCAAAACAAGAGTAAAACAATATGAAAAATAACCAAACTGCATATCCAGACCTTGCATTCCTTTCCATCAGAAACAAGGCACAAAATGCTTCTTAATGATTAAAAAATATACCCTGGATTCCATCGGCAAGCTGTCAACATATAGCCTGCTTAAACTAGAAAATTTTGTTAGGAAAATCTTCTGCAAAAGCTTGTCACCTTGCCGGAATACCGAGATTTCAGTATTTGTTGTTACTCCAAGACTGGTTGGGGATTTAGAAACTTAACCTTGCATTCCTTTCCATCTTTCCAATTGCTTGGGATATCATGAGCACGTGTGGAAGTTGACAGTCACCCCTATGCTTAATTCCTACCATTCCAATTAATGATACTAATTGCAACACAAGTTATTCAGTGGGTCAATCAGGAGTTTCTTATCACTGTACATAGGTGCAAAATTTCATCTCAGCCTAAATTTTACATTGTCTATATATTTGTTGGTAGGTGTCGTTGTGTATCCCATCCATTGCTTAATCAACTTTTAAGTGTCAACTCATGAATCCGGTCTTGGGTCATGTTTTAAATGTTCTTTTATTTTGTGATCAGTGTCCATGCAACAAAAGCATTCAGATGAGCATACACATTACCAAAGATAATTGCATTTGCATTCAAATTATCCAAAGAATAATAATATGAATAACTATACCTTCTCATCGATTACATAGGAGAGTGTCTATGAAAATGCTGAACAGAATATCCCAAGTTCAACATGTTGGCATTGTAATACATTGATAGTTGTAACCGTCACCGCTATTGCAGTTCTACGTAACTGTTCCGTTATTGCAGTTTTGTATAACTGTTCTTCCCTGTATAAATTTTCTCTAGTGATGAATAAAGATTATCAAAACATCTATTTTCTCACTCCAACATATGGTATCAGAGCGGGTGTCTAATGGAGGTGAAAATTCTATTACAGATCACACAAAAAAAGCACAGGCGACCAGACCATAGCAATTTCATTTGTGTGCATTCAATTCAAGAAAAGAGCGTCAAATGAAGTATGATGACAGTTACAGTTCATTTAGCGACGCACTCATAGAGATCTTGTAAGGCAGTTCTTGTCTCATTCTCAATGATAAGATTTTGTGTAGAGCATATGTTTCCTTCATTTTCCATCTTTGCACATATATGTCTATATGTTATACTCATATGTGATCTACAAGCACCAGGAAAATACGTCCACACAACCGCCACAAATTTTTCCCTCCAAATTTATATCCTTCACATTTGAATGTTATCCTTCACATTTGAATGTTTATCAACATGCTCTCTTTTCATCAAATCCTTTGTGCAATTAGAAACAATAATCATAAGGACATTCGCAGATCCCATACAGTCCATTTTTCCCTCCAAATTTATATCCTTCACATTTGAATGTTTATCACCATGCTCCCTTTTCATCAAATCCACAAATCGGTAGAAACATTTAACGTTAAATGTAATGCCAGAAGTAAATGTCATGAATGAACTTCAATATCTAATCCAAATGAAAACAAACTGACCTGTAACCAACCTCTCTTAAATACTTGCATTCTCATCATTTCCACATTGCTTCAGTTCCTCTTTTGAAATTTGTTATGTATATACACAAAGACACTAGATGGTGCATAACAGATCCTTTAGCAATATAATTCTCCAAGGCAATTAAAATGTTTCCATAATCGACATGCTTTCCAATACTAAAGTGTGGACTGTATTTATGTGATTCAAATGACTTGTCATGTTGTGCATTCCAGACCAGAGGATGCATAGGGAATGATGGAGAGGATATTAAATTACAACCACCCATTATTTTATGTTATTGCTATAATGCCCATGAGATCAAGTCCAATAGATGAGAAACCAAAAAAGGAACTGCATTCACAAATCAATCATGATGGCTAGATTTCTGGTTGGTGCCAATGCAACTACCTTAGAAGAATACAAAGACTAGATTTCAAAGCTTCCTTCCTTCTGGGCTTCCAACTCTACCATATATATGTTAGACCTCATCTCTTAGTAGACACTTCTATGATACGAAAATAGATAATTAAACATAAGAAAGTTTTGAAATACTCACACCACCCTTCACTTTCCTCAAAGAACTATGATCTCAGTGAATGCCATGGTTGCAGAAAATGCACAACATTAATTTTTTTAATGGGTTGTATGGGATGTGCGAATGTTCTTATGATTACTGTTTCTAATTGCACAAAGGATTTGATGAAATAGAGCATGTTGATAAACATTCAAATGTAAAGGATATAAATTTGGAGGGAAAAATAGACTGTATGGGATGTGCGAATGTTCTTATGATTATTGTTTCTAATTGCACAAAGGGCTTGAAAGGATTCTCATACAACTACTATGAAGATATTGCACCAAAGTGTGTTATTCAGATGTTAAGGCATGATGGAAATCCACTATTTGGGACACAAAATATAAATTGTATTTGGTCAAGTTTAGCTAGCAGAAATATCCTTTTTCCTAGTAAGCCAAAGTTGTTGTCCTTCTATGATATGTATGCTTGATGGTGTCTTTTTGAAGGTTGGTGATATTAGGGGATGGAGGAACTTCCATCATCTCAAGTTAGCTTCTCTCTTTGAGATGGTGTTCAACATGAGGAACGTTTTTGGCAATTTTTGGTATTCTATTTTATTTTTCTTTCTAATGTTGACAGATTTGAAGAATGCATATCTTGTGAAGACTCATTTTGGAGATAGGTTTGAGATTCGGTATTGCGCTCAATATGGATTGTTGTCCAACAAGCTTCAGATTATATAATCGAGAATTATACTCTTTTGCGATTGCTAGACAATGATAGAGGTCTTTCACATCTCTTAGGGATCACTGTTGAATAATTCAAGACTTTGTGATTTGAGAGTTTAGGACTGAGAGCTTAAGAACACAACTCGAAGCTACACCTTTACAAGGGTCAAGAGATAGCTTGATGGAGCCTTGCTTGGTTCAGGGTCTACTACATTGTGAAATAAGACTTTCTTAAAATATGTATTCATATTATATAATCAACATGTTTTGTTTTGTAAGCCTTAAGGGAGGTCCCCAAGACAAGGTGAATTGTATGTTTTTAGGATCAATGTATTAAGGGGGGAAATGTTGGCATGTCACCGCTATTGCAGTTCTGCGTAATTGTTCCATTATAGCAGTTTTGTATAACTGTTCTTCCCTGTACAAATTTTCTCTAGTGATGAATAAATATTATCAAAAAAATCTATTTTCTCGCTCCAACACAACATTTGTGTCAAAAAACCCACATCCTAATTCAACACTGATTCCAAATATTTTTTCTCTATTTATTATTTGTTCATTGTATTTTGTCTAAAGCTTTTGATTTTATAATTTCTGATTGATGAACAATTGTGGGACCAACAAAATTTCCTATGAGGAGCTCTGGTTTATTAGATTGGGCGCAAGGCACCACCAATCACGAAAACGATCTTACCTGATTACCAAGTGAGCATACATTCTATTCTCCTTTATTTGTAAATTGAAAATTGAATGAGTAATTATTCTAGAACAATGTGATTGAGGACAATTGGAAAATTGATAGAGCTATTCAACTGCATGCTACCTTATACCACTTCGATTTGCCCCAAAGTTTGGATTATGCCTATGGAGGATGGCTTAGTCCCCAAATAGTGTAATGTCCCAATCTATAACTTGGTAGTCTGTTCTAACTTGTAAGCTACACTTTATAAAAATGTTTACAGAAGTCATTATCTTAAGAAGTGGCCATGCCTATTTATAAAGCTAATCTTTACTCTTAATCAGATGCCTAACAATTTTCAAAGCCTTTGTAGAAGTTTATTTCAGAGAATTTGGGGACAGAATGAAGTATTGGACAACTTTCAACAACCCAAATGCATTTCCCATTTTAAGTTATGACATTGGTTGGCGATATCCATAACACTGCTCTTATCCATTTGGATATTTTGGCAACTGCAGTGCAAGAGATTCTACAGTGGAACCATACATTGTTGTTCATCATGTTCTGTTATCTCATGCATAAGTAGTTGAGCTCTACAAAGAATAATTTCAGGTTGTAAACTTTAACATTGAATATAGGGAAATATTTGTTCTTAAAAGGGCACATTTTAATATTGTAAATAGCTACCCGTAGCTTCTGAAATGGCTCAACTACTCTCCCTTTGGTTGAGCCTTAAAATCAAAAATAGAAAAGGCCTCAATGGATATAAAACCATTCAACCAAGGTTAGCTTTAGGGCTTGAAATTTGCAACAAAGCAATTTTCTTTTTAATTGGCCTAGAGGCTGCATAAATTTATTATTTACTAGCTTTATAATTTTGTTATTTATGCAAGCCAACCAAAAGGGTTTTATTGGCTTGGCTATTTTGGTACTGTTGTATGTTGCATTGACAAAATTGGTTTGGAGAGGAGGCTACAAGAAAACTGTGCTGACAATAAGCATTAAATATGACCTCAGAGTGGGGATGGGAATAGCTTGAAGTTGTTCATTAACTTCCTTCTCCTATATATGCCTCTATGAATCCAAAGCTTCTTTGGGACAACAAATGAGCATACATGTTATGGGGAGACTTATGTTGCAGAGTTAGAGAGCTTGAGATGCATATTTTAGGCCATTTCTTGATTGCACAGGCTAAATTTTTTATTCCTCTTTTTAGTCTATTGGAAGCTTATCCAGACCCACTATTCTTGAAATTTTATTGAAGCCATGTTAGTTTTCTCGAAATATTATGAATTAGTTTATTTTTGGCATTAATTTTGTTTCCATTTTTATGTACTGCACTGCAAAGCTTATTTAGCAATAATTTTAATTTTCATTGTGTAATCAGGACCCACCAGAATGCCTATTTACTAAAACTCACTAGAACTCTTATTATCTAAAACCGCTCTGCCAGCATTTGGCAGGAACTAAGCAACAATGCAGCCCTTGTTTATAACAGTTTGTCATTTCAATGTCTTTTTGAGCTTTAAAAAAAAGGATTGTAAGAATGATAAAGAGAATCCAAAATTAGGAAATAATTATAACATTATATATATATATATATATATATATATAATTTAAATTTATTAATCAATCTAAATTAATATAAATATATAATAAAATTAAAAAAATATATAAGTGTTAGCAGATTTATACAATTCATATAGATATGTGTTATGCTACTCGATTTATGATTGTTTTCCAATCAACGTTTGGGATCGCACTTTGTAATTCATCATCAAGGCAAGAGTAAAATGATATGAAAAATAATCAAATTGCAGATCCAGACCAACTTAAGAGAGAGGAGAAGAGTAAGAAAAGAGAGGAGGGGACATAAGGCTCAAGATAAGAGATTTCTACAATTAATAATAATAAGATGCAATTATTTTGGTTCTTTCTTTTCTCTATTTAGCTTGTCCAACTTTATCCATTTTTCTTCTTTCATCATATGATTCCAAATATTGATGCAAAAATATTTAACACAATTTAATCTAAAAATAGTTCCATCTTAATAAATATTAAATTTTAATTTATTTTTTTACTAGTTAAATATCTTAATTTATTTATAATACTGTGTCTTACAAACAATATAAAAATATGAAAGTCTACAACTAATCCCAACAAAATCGGCAACTACCTAGTATCCCACTTTTGGATCTACCCATGTTGTAATTTTCATTATATTTGCTTGGCCATCAACAGTCATATCAATATCAAAAACACCTACAATTAGTGTGACTCAGTGCCCCCTATACAAAATGGGGTCTTCTAGTTACAGTCATCATTGCAAAAAGTATACGGAATCGACACAAAAAGAAAACCTAGACGTTACATTAGAGGGTTCGAAGGGCCTGGATCCTCTGGGACCTCCCTCCATGCTTGGCCCGTTCCTGCCACCACCTTTCCCCTGTGTTGGTGTCGCTCCTCTAGATCTCCTTGCAGGGCATCACTTTGTCCATCATTCCTCCTACTTCCTCTTCATCGATTCCTCAACCCTATCCTTTTATTTCGTCTCCCTCTCTGGTCCTCCCCTCCACCACCTTGTGGTATCCTCCAGTAGTCTAAAACAATGCGTTAGAATAGTTTTTTCAAAGCTTTCCTTGTCTAGACTGGAATTGAGGACTCACTCACAGTCTTCGATGTACTGGCACATGACCTTCTACATATTTTTTGCCTCATTTTTCCTTGCAACTCTATTCTCCGTTGTATGATAGAACAATAAAGGATGAAGATGCACAAGGTACCCTGGAACACGAATCCATATTTTTTTGCGTGCAAAACCCAATTCCCGACTCAACCACTCGATTATGCCTTGATCAATTAAATCTTGTACCAAATGTTTCAATTCAAAGCATGATGTTGTCTTATGACCTTTTGTTTGACGATAGTCGTGAATAATATTTGTTATGATCCCAATGGTGGTTTGATTGTGGGTTCTTCTTTAATATTAGGTAATTAAATAAAACTTGATAGGAGAAATTATTGTAAAAAGGATTTAATAAGTTCTCCCAGTAGTGTGAACTATTTGGAAGGCACATCTTCAGATATCAGAGGTTGAAGTTCTTGATTTTGTTGCATGTCATTAATATAAAAATTTATCTTTTATATCAAAATATTAAATGAAAATCTGAAACTTCAAAAGTAACACAGATCACAACACCAAGAATTATTCTCAGGAAACCCTATTAAGGGAAAAAACCTGGTGGGGTTGAAATCCATAAATAATGCACTAGTAATAAAGTATCTCAGTTACAAGATCTTGACCTGTTAGAAGAAGATAGCTACAACTAGTACAAACTTCCTGTTAAAGGACAAACTCATTTCTTCGAGTCAGCAACCCTATTAAGAGTGATAGGATGAACCTTTCTTCGCTCGGAGCAACTTTCCCAATGTGAAGGTTAAATACACCTTCTGAAGGTTAAACCCATTGATACTCCTAAAGAGTTATTTTTTTGTCATTAGTTTTGTTAAAGTCATATTGATTGTCAAAGTCAGTTGGTGAATGAAGGATTCATAGGACTCATTGGGTAAAGAAAATAGTGCATTTGGTAAATACAAAGACAATTTTGGTAAAAGAAAATGAGAGACATGCACCAAGAAAATAAAGGCAGGCACTGATCATCGCATGATAGTTACTGAGTTGAGTATACATGTTACTGAGCAGGAATAAACCATGTTACCAAGTAACACAGGACACCATAACAGATTATGTTAGATACATTGAATTTGGACACCGAGCATAATTCTTTTTATAGATTTCAAGAAGATCGTTCAGTAAAACATTGAAGATATAAACAAAAATGATTGTGAACCTAAACTAAAGCCTAACCTCTAACCCTAAGAGTGGACAAACTTGAACAGTAAACCTAAACCAAATTCAGCTATGAACATAACCCTAAACCAAGCTCACCCATAACACTAAACTTTATCAAATTCAATGTTTTAAACATAATCCAAAACCTAATAATAATATTAATTTTCCATTGAGCATAAAATTATTTTAATATAAAATTTTATTTATTTAAAATAAATTTGTGTAAACCAAATTCAACTTTACACCTAAAACTAAATTAATATAAATTTATTAAAAACTAAAAGATCTTTAAATTAATTCCCAACTTGTAAAATAGCATTTTATATAATATTATTAAAAAAGATGCATTATATATAATAAATTATTAAAAACAAAATTATAATATAGAAATTTATAAAATTAAAAATAATTATCACTAATAAATATAATTTTTATATTATCTCTTTTTTAAGCTTGTATTATACTATTATCTCTTTTTCTTTTTTTTAACCTTCTATTATACTAGGCAACCATAGTGCAAGTGCTAGTTTACGAGACATACTAAGAAAAGTATTTTTGTAAATTAACTTTTATCCCATCACAACTGATCATGACTATTCTAGTTGGGTAGGAATAGATGTGATGCTGCCAAGAGTCTTCGAGTCTTGTCTTTGGTCACCTCATCCTCGTTAATGCTGAGTTAAAAGTTTGAAATATTAAATATTTGTCACAACAAAGTTATGATTAATCTTCTAACCAGGCTATTAGTCTTTGTTTTCAATGAAAAATATTAAAAATTATTTATTAAAAACTAATTTAATATTTAAATTAATTTTAATTATTTCTCATTAATATAATGCGGAAGGAAAAATAATTAAAATCTCATCCTTATGTCTTTTCCCTCTTTTTATGTGCTCACATTGATCAAAATTTTAAAAATTTTAACCATTCCGTTAGAGATGCTAAAAAAAAAGCAAAAGAAAAATAGGACAATCAAAACCAAAATAGCTAGAGATTCTCAAAAAGTAAGCACTTATAATATTTTTGATTAAAAAGTGAGCATGCATAACCACATATTCTCTCTATGTTCAAAATGATCAAACATTGAACCTCTATGCTCAAAAAATTAAATTCCTAACCTCTAATTTTTTCTCAAATTTTAAACATTTATAACCTATAAGCCTAACTTGCATATTCTATTCAAATTTTGAATATTTTGAAAACTATTTCAAGAATTCTTTACTACCCTTCTAATCTACACGTGCCTAAGCAATTTGAATATTTTGGAAACTATTTGAAGAATTCTTAACTACCCTTCTAATCTACACATGTGCCTAAGCCATTGTTGCTATATATATATATATATATATATATATATATATATATATATATATATAAAATAGATTTTCGTAAAATTTTCAACATCTTATCTTCATGATCTACATATTTTATAATTGAAAACCACAAAATAATTTGCTCATGTAGGAGGAGCATTTCTATCCAATGGTATGGTTGAAAATACTCAGAATGATAGACATGCAGATTATAGAATTGTTAAGTTGTTTGACCAAATTCTTATATATATATATATATATATATATATATATATATATATATATATATATATATATATATATATATATATATATATATATATATATATATGGGTATGTGCAGGATCATGAGGGGCCAAACTATGCTCTTAAGTGGCAATGAAAAATCAGAAAATCAAGATTAGTCAACTTGACGTGAAAAAATGAACTAGTTATCTACCTAATATCAAAAAGTTGTAAGAACATAATTTGTAGGAAATTGAATGTAGTTTCTACACTACTAAGCTTTTTTTGAAAAAAAATTAATATGATTGGTAAAAAGTATAGATTGCAATGCAGCACTACAAACATTTCAGCAAAAAAATAAGAAGTATGTGTATGTCTGACCACCCTAATCAAAAGAAAATGATAATATTTTTTTATAATATTCTATATATAAGTAGCTGAATCATGCCCGGATGTGACGCATATTTTTTGGTATTTTTATTCCAAACAGATAATTAATTATGATTTTTTTGCTACAGCGCTTTCAGAATTTAAAAACTCTCATGTGTAACCACCTTTACTCATTGAAAACTCATCATAATTTAATTTTTTAAAATTTTTTCTTATACTAGATGAAGCATAGAATGCGACGCATCTTTCGGATTTCAAAAATGTTATACGGTTTGAAAGTTATAGCTATTTTTCCATCAGTATGTCAATCAGGACTTTAGACATAAGTGAACTAGAAAATAACTAATAAATACTTAACGAATTCAAAATCTGACAGCACTTATATTGATGGAAAGCTAACAATCATCCAAAGAAACCCTTTTCATTTTATCAAAATCGGGTGGGGAAAAAGTCGTCAACCTAATGGTCGAAGTGTCGATATAAGAAAAATAGAGAAAAAACACATTTTTTGCACACCTTCAGCGTTGACCATGGGGCTTTGGTTTCCAAAGCTTTTACCAAGCCTAATCAGGTACCCAATTTTTTCATGTACCCGATTTTGTTTGAATTTGAATTTTGAAAAGTTTCCCCCTCCCACTCTTTTTTTATTTCCCTTTAATTTTCATGTTTTTTTCTTTCACCCCGACAATCAATAATTTATATATTTTATATTTATGTTTTATATTTTACGTTTTATATTTTATATTATATAGTATATATATTATATATATTATTTATTTATATTATATATTCGATAATATCAATTTAAACGACCTAAGTATATAGTCTGTTCAGATTTATATTAAATGCAATATTTTTATATTATAATATAAATGTTACATAATATATATATATATATATATATATATATATATATATAAAATATTGTTGCACATATATAATATAATGTCTAATATATATAATATATAAAATGAATAGGACATTAATATATTGTATATTTGATAATATATATTAAATGTAATATCTAATATATCTTATATATTTAGTCTATTATATATTATATTTTTTCAAATATTTTATATATTATTTTAATATTTAATTTAAGTTATAACAGATCCTCTCATGAGACAACAGGTCGAATCGGGGTCGCTAGATGTCTTAAGGGGTAATTAGGGTTTGTGAGGCAACTTCGGATGTACAGTGACCATTTGGAAGGCAATAGGGCATGTCCAAGGACCAATGTACCAAATTTTAATGACTTTTTCCTAGTCGAACTTGAAAAGGGTCCATGGGGTGCTCTCAGGAGACCACATGTCCAATCAGTGTCGCTAGGTGTCTTAAGGAGTCATCAAGGCTCGTGAGACAACCTTTGATGCACGGTGACCATTTGGAACGCATTAGGACATGTCAAAGGACCTAACTCCATAATTTAGATGAATTTTGATTAGTCAAACTCAAAAACGGTCCATGGGGTGCTCTTGGGAGACCATTGTGCGATTTAGGGTCGATAGGTGACTTAAGGGGTCATCGGGGTTCCAAATGAAACTTTCGATGAATGGTGATCCTTTGGAACGCATTAGGATATAACAAATGACCTACGTACCAAATTTGGATAACTTTTGCCTAGTAGAACTCGAAAGGGGTCCATGGGGTGCTCTCGGGAGACCACATGTCGAATCGAGGTCGGTAGGCCTATTAAGAGGTCATTAGGGTTCCAAATGAAACTTTGATGGAATGGTGACCCTTTGTAATGCATTAGGATATGTCATAGGACCTATGTACCAAATTTGGATGACTTTTGCCAAGTAAAACTCGAAAGGGGTCCATGGTGTGCTCTCAGGAGACCACATGTCGAAATGGGGTCGGTAGGCCTGTTAAGGGGTCATTAGGGTTCCAAATAAAACTATGATGGAATGGTGACCCTTTGGAATGCATTAGGACATGTCATAGGACCTACATACCAAATTTGGATGACTTTTTCCTAGTAGAATTCGAAAGGGGACCATGGGGTGCTCTTAGGAGACCACATGTTGAAACAAGGTCGGTAGGCTTGTTAAGGGGTCATTAGGGTTACAAATGCAACTTGGATGGAATGGTGACCCTTTGGAACACATTAGGACATGTTAGAGGACCTATGTACCAAATTTGTATGACTTTTTCCTAGTAGAACTCAAAAAGGGTCCATGGGGTTCTCTGAGGAGACCACATGTCGAATCAGGGTCGGTAAGCCTGTTAAGGGGTCATGAGGGTTCCAAATGTGACTTTGATGGAATGGTGACCCTTTGGAATGCATTAGGACATGTCAGAGGACCTACGTACCAAATTTGGATAACTTTTTTCTAGTAGAACTCAAAAGGGGTCCATGGGGTGGTCTCGGGAGACCACATGTCGAATCATGGTGCGTAGGCTTTTTAAGGGGTCATTAAGGTTCTAAATGAAACTTCTATGGAATGGTGACCCTTTCAAATTCATTAAGACATGTCAGAGGACCTATGTACCAAATTTGGATGACTTTTTCTTAGGAAAATGCAAAAGGGGTCCATGGGGAGCTCTCGGGAGACCACATGTCGAAATGGGGTCAGTAGGCATGTTAAGGGGTCATTAGGGTTCAATATGCAACTTATATGGAACCATGACCATTTGGAATGCATTAGGACTCCCTAGGGGTCAAAAGGGGTCAGGGGGACTCCCTAGGGGTCCTAACATGTACTAGGACCCCTAGGGAGTTCCTGTGACCCCTTTTGACACATTGAAATGCTCAAGTGTGTCTTAAGGGATCCTTTTGACTCTCTAGGGTTCCTAACGCATGATAAGGCATACTAGGACCCCTAGGGAGTCATCGTGACCCCTTTTGACACATTGGAATGCTCAAGTGTGTCTTAAGGGGTCCTACAACCCCTTAAGACACACTTGAGCATTCCAATGTGTCAAAAGGGATCACGATGAATCCCTAGGGGTCCTAGTACGCTTTATCACGTGTTAGGAACCATAGGGAGTCCCTGTGACTCCTTTTGACACATTGGAATGCTCAAGTGTCTCTTAAGGGGTCCTACGACCCCTTATGACACACAAGAGAATTCCAATGTGTCAAAAGGGGTCACGATGATTCCCTACGGGTCGTAGTATGCTTTATCATGCGATAGGACACCTAGGGAGTCCCCGTGACCCCTTTTGACACATTGGAATGCTCTAGTGTGTCTTAAGGAGTTTTAGGACCCCTTAAGACACACTTGAGCGTACCAATTTGTCAAAAGAGGTCATGGGGACTCCCTAGGTGTCCTAGTATGTGTTAGGAACCTTTAGGAGTCCCCTTGACCCCTTTTGACACATTGGAATACTCAAGTATGCCTTAAGGGGTCGTAGGACCCCTTAAGACACACTTGCACTTTCCAATGTGTCAAAATGGGTCACGGAGACTCCTTAGGGGTCCTAGTATGCTTTATCACGTGTTAGGACACCTAGGGAGTCCCCTTGACCCCTTTTGACAGATTGGAACGCTCAAGTGTGCCTTAAGGGGTCCTACGACCCCTTAAGGCACACTTGAGCATTACAATGTGTCAAAAGGGGTCAGGGGGACTCCCTAGGGGTCCTAACACGTACTAGGACCCCTAGGGAGTCCTTGTGACCCCTTTTGACACATTGGAACGCTCAACTGTGTCTTAAGGGGTCCTTTTGACTCCTTAGGGTTCCTAACGCATGATAAGGCATACTAGGACCCCTAGGGAGTCATCATGACCCCTTTTGACACATTGCAATGCTCTAATGTGTCTTAAGGGGTCGTAGGACCCCTTAAGACACACTAGAGCATTCCAATGTGTGAAAAGGGGTCACGGGGACTCCCTAGGTGTCCTAGTACGCGTTAGGACCCTCAGGGAGTCCCCCTGACCCCTTTTGACACATTGGAAAGCTCAAGTGTGCCTTAAGGGGTCATAGGACCCCTTAAGGCACTCTTGAGCATTCCAATGTGTCAAAAGGGGTCACGGGGACTCCCTAGGTGTCCTAACGCGTGATAAAGCGTAACAGGACCCCTAAGGAGTCCCCGTGACCCCTTTTGACACATTGGAATGCTCAAGTGTGCCTTAAGGGGTCGTATGACCCCTTAAGGCACACTTGAGCATTCCAATGTGTCAAAAGGGGTCACAGGGACTCCCTGGGTGTCCTAGTACATGTTAGGACCCCTAAGGAGTCCTTGACCCCTTTTGACACATTAGAATGCTCAAGGGTACCTTAAGGGATCGTAGGACCCCTTAACACACACTTGAGCATTCCAATGTGTGAAAAGGGGTCACGGGGACTCCTTAGGGGTCCTAGTATGCTTTATCATGCGTTAGGACACCTAGGGAGTCCCTGTGACCCTTTTTGACACATTGGAATGCTCAAGTGTGCCTTAAGGGGTCGAAGGACCCCTTAAGACACACTTGAGCATTTCAATGTGTGAAAAGGGGTCATGGGGACTCCTTAGGGGTCATAGTACACTTTATCACACATTTGGACACCTAGGGAGTCCCCGTGACCCCTTTTGACACATTGGAACGCTCAAGTGTTCCTTAAGGCACACTTGTGCATTCCAATGTGTCAAAAGGGGTCACAGGGACTCCCTAGGTGTCCAAACGTATGATAAAGTGTACTAGGACCCCTAAGGAGTCCCCGTGACCCCTTTTGACACATTGCAATGCTCAAGTGTGTCTTAAGGGGTTGAAGGACCCCTTAAGACACACTAGAGCATTCCAATGTGTCAAAAGGGGTCACGGGGACTCCCTAGGTGTCCTAGTACACGTTAGGACCCTTAGGGAGTCCCCCTGACCCCTTTTGACACATTAGAATGCTCAAGTGTGCCTTAAGGGGTCGTAAGACCCCTTAGGGCACACTTGAGCATTCCAATGTGTCAAAAGGGGTCACGAGGGCTACCTAGGTGTCCTAACATGTGATAAAGCATACGCGTTAGGACACCTAGGGAGTCCCCGTGACTGCTTTTGACACATTGGAACACTCATGTGCGCCTTAAGGGGTCCTACGACCCCTTAACACACACTTGAGCATTCCAATGTATCAAAAGGGGTCATGGGGACTCCCTGGGTGTCCTAGTACGTGTTAGGACCCCTAAGGAGTCCCCCTGACCCCTTTTGACACATTGGAACACTCAAGGGTGCCTTAAGGCGTTGTAGGACCCTTTAAGACACACTTGAGCGTTCCAATGTGTGAAAAGTGGTCATGGGGACTCCTTAGGGGTCCTAGTATGCTTTATCATGCGTTAGGACACCTAGGGAGTCCTCGTGACCCCTACTGACACATTGGAATGCTCAAGTGTGCCTTAAGGGGTCGTAGGAACCCTTAAGACACACTTGAGTCTTCCAATGTGTGAAAAGGGATCACGGGGACTCCTTAGAGGTGCTAGTATGCTTTATCACGTATTAGGACACCTAGGGAGTCCCCGTGACCCCTTTTGACACATTGGAATGCTCAAGTGTGCCTTAAGGGGTCGTAGGACCCCTTAAGAAACACTTGAGTGTTCCAATGTGTGAAAAGGGGTCACGGGGACTCCTTACGGGTGCTAGTATGCTTTATCACGCGTTAGGACACATAGGGAGTCCCCGTGACCCCTTTTGACATAGGAACGGTCAAGTGTGCCTTAAGGGGTCGTAGGACCCCTTAAGGCACACTTGAGCCTTCCAATGTGTCAAAAGGCATCACGGGGACTCCCTAGGGGTCCTAATGTGTGATATAGCGTACTAGGACCCCTAAGGAGTCCCCGTGACCCCTTTTGGCACATTGCAATACTCAAGTGTGTCTTAAGGGGTCGAAGGACCCCTTAAGACACACTTGAACGTTGCAATGTGTCAAAAAGGGTCACGATGACTCCCTAGGGGTCCTAGTATGCTTTATCATGCATTAGGACCCATAGGGAGTCCCCGTGACCCCTTTTGACACATTGGAACACTCAAGTGTGTATTAAGGGGTCCTACGACCCCTTATGACACACTAGAGCATTCCAATGTGTCAAAAGGGGTCACGATGATTCCCTAGGGGTCCTAGTACGCTTTATCACGTGTTAGGATACCTAGGGAGTCCCCGTGACCCCTTTTGACACATTGGAATGCTCAAGTGTGCCTTAAGGGGTCGTACGACCCCTTAAGATACACTTAAGCATTCCAATGTGTGAAAAGGGGTCACGAGGACTCCTTAGGGGTCCTAGTATGCTTTATCACGCATTAGGACACCTAGGGAGTCCCCGTGACCCCTTTTGAAAATTGGAATGCTCAAGTGTGCCTTAAGGGGTCCTACGATCCCTTAAGGCACACTTGAGCATTCGAATGTGTCAAAAAGGGTCACAGGGACTCCCTATGTGTCCTAAAATGTGAAAAAGTGTACTAGGACCCCTATGGAGTCCCCGTGACCCCTTTTGACACATTGCAATGCTCAAGTGTGTCTTAAGGGGTCGAAGGAGCCCTTAAGACACACTTGAGCATTGCAATGTGTCAAAAGGGGTCACGATAACTCCCTAGGGGTCCTAGTACACTTTATCACGTGTTAGGACCCCTAGGGAGTCCTTGTGACCCCTTTTGACACATTGGAATGCTCAAGTGTTCCTTAAGGGGTTGTAGGACCCCTTACGACACACTTGAGCATTCCAATGTGTGAAAAGGGGTCACGGGGACTCCTTAGAGGTCCTAGTACACTTTATCACGTGTTAGGACACCTAGGGAGTCCCCGTGACCCATTTTGACACATTGGAATGCTCAAGTGAGCCTTAAGGGGTCTTACGATCCCTTAAGGCACACTTAAGCTTTCCAATGTGTCAAAAGGGGTCACGGGGACTCCCTAGTGGTCCTAACGTGTGATAAAGCATACTAGGACCCCTAAGGAGTCCCCGTGACCCCTTTTGACACATTGCAACACTCAAGTGTGTCTTAAGGGTTTGAAGGACCCCTTAAGATACACTTGAGCATTGCAATGTGTCAAAAGGGGTTGCGGGGACTCCCTAGGTGTCCTAACACGTGATAAAGCGTACTCAGACCCCTAAGGAGTCCCCGTGACCCCTTTTCACACATTGGAATGCTCAGGTGTGTCTTAAGGAGTCCTAGGACCCCTTAAGGAACAATTGAGCATTCCAATGTGCTCAAAAGGGTTCACGGGGAGTCCTTAGGGGTCCTAGTACGCTTTATCATGCATTAGGACATCTAGGGAGTCCCCCTGACCCCTTTTGACACATTGGAATGCTCAAGTGTGCCTTAAGGGGTCCTACAACCCCTTAAGGCACACTTGAGCATTCCAATGTGTCAAAAGGTGTCAGAGTGACTCCCTAGGGGTCCTAACACATACTAGGACCCCTAGGGAGTCCCCGTGACCCCTTTTGACACATTGGAATGCTCAAGTGTGTCTTAAGGGGTCCTTTTGACTCCCTAGGGTTCCTAACGTGTGATAAGGCATACTAGGACCCCTAGGGAGTCATCGTGACCCCTTTTGACACATTGCAACGCTCTAGTGTGTCTTACGGGGTCGTAGGACCCCTTAAGACACACTAGAGAATTCCAATGTGTCAAAAGGGGTCACGGGGACTCCCTAGGTGTCCTAGTACGTGTTAGGATCCTCAGGGAGTCCGTTTGACCCCTTTTGACATATTGGAATGCTCAAGTGTGCCTTAAGGGGTCATAGGACCTCTTAAGGCACACTTGAGCATTCCAATGTGTCAAAAGCGGTCAAGGGGACTCCCTAGGTGTCCAAACATGTGATAAAGCATACTAGAACCCCTAAGGAGTCCCCGTGACCCCTTTTGACACATTGCAATGCTCAAGTGTGTCTTAAGGGTTGAAGGACCCCTTAAGACACACTAGAGCATTGCAATGTGTCAAAAGGGGTCACGGGGACTCTCTAGGTGTCCTAGTACGTGTTAGGACCCTTAGGGAGTCCCCTTGACCCCTTTTGACACATTGGAATGCTCAAGTGTGCCTTAAGGGGTCGTAGGACCCCTTAGGGCACACTGAGTGTTCCAATGTGTCAAAAGGGGTCACGGGGACTCCCTAGGTGTCCTAATGCGTGATAAAGCATACACGTTAGGACACCTAGGGTGTGCCTGTGACCCCCTTTGACACATTGGAATGCTCAAGTGTGCCTTAAGGGGTCCTACGACCTCTTAAGGCACACTTGAGCATTCCAATGTATCAAAAGGGGTCACGGGGACTCCCTGGGTGTCCTAGTACGTGTTACGACCACTAAGGAGTCCCCCTGACCCCTTTTGACACATTGGAACTCTCAAAGGTGCCTTATGGGGTCGTAGGACCCCTTAAGACACACTTGAGCATTCGAATGTGTGAAAAGGGGTCACGGGGACTCCTTAGGGGTTGTAGTATGCTTTATCATGCGTTAGGACACCTAGGAGTCCCTGTGACCCCTTTTGACACATTGGAATGCTCAAGTGTGTGTTAAGCGGTCGTAGGACCCCTTAAGACACACTTGAGTGTTCCAATGTGTGAAAATGGGTCACGGGGACTCCTAAGGGGTCCTAGTATGCTTTATCACACGTTAGGACTCCTAGGGAGTTCCTATGACCCCTTTTGACACATTGGAATGCTCAAGTGTGCCTTAAGGGTTCGTAAGACCCCTTAAGACACACTTGAGTGTTCCAATATGTCAAAAGGGGTCACAATGACTCCCTATGGGTCCTAGTACACTTTATCACACATTAGGACCCCTAAGGAGTCCCCCTGACCCCTTTTGACACATTGGAATGCTCAAGTGTGTCTTAAGGGGTCCTACGACCCCTTATGACACACTAGAGCATTCCAATGTGTCAAAAGGGGTCACGATGATTCCCTAGGGGTCCTAGTATGGTTTATCACAAGTTAGGACACCTAGGGAGTCCCCGTGACCCCTTTTGACACATTGGAACGCTCAAGTGTGCCTTAACGGGTCGTAGGACCCCTTGAGACACACTTGAGCATTCCAATGTGTGAAAAGGGGTCACGAGGACTCCCTAGGGTCCTAGTATGCTTTATCAGATGTTAGGACCCCTAGGGAGTCCCCGTGACTCCTTTTGACACATTGGAATGTTTAAGTGTTCCTTAAGGGGTCGTAGGACCCCTTAAGATGCACTTGAGTGTTCCAATGTGTGAAAAGGGGTCATGGGGACTCGAGGTCGGTAGGCCTGTTAAGGGGTGAATAGGGTTCAAAATGAAACTTCGATGGAATGGTGACCCTTTGGAATGCATTAGATCATGTTAGAGGACCTACATACCAAATTTGGATGACTTTTGCCTAGTAGAACTTGAAAGGGGTCCATGGGCTGCTCTCGAGAGACCACATGTAGAAACGGGGTCCGTAGGCCTGTTGAGGGGTCATTAGGCTTTTAAATGCAACTTCAATGGAATGGTGACCCTTTCTAACACATTAGAACATATCAGAGCACCTACGTGCCAAATTTGGATGAGTTTTTCCTAGTAGAATGTGAAAGGGGTCCATGGGGTGCTCTCGAGATACCTCATGTCGTATTGGGGTTGGTAGGCCTGTCAAAGGGTCATTAAGGTTAGAAATGAAACTTTGATGGAACGATGACCCTATGTACCAAATATGGATGTCTTTTGCCAAGTAGAACTTAAAAGGGGTCCATGGGGTGGTCTCGAGAGACCACATGTCGAATCAAGGTCGGTAGGCCTGTTAAGGGGTCATTAGGTTTACAAATGCAACTTGGATGGAATGGTGACCCTTTGGAATACATTAGGACATGTTAGAGGACCTATGTACCAAATTTGTATGACTTTTTCCTAGTAGAACTCAAAAAGAGTCCATGGGGTTCTCTGAGGAGACCACATGTCGAATCAGGGTCGGTAGGCCTGTTAAGGGGTCATTAGGGTTCCAAATGCAAATTTGATGGAACGGTGACCCTTTGGAATGCATTAACACATGTCAAAGGACCTACGTACCAAATTTGGATGACTTTTTTCTAGCAGAACTCAAAAGAGGTCCATGGGGTGGTCTCGGGAGACCACATGTCGAATCATGGTGTGTAGGCCTATTAAGGGGTCATTAGGGTTCTAAATGAAACTTCTATGGAATGGTGATCCTTTCAAATTCATTAAGACATGTCAGAAGATCTATGTACCAAATTTGGATGACTTTTTTCTAGTAGAACGCAAAAGGGGTCCATGGGGAGCTCTCAGGAGACCACATGTCGAAATGGGGTCAATAGGCATGTTAAGGGGTCATTAGGGTTTGAAATGCAACTTCTATGGAACCGTGACCCTTTGGAATGCATTAGAACTCCCTAAGGGTCAAAAGGGGTCACGGGGACTCCCTAGGTGTCCTAACACATACTAGGACCCCTAGGGGGTCCCCCTGACCCCTTTTGACACATTGAAATGCTCAAGTGTGTCTTAAGGGGTCCTTTTGACTCCCTAGGGTTCCTAACGCATGATAAGGTGTACTAGGACCCCTAGGGAGTCATCGTGACTCCTTTTGACACATTGGAATGCTCAAGTGTGTCTTAAGGGGTCCTACGACCCCTTATGACACACTAGAGCATTCCAATGTGTCAAAAGGGGTCACGATGATTCCCTAGGGGTCCTAGTATGCTTTACCACATGTTAGGACACATAGGGAGTTCTCGTGACCCCTTTTGACACATTGGAATGCTCTAGTGTGTCTTAAGGGGTCGTAGGACCCCTTATGACACACTAGAGCATTCCAATGTGTCAAAAGGGGTCACGATGATTCCCTAGGGGTCCTAGGACAGCTAGGGAATCCTCGTGACCCCTTTTGACACATTGGAATGCTCAAATGTGCCTTAAGGGGTCGTAGGAACCCTTAAGACACACTTGAGCATTCCAATGTGTGAAAAGGGGTCACGGGGACTCCTTAGGGGTCCTAGTACACTTTATCACGCGTTAGGACACCTAGGGAGTTCCCGTGATCCCTTTTGACACATTGGAATGCTCAAGTGTGCCTTAAGGGGTGCTAACATGTGATAAAGTGTACTTGGACCCTTAGGGAATCATCGTGACCTCTTTTGACACATTGGAATGCTCTAGTGTGTCATAAGGGGTCATAGGACCCTTTAAGACACACTTGAGAATTTCAATGTGTCAAAAGGG
Source organism: Chamaecyparis obtusa (assembly GCA_027943335.1). Classification (NCBI taxonomy): domain Eukaryota; kingdom Viridiplantae; phylum Streptophyta; class Pinopsida; order Cupressales; family Cupressaceae; genus Chamaecyparis; species Chamaecyparis obtusa. The sequence goes on along the minus strand of BSBK01001469.1, from coordinate 2,591,690 downwards.
GTCACAGGGACTCCCTAGAGGTCCTAACGCGTGATAAGGTGTCCTAGGACCCCTAGGGAGTCATCGTGACCCCTTTTGACACATTAGAACACTCAAGTGTGTCTTAAGGGGACACGATGACTCCCTAGGGGTCCTAGTACACTTTATCACGCGTTAGGAACCCTAGGGAGTCAAAAGGACCTCTTATGACACACTTGAATGTTCCAATGTGTCAAAAGGGGTCATGGGGACTCCCTATGTGTCCTAACATGTGATAAAGCATACTAGGACCCCTAGGGAATCATCGTGACCCCTTTTGACATATCATGACCCCTAGGGAGTCCCCATGACCCCTTGTCATGCGTTAGGACCCCTAGGGAGTCTCTCTCTGCCTCTAGTGAACTATTCTTCAAAGCGTCCATTTTTGCATAGTTAGGGTTTACAACACCTATAAAAGGCACATTTAATACAAAGATTTAGCCGACCACATTAGTACATATATAATATACATTATATATATCATATGCCTCTTTTTTATATATATTATATACATAAATATATGTAAAAGTTCAATTGTTTTCATTTGCTCCCGCCATTTTTTCATCAGTTGGGGAATATCGAGTACCTGATATTTTTGAGTACCCAATTTTTGCCAGGCAATATTTGACGAAAATATTCCCTGTCCCCACAGAGAAGACAATCGTGGGATTTTATACTTTTTTCACACGTTGCAAAACAAAAAATGTGATTTGGGGCCCATTGTTTGATTTTTGTCGACTTGGGGTTTCACCATGGGAAGCACCAGACGTCGAAAGGCTAAACGTAAGAGGAAGCTGACAGATGATGAAATTCAGGCATATAGGGAAAAAGATAAGGAAAACCACCGAAGAAGGAGAGAAGGTATGTTAACCATTGATCGAGGTGACCCCGTAAATGTAGTTGTAAGTGAAGAGGATGTTAAATTTGAAAATGCACAGATGCAGATTGAAAATGTAGACTTTGGGAACGAAAATGTTGCACAAGAACGACATGAATGTTATACATCTCCAAATTATATGCAAAATGAAGTCCCTTGGAATTAGGATAATCAATCTTCAAATTCGGAGCTTTCAAAAACACCTAAATGGTTAATTGAAATTGAGGAGAACATTATGAATAATTGGGAAGGAAAGAGGTCACATAGAACCGTTAGGTTGTGGGCTTCAAGACTTTATGATCAATTTTTTCAAAACAAGACATTGGTTGAGAAATGTCAAATTTTTGTGCAGTTGTTAAAGATGCAAAAGATGAGACCTATGCTTGTGAAATTGAAGATTCGTGTGAACAAAAAAATGGAGAGAAATGCCATTGTTGTGAAAAATATTTTCAATGCTCTCAATAAAATTGGGAAGATTAGTAGAGAAAAAGACAAGAGAGTTGCTCAGAGGGTTATTACAACCTCCTTAGTAAGTCATCAGTTGAGAAAGGCTCATTTGATGAGACAAACTTGTGTTGACTTCAATATAGACTGTAAAACTTTGGGTAGAGCACTTACAAGAAGAGAAAGACTTGATGATCTGCTTCAAATTGATACATGGGCTTATGGTGGGAGACTTCCACATTTCGATAAGAAGCTAACAGATGTTGTCAAGGATGAAATTCAACAATTTTGGGATGCTAACATAAGAGTGTCACCAAATGTGAAGGATGTCTTGAAGTTGAGAGTTGGCAATTGAGACCGCACTCCACATCCTAAACATTATGTGGAGGTAAGTCAAACAATGTTGTATAAAAATTTTTGTGAGACACATCCAACATTGAAAATATCACAAAGGTCTTTTGAATCCGTGAAGCCATTTTATTGTGTACCCCTTAAGATTCGAAATACATGTTGTTGCAAATATCATGTTGAGTTTTCAATGCATCATGAATTATTACGGTCCATTCATTCTAAATTTCATACTAATGAAATGCTAGAGGATTGTAGTGCAAGTGGTCTTCCCAAATCATCAAGAGACTTGCTAGATCAATTTTTATGTCATAGAGATGATGGTTGTTTATTTTATAAAAAAAATTGCTTAAATGCCAAGTGCTCAGAATGTGGTGGCTTGTCCAAGTTTAGAACATGTTTTCATGAGGGTTTGGAACACAATTTTGGAAAGACACTCATCCAAAAAAAGGTATACGAAATAGTGAAATATACATTGAAGAGTGGAGGTGAAGGCTCTAGATGTGAGTTAGTTGCAAAAGAATACAATGTTGCTGATTTTATCTCAGAGTTCAAGAAAAATCTTTTTTACAAGTATGCAAGACATAGTCACAGGTCTCAATGGTTGTATCAACAATTCAGGACATGTAAGGACACTTTCCCCATTGGAACTATTATATCCGTTGTAGATTTTGCAGAGAACTATACATTGCAGCCCCAAAATGAGACTCAAGCTCAATATTACAATTCGATTCAAGTTCCTATTTTTGTACACATCACATATAGACATTCCCCTGATAGCACAAAAGATGAGCGAAAGATAATCAGAGAGTACCATTTTTATATGAGTGACGAAAGGTCTCACTCTCATGAGTTTGTTCAACATTGTTTCCAGAACTATTTTGACTTCTTGCAGGAAAATGGTATTGCTATGGATAGGCATCTCATTTGGTCAGATAATTGCACTGGTCAATTTAAGAATGCCAGAATGTTTTATTGGTTGTGTAGAATGCATGTGGAGAGAGGTGTACCTCATATTTGGAGTTTTTTTGAGTTAGGGCATGGGAAAGGGGAGCATGACAGAGTAGGTGTGTGTGTCAAGAGAGCTCTAGTTAAGGAGAAATTAAGGATTTCAGGTGCTGTACTTCTTGATGCTCATTCTATTGTTGATTGGTGTACTTTAGCATTGTCACAGGGGGGGACTCTTGATTCTACAGTGCATAGATTCTTTTGGTTGGTTGAGGACAGAACTATAGGAGATAGATTGGATTGTCAAACAGTGAAAGACTCTTCAAAAATGCATTCATTCCGAAGCTCCAATAGTAGTACATGGACCATTTGGACACAAGAGTTGGCTTGTTTTTGCCCCATGTGTTTTCAGTATGATTGGGATCATTGCGAGTCAAGTGAGTGGGTGGATACATGGGTTCCACAGTATCTAACTCCTTTATCTTTGACACTCTCTATAAGAAATGATGACATGGACACTTCAGTTGACTATGACCATCTTTTAGATCTTTTGAAGCCAGGAGATGTTTTTGCATTGGTTGCACTGTAGGGGAATGATGAGAGGTCAGATTATTGGTTAGCACATTGTGTACAAGGTAAACAAAAGCTTGTACAACCAATGACAGATGGTGATGGGTTCACATATCCTACTGGTTCAGTTGTTGTTGCAGGAACATGGCTATGAACATACATGATTAGAAAGAATGGAGTTCCCGCATTTGAAGACTATGAGAAGCACAAAACTATTCTTATGTATTCACACCTTGTTATAGCAACAAATGTCAAGTTGTCAAAGCATCAAGGAAGACCAAAGACAAAAGAACTTTGGACTATTACTACTGCTGATCATGAAGCACTATTGGAGAACCTGAAGCAAAGAGATGACCCTTCAGGAACACTTGACTAGGTAATAAGTTAACTTAGTGCATTATTTTCTAAGTTTGTTAAGCTTAATTTCAATACATTAATTTGACCTTTCTTAGATTGTATTTTGAGTCGATAAACTTGGTTTTGTATGTGGAATGTAACTTGTGCAGGAGCACCTATGAAGATGCCTATGGTCACCATGGATCCAATTAGAGATAGAAGGACAAAAGGATCCTTAATGGTTAATTGAGATCTTTTGAAGCCTATAATGGAAATTTGTAACAATCAATTTGATTTAAAAGTTAAATGTCCTAAAACTCTTCATAAGGACTTATGACCAAAATCATGTATGGGTGGCCAATAGTGCCAAGAAGAGATCTTACATGTCATATACTTATGTCATTTGCATGGTTTGAATTCTTACATGTTTGATTGTTGTTTGTAATGCTTTAAGGATATTATTTTTTATCAAATTTAACAAGCTTAATCATGATTAATTTCACAGTTCAAATTTCAAACATACCACTAACAGTCAGTTGCAAGCGGCTCATATCTCAGACCTCGTGAGAGGTATTGAAAAACTATTAGTTGCTACGAGATCATGTTTTCGAGATCTACAATAACCTCTCTCAGTTTTGGGCAATTCGACTTCATTTGTATTTGGCAAGGCGATCTCAGTCGATGCCAAAACTTGCAGTGAGGGTCAGTTGAAAGTGGCTCAGCAGTGTATCTTTCAAACCGTCTAACCTAGCATCAAACCATCTACTCCATCAGCTCTGGTTGGCTGGGTAAATGCCAGTGACAACCCCATTCTACCCACAAAGTCATGAAAATGCTCGCGACCACGCTCGACCCAAGTGACCCCAAGGTGCACTAAGCATGATTGGGCAGCAATCTTCTGGGGCTCGTATCTTGGACCTCGTCAGAGCTATCAACAAACTATAAGGTGCTATGGGATCATGTTTTAGAGGTCTACAATAACCTCTCTCAGTTTTGGGTGATTCGACTTCGTTTGCATTTGGCAAGGCGATCTTAGTCGATGCCAAAACTTGCAGTGAGGGTCAGCTGAAAGTGGCTCAGCATTGTATCTTTCAAACCATCTGACCTGGCATCGAATCGCCTACTCCATCAGCTCTGGTTGGCTGGGTAAACACTAGTGACAACCCCATTCTACCCACAAAGTCACGAAAACACTGGCGACCACGCTCGTCCCAAGTGACCCCAAGGTGCACTAAGCAAGATTGGGCAGCGATCATCTGGGGCTCGTATCTCAGACCTCATGAGAGCTATCAACAAATTGTTAGGTGCTACGAGATCATGTTTTTGAGTTCTACAATAACCTCTCTCAATTTTGGGCGATTTGACTTCATTTGCATTTGGCAAGGCGATCTCAGTCGATGCCAAAACTTGCAATGAGGGTTAGTTGAAAGTGGCTCAGCAGGGTATCTTTCAAACCATCCAACCTGGCATCAAACCGTCTACTCCATTGGCTCTGGTTGGCCAGGTAAATTCCAGTGACAACCCCATTCTACCCACAGAGTCACGAAAATGCTCGCGACCACGCCCGACCCAAGTGACCCCAAGGTGTACTAAGCACAATTGGGCAGCAATCTTCTGGGGCTCATATCTTGGACCTCATGAGAGCTATTGAAAAACTATTAGGTACTACGAGATCATGTTTTTGAGGTCTATAATAACCTCTCTCAGTTTTGGGCGATTCAACTTCGTTTGCATTTGGCAAGGCGATCTCAGTTGATGCCAAAACTTGTAGTGAGGATTAGTTGAAAGTGGCTCAGCAGCGTATCTTTCAAACCGTCTGACTTGGCATCAAACCGTCTACTCCATCGGCTCTAGTTGGCCGGGTAAATGCCAGTAACAACCCCATTCTACCCACAGAGTCATGAAAACGCTCGCAACCACGCTCGACCCAAGTGACCCCAAGGTGCACTAAGCATGATTGGGCAGTGATCTTCTAGGGCTCGTATCTCAGACCTCATGAGAGTTATCAACAAACTATAAGGTGCTACGGGATCATGTTTTTGAGGTCTACAATAACCTCTCTCGATTTTGGGTGATTCGACTTCATTTGCATTTGGCAAGGTGATCTTAGTTGATGCCAAAACTTGCAGTGAGGGTCAGTTGAAAGTGGCTCAGCAGCGTATCTTTCAAACCGTCCAACTTGGCATCGAACCATCTGCTCCATCAGCTTTTTTTGGCCGGGTAAACACCAGTGACAACCCCATTCTACCCACAAAGTCATGAAAACACTCGCGACCATGCTTGACCCAAGTGACCCCAAGGTGCACTAAGCACGATTGGGCAGTGATCTTTTGGGGCTCGTATCTCAACCTCATGAGAGCTATCAACAAAATTTTAGGTGCTATGGGATCATGGTTTTGAGGTCTACAATAACCTCTCTCAGTTTTGGGCAATTCGACTTCGTTTGCATTTGGCAAGGCGATCTCAATCGATGCCAAAACTTGCAGTGAGGGTCAGTTAAAAGTGGCTCAGTAATGTATCTTTCAAACTGTCTGACCTGGCATTGAACCGTCTACTCCATCAGCTCCGTTTGGCAGGGTAAATGCCAGTGAGAACCCCATTCTACCCACAGAGTCACGAAAACGATCATGACCACGCTCGACCCAAGTGACCCCAAGGTGCACTAGGCACGATTGGGTAGTGATCTTCTGGGGCTCATATCTTAGACCTCGTGAGAGCTATCAACAAACTGTTAGGTGCTACGGGATCATGTTTTTGAGGTCTACAATAACCTCTCTCAGTTTTGGGCAATTCAACTTCATTTGCATTTGGCAAGGTGATCTCAGTCGATGCCAAAACTTGCAGTGAGGGTCAGTTGAAAGTGGCTCAGCAGCGTATCTTTCAAACCATTCGACCTGGCATCAAACCGTCTGCTCCATTAGCTCCAGTTGGCTGGGTAAACACCAGTGACAACCCCATTCTACCCACAGAGTCATGAAAACACTCGCGACCACGCTCAACCCAAGTGACCCCAAGGTGCACTAAGCATGATTGGGCAGCGATCTTGTGGGGCTCGTATCTCAGACCTCGTGAGAGCTATCAAAAAACTCTCAAGTGCTATGGGATCATGTTTTTGAGTTCTACAATAACCTCTCTTGGTTTTGGGTGATTCAACTTTGTTTGCATTTGGAAAGGCGATCTCAATCGATGCCAAAACTTGTAGTGAGAGTCAGTTGAAAGTGGCTCACCAGCGTATCTTTCAAACCATTTGACCTGGCATCAAACCGTCTGCTCCATCAGCTCTGGTTGGCTGGGTAAACACCAGTGACAACCCCATTCTACCCACAGAGTCACGAAAATGCTCGCGACCACGCTCAACCCAAGTGACCCCAAGGTGCACTAAGCATGATTGGGCAGCGATCTTCTGGGGCTCGTATCTCAGACCTTGTGAGATCTATTGACAAAATTTTAGGTGCTATAGGATCATGTTTTCAAGGTCTACAATAACCTCTCTCAGTTTTGGGTGATTCGACTTCATTTGCATTTGGCAAGGCGATCTCTATCGATGCCAAAACTTGCAGTGAGGGTCAGTTGAAAGTGGCTCAGCAGCGTATCTTTCAAACCGTCTGACTTGGCATCAAACCGTTCACTCCATTGGCTCCAGTTGGCCAGGTAAATGCCAGTGACAACCCCATTCTACCCACAGAGTCATGAAAATGGTCGCGACCATGCTCGACCCAAGTGATCCCAAGGTGCACTAAGCATGATTTGGCAGTAATCTTCTAGGGCTCATATCTCAGACCTCATGAGAGCTATTGACAAACTGTCAGGTGCTACAGGATTGTGTTTTTGAGGTCTACAATAACCTCTCTCAATTTTGGATGATTTGACTTCATTTGCATTTGGCAAGGCAATCTCAGTCAATGACAAAACTTGCAGTAAGGGTTAGTTGAAAGTGGCTCAGCATCATATCTTTCAAACCGTCTGACCTGGCATCGAACTATCTGCTCCATCAGCTTTGGTTAGCTGGGTAAATGCTAGTAACAACCCCATTCTACCCACAGAGTCACGGAAACACTCGCGACCACGCTCATCCCAAGTGACCCCAAGGTGCACTAAGCACGATTGGGCAGCGATCTTTTTGGTTGTTGGATTCATAGAGGACTTGGACTATATCAATGGGAAACTCAAGAGCAATTTTCAATACCAAGCTGATGATGCCTTCATGACACATGATAATGTAGTTCTTTATGTTGACATCAATCATGATTCAGAGATGTTGGCTTCAGGTTCATAGGGTGGGAAAATTGAGGAGGATGTGCTCGCAATTGAATCCCAAAATACATATGTATGATGGCTTCGACAAAATATTTATTGGTGTCACTTGCATGAAGCGGTATGTTTGTGGAGAGCCAGAAATGAGACGCTCTAGTTATAGCACCAAGCGTCCAATCAAAACACAGACGCATTAACACTTGTGTTGCAATAAGATCCAGATGGCACTATTCAGTAAATTAGTCCCTTCGCGTCTATCTCATGTTTATGAATAGATGTTTGTAAGCCTTTATTGCTTTCAGGTTAAAAGCATTATCATTTATAGTTTAGTTGATTCATTGTAAATCCTGCACGGGGAGTTGTACTCGGATAATTCAAAGGGCACTTACGCTTCTCAATAGCGAAGTGACCCAACTGTTGGTGTTGGTTGAGTCTTTTTGTTTGGGCTTTAAAGGTCATTTTGTAAGTGTTTCTTTCGAAGACAAATCTATTCACCAACAATAAGTTAAACCTCAAACATAATAAGCTCCATGAACAGGGTATTCCAGAGTAAAGAAAAACAAATGTAACTTCAACAAGATATAATTTAAATCATAATGATAATATAGTCAAGATATAACTTCACCATTCAATTCCACAAACATGAATAATAAATATGTATATACAAAAGATGATGCAAATATAACATATAAATGAATATGTTCTATATATGTATCAAATGTATCAAAAGTATGTCCATATACAATATGGCACATGCCATTTCAAAATGTCTACAAAATCAATGTTTTAAGGTGTACAATGTGGCATATATGCCATCTCAAAATGTGCCAAGTGTCATCTCTAAATGACCACAAAACTAAAACTACATCCTATGCTATAGGGGGATCATCAAAATGTAGCCTCTTTGAAGAAGTGTTGGGCTCTGATTGATCCTGCATAAAAAATGAGTTCAAACCAAAGTTAGATTGCTTACTTTATATGATTTGTACATATATATATATATATATATATATATATATATATATATATATATATATATATATATATATATATATATATATATATATATATATATATATATATATATATATATATATATATATATATATATATATATATATATATATATATATATATATATATATATATATATATAATTCATAATTTTCAAACACTAATTTAATTAAAATTATAACTGAATACAAATAAATTTGTACATGGTCTCTCGATCGCCTACCATGATCAGGTGTCCTAACATAAGTCTTGGGTAGCGAAGGGACCATGCCAACAATACCAACTCTGACCTATAAATATATATTTGCAATAATGAGATTAGTAGACTGGTGCAACATAGAGTAATAAATCTACAAAATAGGATGATAGCATAATAAAATTACAAATTGATTGAACTAAAATTAAAACTTACATCTGGTGATCCCTCCTTTGGAATAGTGGGCTGGGTCAACAAAGAAATGAAAGATTCTCGTGGGACCTCCCTCACAGTCAGAGTAACCTATGAGAGTAAAAAGATTGTCAATTATATATCAATGTACTTCATCATAGCAACCCTAGTTACAAAATACAAATAACAATATGTAAAAGTCTACGTACAATCAGGCTATCACTCTGAATCGAGACACCTGTAACCCTACGCCGCTGAACCAGTGTCGGGACATCATCAATAGCCACACCCTAAACAATAAAGTGCAAGTAAAATATTTATTACTACACACAAGTGGCATACATATGCATGCATAATTAATCTTAAACAATTAACTACCTTTCCTTTGTTGACACCTGATGAAGGAACCCCCTCACGCCCCCCACTGACATTGGCTGTAGCCTGCAAGAACACAATAAGATGACAATATATATTAGTAAATGTATGAATTTTATTGCTCTAATTGATAGAGATTTAAGCATGTACACCAAATGATTATAAAAAAAACTAATGGGTTCATAATTTATAATATACCGTATAGTCATCAAGGCCAAATGAAATGGCCAAAAGTGTGGACTCATCCACTTGTCTCACCTCCTCCTATGTCATCGACTGAACATAAATGGAAAAAATATATATACATAAGTGCATACAATCATTAAAACTAATCTAAATAAATAAATTATTTTTAAATTAAATAAGTCATGTGACAAATTTATTTATAATGTTTACTCTTACCATATTAACAGGAGTCAATGGCTCTACGTGCACCTCTTGAGCACTCTCATGAGATGTAGATGCTCCATGAGGTGTTGCAGCCTTTGCAGTAGCCTCTCCTGTATCTCCCTCATCAATATCATGAAACTGATATATATCAGAATCAGTAAGTAGTCCGAGGCACATATGCCTACACATAATGCACGTATGGGGCTCACATACATGTGAACTCTGATGAGATGTTGATGCGCCAGCAGCATCCATAGGAGGCAACGCTGACCTAGTCTGTGTGATCAACTAATCACTCAGTAAATGAATTTCCCTAATAGTCTGTTCAGCAGCCTCTCTAATGATATCAGAATGCTACACTGAAGGAGGGGGTGCAACATCAGTGGGGGGGACAAAGGTAGTGGCCTTTCAGCACTGAGAAGATGGCCTAGTCTGAGGAGCTCCTCTGCCTACGCCCATGTTGGGCCTCATACTCCAATAATCAACATGTTGACCAAGCAAAAACTTAGCATACAAATTTTTAAGGAAATAAAATGGGACCTCCAAATTGCTATGTGGTGGTTTATCAAAAACCATCCACCAGCGATCCCAAAAGTTTGTGCGCATTGCTTCATTTGTGCACCATTTTATTGATAATTTGGGCTTTTTGGGGTCAACTAGTATTCTAGTTTTAGGATCGACAAAAAGGGCAACTATATCTTCCTTAGTTATATTAAGGGCTGCAATCCCATCATGGTCAAGCCCGTCAGCAAATTGGTCGTGCATATCATCACGCCAATGAAGAGCAGCATTATGTTGTTGCGTGAGTGTGTCAATATTTCCAACAATTGTATTTAGTTTGGTAAGCATGGGAGCTAATGTAGGTATATTTTGATATGTGTTTTGGAAACCTCGTATTGTGTTCAAATTTTCTTCTATCAAATCTTGTAAAGATTTAGGGTTTAGATATGGGGGATTGTTTTCGGGATTGTTATTTGGAGGGTTATTTTCTTCATTGTTGTCATCCATGCCTGATTAAATAAAAAACAAATCTAAGTTTCAAATATTATTACAAATATAAATACAAAACCCTATTTTAAAAAAAAACACTACATTTACAATGAAAATGAAATAAATTAATAAAAATATACAATTAACTACTTACCAAATATGCTTGAAGTTGAATTTGACATTTCAAATATTAGGTATCCGAAAATATATTGGGTATCAGAAAATCACGGCTAGAAAATGATAAAATCGCACTAGGAAATGAAGAATAGGGCTCGCGGGTGCAGGATATATGCCACAGTTATCGGGTACCCAAAAATATTAGGTACCTGATATTATCGGGTACCCAATTAGGAATGTGCTTTGGTGGTAGGCTTGCCCAGGTGTACTGACACCCAGGCCTGCTAAAAAGTCAACAAGCTCTTTCATGCACTTTTGGACGAGTGAAAAGTGAATATTTTTGACATCGCCACTTTTTGGCCCCTCATGTTCTTGCACATACCCATATATATATATATATATATATATATATATATATATATATATATATATATATATATATATATATATATATATATATATATATATATATATATATATATATATATATATATATATATATATATATATATATATCATCTCAAGGAATACATTTATAGTATAGACAAGGCAATGGAGCTACTTGAAAAATTTTAGCAAAGAATTGTTACAAGTTTTCCTAAACTTGAGATCATTCATTTCAACCCAAAGGAATTGGATTTTGGAAAGAAAAAGTCCTTCCCTCTTTGAGATAAGAATTTCTTTTCATCCATAGAGAACTCCCAAACAAGTAGATTGGTTGGAAGCCAAAGTTTGGCCTTGTGTAAGGTCTTGCTGATTCCTAAAATCTAGATTTTGGAAGAGCCAAATTCTAAAAGGAGTGGATGATATGATTTTGAATAAGAATATTGTATTCCAAAGTTTGTCAGTCATCTTTCTATATGGCCTTTTGGAATTCTTAGGTGGAAAATGAAGTTCCTCAAAAATCAATGGATATGGCTTAGTTGTGGAAAACTCTTAACAAACCAAAATTAGATAAATGTGTTTCCATGCTTGCATTGCACTTTTACCTGGATAATGAAGAATACGTTTAGTCATGTATGTCATTAATAGATTCATGGGTTTTTATTATTAATTTTTTGTATGTCAAGTTCTGGTAATCTCTTTTTTGTAATAGTGAAATTCAATTATTTTTCTAGACTATATAATGGATGGTATAAAATGTACTCATTTCTTGGTATCTTGATTTGACTGTGATGTTATACTTTATCTTTTTGTATGTCAAGGTTAGCAATCACTTTTTGGTAATCATTGCATTTTGTGCTAAATTACCTTTTTTAATCATCATATGTCTGGAATCTCAAATGGTATTCATATGTCTACTATTGGGGTTCATGTTGTCTATTTCCTATACTTTTGTGTTCTATCATTTTTGTACTTCAAAGTAAAAAGTACAAAGTACAAAAAAATATAAATATCCCCATCATGAGAGGGAGCTACCCTTCTCAAATAAGAGTACTATTGCAATTTCATCATGCTCTAGTTGTAATCTCACTAACTATTAGCATTGTTATTACTACTCACAGGGCAAACAAGGTAATTCTGAAGAAAATATTCACTGCAAAAAATTTGTTTACCAACAACAACACACACACACACATCAAGAGATATCCTTCCTAAAACACCTATTTCAAATCATATTCATCCAGATATATATGACATATAATAGGAACTTCAAGAAGACTATATCTTTTTGTATTATATATATTATATATTATATAACATATATAAGCAAGTAGTAGTCATGGTGCAACATAGAAGGTATTAAATAAATTAATATATAATTAAGTGTATTAGTACTATATTATATTATGCTCTTGGTTTAGGAATAGGGTTTAGGATTAAGATTATAGTTAGGTTTAGGGTTTATATCGTGGTTGAAATAATTGTTATTATTAGGGTTTTGATTAGGACTAAGATTTAGGTTTAGGGTTAGGATATGAGTTTAGGTTTACACAATGGTTAGTATTAGAGTTGGGTATATGGTGTGGGTTATGTTCTTATATTGGGTTACAATTATGATTATGGTAAAGGTTTACATCATGGTTAGTATTATGGTTAGGGTTAAGGTTTTGTTTAGGATTTTAGCTTCATGTTAGTGTTATGGTTAGATGTAGGGTTTATATCATGGTTAGTATTTTTAGGGTTAGCAAACATAAATTTAATAATTACAAGAAAATATAATCAATAATGCAAAGGAATAAAGCACACATAAGTAGAACAAGAAGCCACATATTTAATCTAGTTCACCCAATCTTGGGCTACGCCCACCAAATAGAGATTCCAAACTTATTATCTAGTAGTTTTTGCCCATTACAATCTACAATCCCTTGCAACTCAATACCATTGCACTATGAAATTCTCATATATTGAGGAAAATCTAACCCTAAGTCATTATAAAAAAACTTATATCGGTTAAGAAGTTAACCCTAAAAAATACTTGACGAGTCAACCTAGGGAAAAGCTTGATGATTCAACCTAGGTAAATGCTTGACATGTCAACTCAAAAATGTTTGACAATACTTGCCTTATCAGTCACCAAAAACCAATAATCTCCCATTTTGGGACTGATCAGGCTCTACACTAAGAAACCTCCCACTTGGAGACTGATCTTGAGCAACACCACTTCCCCTAAAGATCTCACTTGATTGACCCACCCTAAACTCTATTGTTCTTTTTATTTTTTTCAGTCATGAAGACCAATCGAAGATGACGAGGAGTTTAGCTTCTCCCTTGTCACTGCTTTTGTAAACATATCTGCTAGGTTTTCATCTGTATGTATCTTATCTAGCTTTAACTATCCATGATCCAATACTGACCAAATGAAATGATACCTCAACTGTATATATTTGATCTTTCAATGCAAGGAAGAATTCTTTGCAAGATGGATGAAACTTTGGCTATCTACAAAGGGATAATTGTCATTGTATGATTTTCCCAACTCTTCCATAAAAAAAATGCAGCCATATCATCTCCTTAGCTTCCTCTATAACAACAACATACTCTGCCTCCATAGTGCATAAAGAAACCACATTTTGTAGTTGAGATATCCAACTCACTACTATCCTACCATATGTAAATACATAACTTGTGGTACTCCAACTAGTATCCAAATTCCCTGGTAAATCTGAGTCACCTTGTGAATCACTATCAGAGCCCCTAAAAACACAAACATTTATTGGATGTGCCTCTCAAATATCTGAGAATCCATTTTACTGCATTTCAATGTTCAACTCCAAGATGACTCATATACCCGCTTTCATCAGATCTAGTTTGATGCTTTTCTTGTTTCAACTATTCCCACCACACACAAGTAGATTGGATGTTGACAAATAAGATGGAACTTAGCTCTGCACCTGCCTAATACACTTACTCGAAAGTTCGAAAACCTTTCCATTAAATGTTTGGTGCAAACCTGTGATCATTTTAAGTCAAGAGACCAAATTTCATTTGGAGTTTCCAACAAAAGATGTATCAATCAATCATGCCCTATGCATTTATGCACCTTGCATAAAATCATGAGATGACACTTGTTTGGGAACTTTGTCCCAACACACTAAGAGAAAGGATGTTGTCAAAATTTTTGTCCTACTGAAATATTTCACCACCTTGCATCTATATTATTATAATATTAATAAAAAAGAAGCTTTATATATAATAAACTATTTAAAAATAATAAAATTATAATATAAAATTTAATAAAATTAAAAAATTTAATTCTTAGGGCTTATCACTTGTTTTATATATATATATATATATATTCTGTAAATAAAAATTGAAGTTTCAACATCTCTCAGCTTTCCACACACATATGCTAGTGTTAGTTTAATTCTTATCGAAAATCTCATTAAACCATTTATCCTATCCACAAATTTTAATGATTGTAAATTTCACTCTAATCCTAATCATACTTAAAAATATAATTGTACTTAAAAATATATTTAGATCTTTTTTAACAAAGGGACTGCAGGCTGTTTAGAAGACTATAATAGATATCATTGATAAATGTCAATTAATGTACTAATTCTAATTTTGTGGAGATTGTTAATTCCTTAAATATTCACACACATGCACAAATAGTCTACTACTTATCTTGATCCTAATAGGAATTCATTTGATTTTGGAGCTATAGAGTTAGTGTTACATATTTAACTATTCAAAACAATTCTCATTGTCACCATTTAAATAAAAAAGAATAGAGAAAAAATCTTGGAAAACATTTTTAGGAAAACAAAATATATGATTTGGACAATTGGGCAAATCAAAAAAAATTGAGAGTTAAATAAAATAAAGTAAAAATGAAACAAAATATTTTATAGCTTTTTTTCTTATGAATTTAATGTTTCCATGTACAAAGTATTGCAAGAAATTTTCACAATAGATTTTATAATTTCAAATTTACATTAATTCATATTTTAAATTTATTTTACTTATCTTACAAATAATTATCACTAATAAATATAATTTTTATATTATCACTTTTTAACCTTCTATTATACTATTATCTCTTTTTTAACCTTCTATTACTCTGGGCAACCATTGCATTGTTTAGTGCAAGTGCTAGTTTAGCTGATCATGGCTATTCTAGTTGGGTATCATATGTACTTAATTTGGTGTCCAAGCGCAACTCCAAATCGTTCATTATTGGGAGCTTTGGAGGCACCGTCGTAGCTCGGTGAAAGATAATTTATATATTTCAATTATTAGGTTTTACATTGCTACTAACGAGCGATTAAAGTAATTATTTTGGAGTCTAGTAAGTTTCGTTTCATTTCATATAATTAAATTAAGAAGAGATTTAATTTTTCCAATTATATTTATTTTAATATTATTTTTTATATGTATATGTTTGAAGTTTGTTGTCAATCAATTAACTATTTCTAATTTGAAGAAAATCTTTTGAGTATGATAAATAAGATTACAATCTACATCTATTTATTTAAATACTCAAATGATTGATTTTTTAAACTAAACTAACACTTGTACTGAAGGAGACACAAAATTATGAGGATAGGAAACTATTAGTAATTTAATGTAAGATGAATGTATAATTTTAATTGTGTTTATGTTTTGTTAGTATGAATTTGAGATACATAAAGTATTTTGTGAAACAATAGAAAATTATTTAAATTTTGTATTTCTTATAGTTAATTGAAGAAAATATTTACAACATTTCTAATTTTGAAAAGAAAAGAAATATTTGAAAAAATAATATCATTATATTGATACGTGGTTTGTCCATAAAGTAGTCTATTTTCAGAGAAAAAATATTGAAACATTTACATAATATATAATTCTAAAGAGGAAGCATAATATCCAAATAAATATGTATTAAAATACTATTTTTAAGAAGAAATGAAAAACAAAAATGAAATATTAAAAAGGATGTGATTTTTTATGATCTAGTGTACAAAGCTTGGGGCAATATAATAGAAGGAAATTGGGAAATTTTTTTCTAAATTTTCAACCTAATTAATTAAATAGGGTAAATTACTTGAATGCAAATTGTTTGTAAGGCTTTTGGAACTTAAGAAAAATGAAAATGATAGAATAAGATAGTTTGTTTGTTAGCCCTTAGTTATAATATTTTGCATAATATTTCTATAGTTTTTGGCTATGATTCTTAATATAATCATATTTATTTAGTAGAAAATATATATTAAATTAAATTATTATTTGATATATCAACTTAATGAATTGAATAAACATGTCAACACATATAAGATAAAGTATATAATAAAACTATCCGTTGAAAATTTATAAGACAAAATTTACAAGAAACATTTCCTTAAAAAACTTGCTTAACACAAATACATAAAAGAGAAAACTAAATTAATCTACTCTCATATCTATCTACTAGCTTTTATATATTTGTTATTGTAATATTAAAAGCACTCAAATTTCAAACTTTTTCATGTAATCTAATTTTAGGCTTGTCATAAATGTGATGCTCCAATGAGTCTTCAAGACATGTAACTATATAAATTTAGTGTGAGGTCTTCTTTTCCAAGTCTTGTCTTTGGTCACCTCATCTTAATGTCCACTTAAAAGTTTCAAATCTAAAAAATATTTGTCAGAAACAAAGTTATGATTAATCCCCTAACCAGACTTTTAACCTTTGTTTTCAATGAGAAATATTTAAAATCATTTATTAAAAATAATTTTAATATTTAAATTAATTTTAATCATCTCTCATTAAAATAACTCTGAAGGAAAAATAATTAAAATCTTATCATTATGTCCTTTCCCACTTTTATTGTGCTCACATTGCCCAAAATTTTAAAAATTCTAATCATTTGATTAGAGATGCTCAAAAAAAAAATAAATTGAACACTCAAAACCAAAATAGTTAGAGATGCTAAAAAGTGCACACTCATAATCTTTTTATTAAAAAGTGAGCATACATAACCACATATTCCCTCTATGCTCAAAATGATCAAACATTGAAACTCTAAAATCAGAAAAATCAAATTCCTAACTTCTAAAAAATATTAAGATTGCTCAAATTATGAAGATTTATAACCTATAAGCCTAACTTGCCCATTCTCTTCAAATTTTGAACATTTATAACTTATAAGCCTTATTTACATTCTTTTTTTCAAGCATCTCTAATCAAATTCCAATTTTTTATTTTGAAATTTTATATTTACAAAATGAATAATATATTGACATGTAAAGAATGAAATCCTATGGGGAACAACATTCTATTGATTTCTTCGGGATCAATTAACTTCATCCTTTCTACAGTACAACATAATAAATTATAGTAACTAACTCCTTCTACATTTTGAAAAGAAAAGAAATATTTTTCTATTAACTATAGAGAGATCAAAAAAGTTACAACGAGATCACCGAGCAACAAAAGAGGCAGAGCCTCAATCTGAGATCAAAGTATCATAGTAACACAAAGGAACAAAACAAGGATAGCAAGAAGACTAGTGCAGAATCTCAGAGTAAACATCAACCCACGTGGTCCACCCAAGTGGGCCTTCCATCCAAACAATATTCTTGTGCTCTTGGATCTGGTTTAGCATAAAGAGCTCCTCGTTCCTAGTATTAAGGTTCCTCCTGATTTCTTTGTTAACTCTCTTGCAAGTGTGTTCAAAAAATCGCAGATAATCAAGGGTTCTCCTCCAATGATAACCATTCTTGAGCTCATAGTAGAAGAACGTGGTGTGACCATCCTTGAGAAACCTTCTCAGCTTCTCCTTTTCAACCATCATGGCAGTATGAACCTGCAAAAAAATTTAAAATAGGTGAGTTTTTGAAAAAACTCAGTAAGAATCCTCGGCTTACCTTGATACTTTTCCTCATTCTTACATTTCCAGATCTGCCAAAGAATGTTAGAAGACAACATATTCCAAAAGAAATTAGCATCTTTACTAATACCGTTAATATGACCAGTAACACTTTCAATAATATTCACATTAATAGGATAACAAATTCCAAAAAGATTCCAGATTTCTTTAGCAAAAAAATAGTCAAAAAGAATATGTCTACCAGTTTCAGGCATCCTACATAAATTGCAGTAATCAGAATTATGGTTTAACTCTTTTAATTGGGAGTCTATCAAGTAAGACCAGCCAATTAAAACATCTTATTTTAGGATCCACATGACTTTTCCAAATATTGTCAAGGAGTTTATTCCAGATTTTAATATCAAAAGAGCAATACCACATCTTGTTAATATGATTAATAATATCTTCATTGTGATCAATGATCTTGTAAATATTCTTAGCTTTAAGCTTATCCAAAATGGTCCCATCCGACCACTTACATTTTAAGGGTCTATGGGAATCCACATGACAAACAGATGGGAGGTCTTTAGAAGCTTGTAAAAGCATATTGTACATCTTTTTATGAGAATCAAGAATATTAAACTTAACCTTGAGATCTTCCCAAGGAATAAGCTTATCCTGATAAAAAATATCAACTAATTGAGTGATACCAATCTTAGCCCAAAATTTGGCAGAACATCCTTGGGATAAGGCAAGGGGCTTGCCATTCAAGTTTAAATTCCACCAAATGGATCTTTCACCATGGATTTGCTTGTCATTAAAGAATTCCTTATTGGTGATAAAGTTCCGGACATGGTCCCAAGCTCACCATATAGATTTGAATACAGCAGAACCTTGAACAGTAACTGGGAAATTACCAACAATAAGGTCACAAAAGGGAATATTTTTCCAAGTTCTGGCTTTTTTGGGGAAACCTCTTTCAATGTTATGTCTAACAAGAACTTTCCAAGGGCTATCACTCTCCAGGGAGTGGAAGATCCATTTGGCGGAGAGGGCAATACCTTGCAACTTGAGATCTTTAAGCCCCAGCCCTCCCAAGATTTTATCAGTATGACACCAATCCCATTTAACAACATGAAACTTTTTATTGCCTTTACCATCAGACCAAATAAAGTGTCTAATAGCCTTTTGAATTTCTAAAATTTGATAATTATTGAACATCCAAGCAGAAGAATAATAAATACTATAAGAAGACAACATTTTTTGACAAACTTGAATTCTACCAACAAGAGATAAAGACCTGTTATGCCATTTATTAAGCTTATTCTCAATCTTAGACTTAATCCAAGACCACATATCCTTAAGAGAAGGTTCAACAGAAAAGGGAATACCAAGATACTTGACAATTTTATTAGGACCTCCCCATTGGAAACTATGTTGATTAAACCAAATAGGGGGCTGCTCATCCCAACCTAGGCATATGGATACATGGTTTGTCCATAATAATATCATTATATTGAAAAAATAATATCATTATATTGATATGTGGTTTGTCCATAAAGTAGTCTATTTTCAAAGAAAAAATATTGAAACATTTACATAATATATAATTCTAAAGAGGAAGCATAATATCCAAATAAATATGTACTAAAATACTATTTTTAAGAAGAAATGAAAAACAAAAATGAAATATTAAAATGGATGTGATTTTTTATGATCTAGTGTACAAAGCTTGGGGCAATATAATCGAAGGAAATTAGGAAATTTTTTTCTAAATTTTCAACCTAATTAATTAAATAGGGTAAATTACTTGAATGCAAATTGTTTGTAAGGCTTTTGGAACTTAAGAAAAATGAAAATGATGGAATAAGATAGTTTGTTTGTTAGCCCTTAGTTATAATATTTTGCATAATATTTCTATAGTTTTTGGCTATGATTCTTAATAGAATCATATTTATTTACTAGAAAATATATATTAAATTAAATTATTATTTGATATATCAACTTAATGAATTGAATAAACATGTCAACACATATAAGATAAAGTATATATAAAACATATAATAAAACTATCTGTTGAAAATTTATAAGACAAAATTTGCAAGAAACATTTCCTAAAAAAACTTGCTTAACACAAATACACAAAAGAGAAAACTAAATTAATCTACTCTCATATCTATTTACTAGCTTTTATATATTTGTTACTGTAATATTAAAAGCACTCAAATTTCAAACTTTTTCATGTAATCTAATTTTAGGCTTGTCATAAATGTGATGCTCCAATGAGTCTTCAAGACATGTAACTATATAAATTTAGTGTGAGGTCTTCTTTTCCAAGTCTTGTCTTTGGTCACCTCATGCTAATGTCCACTTAAAAGTTTCAAATCTAAAATATTTGTTAGAAACAAAGTTATGATTAATCCCCTAACCATACTTTTAACCTTTGTTTTCAATGAGAAATATTTAAAATCATTTATTAAAAATAATTTTAATATTTAAATTAATTTTAATCATCTCTCATTAAAATAACCCTGAAGGAAAAATAATTAAAATCTTATCGTTATGTCCTTTCCCACTTTTACTATGCTCACATTGCCCAAAATTTTAAAAATTCTAATCATTTGATTAGAGATGCTCCAAAAAAAGAAAAAATTGAACACTCAAAACTAAAATAGTTAGAGATGCTAAAAAGTGCACACTCATAATCTTTTTATTAAAAAGTGAGCATACATAACCACATATTCCCTCTATGCTCAAAATCATCAAACATTGAAACTCTAAAATCAAAAAAATCAAATTCCTAACCTCTAAAAAATATTAAGATTGCTCAAATTCTGAAGATTTATAATCTATAAGCCTAACTTGCCCATTCTCTTCAAATTTTGAACATTTATAACTTATAAGCCTAATTTACATTCTTTTTTTCGAGCATCTCTAATCAAATTCCAATTTTTTCTTTTGAAATTTTATATTTACAAAATGAATAATATATTGACATGTAAAGAATGAAATCCTATGGGGAACAACATTCTATTGATTTCTTCAGGATCAATTAACTTCATCCTCTCAGCAGTACAACGTAATAAATTATAGTAACTAACTCCTACATTTCTAGGCTCAACAGTCACTGCAAAGACATCTCCTCCACAAAAAATTATATACATGTTAGATATTTAGTTAAATTTATTATATATATATATATATATATATATATGTGTGTGTGTGTGTGTGTGTGTGTGTGTGTGTGTGTGTGTGTGTGTGTGTGTGTGTGTGTGTGTGTGTGTGTGTATGTGAAACTCAATTTATTATACCTAACAATTTTGACCAATTGTGGAATATGATCATAATTAGTAGAAATCAAAGGAACGTAATCAAAGTTTTCATCTTCATCTCTATCAAAAGTATTAGGCACCTTCATATCCATGTTCCTGATTGATGCATTCCTTATAGTTGTCAACAATGCACTTCAACAAAAAAAGAATGAGTAGTCCCTAGTGCTAAATGTCTAATTGCAGTCCATATTTTACTCATAATTGAATGCAAAGATCGTGTCACACATGCATATATAATTTATGAATTTAATTTTATAAACTTTAATAAAAAATGTAAAATTTAAACAAGAATATATATATATATATATATATATATATATATATATATATATCACACTACATAATTTAGAAACACGTGCATACCTTTTATTTCCCAAAATTATCTATGTGGTACTGCTTGCGTTATTCCAGATGATGTGCCATCCTCATTTGATGCGAAATGTGTCATGTACCATTCAACAACATCATGTGCATTTTTTATACGAACCCCCTTATAATTCATTTTATACTTTCGTAGAGCACGTTTGATGCAAGCTCCAACACCATCATGTTCACCTTTTCCACATCCACTCTCAAAGAACTCCATACATGTGGTATGTTTTCATTACGATGATATCTATATAGTACATAAAACGGTCTAGATTATTTGAATTGTGGAACACACCCATCTAACCAAATATTATTTTTATCAATTTTTTTGCGTCTTTCTTTCAAATTTGTAAAAAACATCTTGAAGCAGTGTTCTACATAATGAATGCCATGCTCTTTATCATCACTTATATAAAAATGATATTCCTTTGTTGATGACTTGTCCTTCAAATGTGCTTTGAATACCATCCAAATCTAATTGTGCATGTCAATAACACACATGTACTATACAAGTAATATGCTCTGAAAAATATTATTTTGATTGAACCATCTTTTGATGAACAAAGGAATAGTTTTCTGTGAAATCAACAATTGATAGAATAGTTCCAAGTGGGAAATTGTCTCAATGTTTGGAATTGTTGTGCTTTCCACTTTGCAAAAAAACATGATGAATGTAGGGTTGAATCATTTTTAAAAAATTTTCCATAAATGCTCCAAAAGTTAATTCATGTTTAATAGTTTCTAACCTTTTGGATTCTTTCCCAAAGTTTGTTTCATTCTTTACATATTTCTAACTCTTGCAATTTACCATCTTTGTTACATCAATGTTTTCATTTTCAAAGGAAAAAGAGCCAAATCAGCACATGTTTCACATATTCCTTTTATGCAATTTATTTGACCAGCCGCATCTCTCTTTTGTCACATAAAATGGATGAAATGAACTCACTTTGTTTAGAAGGAGGAGCATATTCAAAACCATAGTGTCTTCTATTTTTTTGTGAAAAAACTGATAGTGAAGATCAAATTCAATATGATAATGACAACAACAAATTTCAAAGGCTTTTTTTGTCCAAACATATTATGACTTCATTCTTTCAAACAATGTTTGTTCAATCTTTATATTAAGATTTGAACTACAAAATGACACATACATTTCATGTTGCGTTGTGTCCAACCAATGTTTTGTATGATGCTAATATTGATTAGGTGCAATTCTATGTCTAATAACATCTCTACTATTTGATGAAGGATGAGAGTTATCATTCCAAAATAATGTGACCAAATTCTTGATTCTCTCATCAATCCGATCAGAATGAGGATTTCTACACATGAATTCCCAATTTCCTTCCAAGGTGCTATCATTCAAAATCATTCTCTTAGATTAACATATCATGATATTATTTTTCTACTAAAACCAATCTGAGATGAAACTGAAGATATTTGTCTATTTCGGGGCATAGTGTTACCTACAATGGATGTCAACATAAATCTTCTTGTAATGGTCTTAGCTTTAGTTTGAGATTGCTTCCCTACCTGGTTCAAACCTTTCCTAAGATTTTAAATCATATCAGTTTGCATGTCAACAAATTTTCTCTTCTTAGATCTTGTGTCTATACCAAATAATTTTAATGCCTCTTCCAACTTTTTGTTTATAAGTACAACTAAAAAAATTTGGGCTTGTTCAAGTGTTTCAAAATTATCAAATTTAGCCAATATTTCTCTTGTTATCTTATTCATTGACCTCTTCTTAGAAAGACTTAAAGGTTGAACATTAGCAAGTGATCTCAATTTCTCCACATCCATTTTAATTAAATGATCTAAGTTTATTTTTAATTAATATTTCTCTTTATAGTTTATGCTAGATCTATAAGTTCATCCATATTAGTAGAAGCACGTGATCTTGACCCTTCTCCAACATCAATTTCTTGAGCTTTTGTAGGGAGTGATCGTGACCCTTCTTCAACGTGCATTTATTCAACTTGGCTTGACCCTCATGCTTGAGCTTCTCCTTCACCTTAACCATGTTGATTGCAGGCTACATGCACAAAAATGAATCAAATTAGAGAAAAAAGAGCATTGATCCATAAAATTTGGGCACGTAAAATTAGATGTCTAGGTCCATACCTTCTTTAGTTTTATAATAATATGTCAATGCAGCTTCATGGTTTCTTTGTTGGGTACTAGGTGACCTTTTTCTTGTATATTAATTGTCTTCCCTCGTTCCCCATTTCTTCTCTCCAAAAAAATGTCTTCTAAAAATTTGGAAATAGTAATTCTTCTCTTCAAAAAAACATCTTAGAAAAAATCACCTTACTAGTAATTATCATCTCCAAAAAATTATCTTTTATTAAAACACCAATACCAGTTCTCCTCCAAAAAAATGTCTTTCCAAAAATCAAAGCAATAGTAAAAAAATTTGAATTAAGTTGATTGAAATTGTGTGAAAAATGAAAAAAAACATATTTTCTTTTTATACCATACAAAAATAAAAAAATATAATTAGCCGAGCTAGTTTGGGCGAACTAGGTTGGGTAAAAGTCTGGTGGGGCTTGTTCTCACCTAAATTTTTCCAAGGGGTCTTCGGGAAAATACCCCTTCGCACAAAGCCTTGGGATCCCTTCGTGCGAAGGGTGTCTTCGTACGAAGACCCCAAACTTGAAGGTTTTATCAGGGAAAAAAGAAACGACAAAAAAATGGCCTCTCAAGGCCTGAAACAAAGACCAAACAAGATGATCTTCTAAAACAAAAAATGTCAGATAATTCTACTTGGAGGAAGCTTTCTAACAACTATAATTTTAATACATATTGTGTTTATTGTCACTTTAAAATTTTACTTTAATTAAAGATAGGTTGTTCAGCCATTCAACAACCTGTCTCTTTGACGCTTCGGGAAAAATAGTAACTTACAAAAAAAAATGGAAAATATGTAGGAAAAGATTAGTTATGTTAGCTTTCTATCAAAAATTAAAAAATGGATTTTGATATATGCATATCAAGTTAGAGCATTCCAAAAGAAGCTATGTCTAAATTACAGTTACTCTCACTTTAGAATTTAATAAAGTGTGAAAGATTGTACCAAAATGAATGAAACCAATTCCATCCATTGGATATTGAAGTTAAAAATATAACCTGAAAAATAATTATATCATTATCACTTTTGAAAAAAATGTTATGCTTATCCAAGTGACAATCACTCCTTTAAAATGTTGTTTTTCACACAAACCACTTTTTGAAGGAGAAAAAAAAATGGATTCAAATAAATTTTAATTTAATATATATATATATATATATATATATATATATATATATATATATATATATATATATATATATATACATACTAGAAAGAAAATGCTAAAAGACTCTAGTTTACTTCATCTTCAAATTCCTAATATTTTTGTAGCAATAGGCATTTGAAAGTGAAGTTTTTTTTCAATGATGTTTGACTAGAGTCAACACAATGACAACAATCAATTCTAGATTGCTAAGAACTCAATATTGAATACAAATATGCCAATCCAGCCTTTACATTATCAGATACTCAAGATTTACATCATACATGGCCAACACTATGCCAGCTTACATTATAAGGCACACATGCCTGATTACATACAAAAATCTAGAATGATACTAAATGCAAACCTCAATACTGAGAGATTCTACCAAGCTACTAAACTAAGGAACTAAGACTACAATATATATACAAGATTGCAATCCACAAGTCATCCAAGGAGATCACATTCTCCAAGAATTAAGAAAACGTTGTTACAACAAATAGGCCTAGACCCAAATCATAAGGAATACCACTAGATGGATAAGAAATGAAGTGTGATCACACAAGGAGGTCATCCAAAAACATAACATCATTGATGTAATGCCCCTCCCATAGTCTAATCTTCTATATGTTAGGATGTCATTTACATTTATGGATTTACTAACCCATATCTACATGTGTATGAATTGCATGTATGTTTTATATTTCTATTTGATGTGCTTGATGTGGTTGATGGACAAAGTCACAATTACTCACTTGCAAGATCCATACGATCGATGAATCCTTAACATTTTCTACTATATATTTATACATGATATATGTACATGCTCATCTTTTATGTAGGATTTCAGGTATCGAGCATCGACTTCCTTGAATTATCACGATAAGCATGCCCTATTGCAATATCTCAATGGTAATAGGGGAGATAACAGACAAGTCCAATTGCAATCTAAGCCATCATTTGTCCAAAAATAGGGGACTCATATCTTATTGATTACCTATCTCAATTCATCAAGGTGAGGTGAATTCACGAACTTGTCCATTGAGCATGATGGTTATTTTGAGGTAGTTGATTTTCAGGTGTTGCAGTCATGTGAGTTTTGTTGCATGATTTATTTATTGGAAAATAATTAGTTAAGATTAATTATTATATTAGAATAAATATATCTTGGAAATACCAGAATATTAAATATAATGATATTTAATTATTAAGGGATAATTAAATACCTTTGTTTAATTAAAAGTCTGGTTTGGAATAAAAGCATTTAATTAATTATTAAATTCAAATATGAGATTATAGGCATAAATTGATTTATTTAATATTTAATTATCAATTATATAATTATTAATGTAAGAATGGTAGGCGTAGGTGCAAGTGTAGGTGCAAATGTAGGTGCAAGGCCAGGAGCTGGTCTATGAGCGACCGCTAGTGCTGGTGCAGGTTTTGGTGCAAATGTAGGATTAGGTATTGGTGCAACTATTTCAAGAACTCATAACTACCTCGAAACAAAAAGAAATGAGAAGGGTCATGATCTACACATGTTGGTTGCAATCATCTTGTTGAAAATGCTTTGCAATATTCCAATTAAATATAATTGGCTCCTATAAATCCAAATTCCACAACCCTTTATAGCCGGCTCCTTGCTTGGCCAAAATTGGGACTTTCAGATAATGATGGCTGACAAATTACTTCAAAGAGGTTCTGAACATCAACAAAGCACCTGGTAAGTCTTTGGTAGAATAATTCTAAGAGACGTGGTCACATGGATTGTGGTAATCGGAGGATAGATTTGTTGAAAAATCTTTGAACCTTGAAGCAAAATATAAGTGGCAGGTGTGAATATAGATTTCATGTTCTTTATTAGCATTCTGATCATTCTGATTGTTCTGAGAAAAAAATGGATGTGGCTAAGCTCTCTACAACATATACTATTGATCAAATGTCAAAATCTAGAAAATACAATAGATTTTTGTACAATTTCCAACATCTGTTGTTCATGATCAGATATTTCAAAACTATGCCTCAAGCCATAGAATCCCACAACAAAAACTCAAATTGAAGGGTAGTCATATCAATAGTATGCCAAATTTTCTTCAAAAGTGTTGCACGTTAAGGGTCCGTTTGGTTGCTGGAATTAAATAACATTGGAATTGTCAAATTTTCCCGAGGTTATAAATTCGAAAAATAGTTTCTAGAAAATGGTTGGAACCATTTGGTTCACCGGGAATTCACCTGGAATTTATAATGAGTAGATGCATTTTAGTTGCAATTAATATGGTTTTCAAAATATTATAATTTTTTCTTTACCCCAATTCCCATTTAAGTGGAATTGGAATTGATTTTCCAATTCCACCTATTGAGATGGAAGATTCAAATGCTGGTTTTGGGGGTAAATGGGAATTAACATATCCCTATTCCCATTTCATGTTTTGAACACAAACATAGAAAAATGTCAAATCTAGAATTTGACAATCCCAATTCCAATCTAATTCCAGCAAATAAACGGGCTCTGAAAGAGACCATCGACACTTTGAATTGGTGAAGACCAAGCTTTCAGGGTCTGGTTTGGAGGTTGTTTACAATATAAATGGAAGAGAGGCAGTTGAAGCTGAACCTATCTTGGATGCTTTGCCAAAATTTGATTAGTACATTAATTGATCTTATGCTGGTGTTATCTCAAATCTTATGGATAAGTGATGCTAGAAAAAGCATTTTTTGAAGAGTTTTTAGCTAGTTTTATTTGTTTTTATGGAAATAAGGAATGTGCAAAGATTTGCATATTTATATTTAGAATTTAGCTTTCTTTATTTTTATAGTTTTATTCCTTAGCAAATAAAACCTGTCTAGATACATGTGTATCTAGTTTTCTTTCCTATTTTTCCTATGGCTGGGTATGTGCAAGATCATGAGGGGCCAAACTATGCCCTTAAGTGGCAATGAAAAATTAGCAAATCAGGGTTAGTCAACTTGACGTGAAAATTTCAATTAGCTATGAACCTAATATCAAAAAGTTGTAAGAATAGAATCTGTAGAAAATTGAATGTAGTTTCTAAACTACTAGGCCTTTTTTGAGAAAAAGTTAGTATGATTGGTGAAAAGTATCGATTTCAATGCAGCAGTACAAAAATTTCAAGAAAAAAATAAGTAGGTGTATGTCTGACCACCTTAATCATAATCAAATGATAATATTTTATTATAATATTTTATATATAAGTAGTAGACTCATGCCTGGATGTGACGCATATTTTTTTATAATTTTATTCCAAAAAAACAATTAATTATGAATTTTCTGCTACAACATTTTCAGAATAAAAAAACTTCAGTGTCTGACCACCTTAACTCATTCAAAACTTTACAAAATTCAAAATTCAAAAAAAAATTCCTTATAGTAGGTGAAGCATAGAATGTGACACATTTTTCAGATTTCAAAAATGTTATACCATTTGAAAGTTATAGTCATTTTTCAATTAGTATATAAATCAGCACTTTAGAGGTAGCTCAATTAGAAAATAACTAATAATTACTTACCGAATTCAAAATTTGACAGCAATTATATCGATAGAAAGCTGATAATCTCCTTAAGATACCCTTTTTATTTTATCAAATTCGGGTGAAAAAAAAGTCGTCAGCTACATTGTCAAAGTCTAGAACTCAGAGAAACAAGGGAAAAACACGTATTTGAGACATTCCAATAGTTGGCCATGTAGGTTTGGTGCACAAAGCAATACTGAGCCTAATCGGGTACCCAATATTTTCAGGTACCCGATATTCACCCGAATATGATGACATAATTTTGAATTTTCACTTTGCCTCCACTTTCTCCCTCCCATTTCTCCATCCTTCATAAACTATATATTAAATATTATATAATATCAATTATATATTAAATGTTATATAATATATATTTTACTTTAAATATTATTTAATATATATTAATATTAAAAACTATATATTAGATTATATATTATATATATTAAATATTATTTTAATTATATATTAATATCAAAAACTATATATTAGATTATATATTATATATAATATTATATATTAAATATTATATAATATACATTTTACATTTTAAATATTATTTAATATGATTCTGAGCATGAGCATGAGTCCCTACAAGGGCATAGTTGTGCCTTTTACAGGCGCCGAAAACCCTAGCTATGCAGAAATGGAGGCTTTGAAGAATAGTTCATTGGAGGTG
Source organism: Chamaecyparis obtusa (assembly GCA_027943335.1). Classification (NCBI taxonomy): domain Eukaryota; kingdom Viridiplantae; phylum Streptophyta; class Pinopsida; order Cupressales; family Cupressaceae; genus Chamaecyparis; species Chamaecyparis obtusa. The sequence goes on along the minus strand of BSBK01001469.1, from coordinate 2,562,221 downwards.
GATTATAGAAGTAGAGGGCAAGAGAATCACTCTTTTTACACCGCCTATGGCTGTGAAATGGTATCTTTCCCTTATTTTTCAACTGGAATGCTAAATTTCAAAGGTTCTCAAAATAGATTCTGGTCATTGGACAATTGTACCATGCCTGTTGATAATCCGATAGCTCAACAGAGTCATTGGGAGGTTAAACAAGAACAACCGGACAGACCTTTGAACCAGCCGAAGATTATGGAGAGCAGGGAAGGGTTTGGTAAAATGATCAGTTGTACTAGAAATTATGCAGGCACCGTAGAACTGACCGCATTAATAAATTTAAAGAAGAGATCAACGGCGGCACGACATTATGAGGAAAGCCTTGCCGTTTAGATGGTGCTGCCCTGATATTATGAAGAATGTTTTGCTGCTTCAATGCTAGCGCCGCCTCTATCTCAGACTTTCGCCATTGCTTCTCATTAGTACTCTAAGATATGGTAGGGATTGCGGGCTTTTGCATGACTTACTCAAAGAATTTAATTTTTACCATAATTTTGGATCCATGGATTGTCATTTTGTGCTTGGAGAGAAGCTGCGGATTGCAAGAATTTGATAAATTTGGTTTATCTCATTTTCTTTCTCTGTAATTTTTGAGTAATACGATTTTGTTTTTGTCCGTCTTAAATGATTTCACCTGAAGTTAATGAATTTTTTTAGATGATTTTGTTTGAAGTTTTAATGAAATTTCTTCCATGGATGCTAATGAAATCTCTTCCATGAATGCTGATAAGATGTTTAAATTCAGAGTTAATAAATTCTATAGCTTGAATGTTCTTTGTTGTAGAAGGTTATTTTTATGGTTTGTGATTCATGCAATTCCTTAATAGTTTCATTCTTAACAGAATTCATAACTAGATTTTCCATAGCCAATTTTCTTCTTGATCGTTGCAATATTTTCTCCTCTATTGAACATTTTGTAATCAGTTGATATACAATGACATTTTTCTATTGGCCAATTCTATGTGCTCGCGATTGAGCCTGTAGATCCATAAAAGGGTTGAAATCTGGATCTGGTGGAAGAGTAGTATTAGCAAGAAGTCATTCACTAACATCTCATTTGGGTCATGGGGACTCCCTAGGGGTCCTAGTATGCCTTATCATGCATTAGGATCCCTAGGGAGTCCCCATGACCCCTTTTGACACATTGGAACTCTCAAGTGTGTCTTAAGGGGTCTTTGACACATTGGAATGCTCAAGTGTGTCTTAAGGGGTCTTAGGACCCCTTAAGACACACTTGAGAGTTCCAATGTGTCAAAAGGGGTCATGGAGACTCCCTAAGGATCTTAGTATGCCTTATCACGTGTTAGGACCCCTAGAAAGTCCCCATGACCCCTTTTGACACACTGGAATGCTCAAGTGTGTCTTAAGGGGTCTTAGGACCCCTTTGGACACACTTGAGCATTCCAATGTGTCAAAAGGGGTCATGGGGACTCCCTAGGGGTTCTAGTATGCCTTATCACATGTTAGGACCCCTAGGAAGTCATGATGACCCCTTTTGACACATTGAAATGCTCAAGTGTGTCTTAAGGGGTCCTAGGACCCCTTCAGACACACTTGAGCATTCCAATGTGTCAAAAAGGGTCATGGGGACTCCCTAGGGGTCCTAATGCGTGATAAAGCATACTAGGACCCCTAGAGAGTCCCTGTGACCCCTTTTGACACATTGGAACGCTCAAGTGTGTCTTAAGGGGTCCTAGGATGCCTTAAGACACACTTGAGCATTTCAATGTGTCAAAAGGAGTCATGAGGACTCCCTAGGGGTCCTAGTATGCCTTATCATGCGTTAGGACCCCTAGAGAGTCCCCATGACCCCTTTTGACATAATGGAACACTCAAGTGTGTCTTAAGGGGTCGTAGGACCCCTTAAGACACACTTGAGTGTTCCAATTTGTCAAAAGGGCTCAAGTGTGTCTTAAGGGGTCTTAGGACCCCTTCGGACACACTTGAGCATTCCAATGTGTCAAATGGGGTCATGGGGACTCGCTAGGGGTCCTAGTACACCTTATCAAATGTTAGGAACCCTAGGGAGTCCCTATGCCCCCTTCTAAAACATTGGAACACTCAAGTGTGTCTTAAGGGGTCTTAGGACCTCTTAAGACACACTTGAGCATTCCAATGTGTGAAAAGGGATCATGGGGACTCCTTAGGGGTCTTAGCGCGTGATAAGGTGTACTAGAACCCCTAGGGAGTCCCCATGACCCCTTTTGACACATTGGAATGCTCAAGTGTGTCTTAAAGGGTCCTAGGACCCCTTCGGACACACTTGAGCATTCCAATGCGTCAAAAGGGGTAATGGGGACTCCCTAGGTGTCCTAGTACACCTTATCACATGCTAAGACCCCTAGGGAGTCCCCATGACCCCTTTTCACACATTCAAATGCTCAAGTGTGTCTTAAGAGGTCCTAAGACCCCTTAAGACACACTTGAGTGTTCCAATGTTTCAAAAGGGGTCATGGGGACTCCCTAAGGGTCCTAGTATGCCTTATCATGCATTAGGATGCCTAGGGAGTCCCCATGACCCCTTTTGACACATTGGAATGCTCAAGTGTGTCTTAAGGCATCCTAGGACACCTTAAGACACACTTGAGCATTCGAATGTGTCAAAAAGGGTCATGGGGACTAGTAGTCCTAATACACCTTATCACATGTTAGGACCCCTAGGAAGTCCCCATGACCCCTTTTGTCACATTGGAATTCTCAAGTCTGTCTTAAGGGGTCCTAGAACCCCTTAACACACACTTGAGTTTTCTAATGTGTCAAAAGGGGTCATGGGGACTCCCTAGGGGTCCTATTATGCCTTATCATGCGTTAGGACCCCTAGGGAGTCCTGATGACCTCTTTTGATGCATTGGAACACTCAAGTGTGTCTTAAGGGGTCTTAGGAACCCTTAAGACACACTTGAGCATTCCAATGTGTCAAAAGGGGTGACGAGGACTCCCTAGGTGTCCTAGTATGGCTTATCATGTGTTAGGATGCCTAGAGAGTCCCCAAGAGCCCATTTGACACATTGGAATGCTCAAGTGTGTCTTAAGGGGTCATAGGACCCCTTAAGATACACTTGAGCATTGTAATGTGTCAAACGGGGTCACGGGGACTCCCTTGGGTTCCTAGTACACCTCATCACGTGTTAGGACCCCTAGGGAGTCCCCATGACCCCTTTTGACATATTGGAATGCTCAAGTGTGTCTTAATGGGTCCTAAGACCCCTTATGACACACTAGAGCATAGTAATGTGTCAAAAGGGGTCATCGGAACTCCCTAGGGGTCCTAGTATGCCTTATCACGTGTTAGGACCCCTAGGGAGTACCCATGACCCCTTTTGACACATTGGAATGGTCAAGTGTGTCTTAAGTAGTCCTATAATCCTTTAAGACACACTTGAGTGTTCCAATGTGTGAAAAGGTGTCACGAAGACTCCCTAGGGGTCCTAGTACACCTTATCACGCATTAAGACCCCTAGGGAGTCCCCATGACCCCTTTTGACACATTGGAAAGCTCAAGTGTGTCTTAAGGCATCCTAAGACCCCTTAAGACACACTTGAGCATTCTAATGTGTCAAAAGGAGTCATTAGGAATCCCTAGGGATCCTAGTATGCCTTATGACATGTTAGGACCCCTAGGGAGTCCTCGTGACCCCTTTTGACACATTGGAATGCTCAAGTGTGTCGTAAGGGGTCTTAAGACCCCTTAAGACACACTTGAGCATTCCAATGTGTCAAAAGGGGTCATGAGGACTCACTACAGGTCCTAGTACACCTGATCACATGTTAGGACCCCTAGGGAGTCCCCATGACCCCTTTTGACACATTGGAACACTCAAGTCTATCTTAAGGGGTCCTAAGACCCCTTACGACACACTTGAGAATTCCAATTTGTCAAAAGGGGTCATCGGGACTCCCTAGGGGTCCTAGTATATGTTATCACTCGTTAGGACCCCTAAGGAGTCCCCATGACCCCTTTTGAAACATTGGGATGCTGAAGTGTGTCTTAAGGGGTCCTACGACCCCTTAAGACACACTTGAGAATTCCAATGTTTTAAAAGGGTTCATGAGGAGTCCCTAGGGGTTCTAGTATGCCTTATCACACGTTAGGACCCCTAGGGAGTCCCCATAACCCCTTTTGACACATTGGATTGCTCAAGTGTGACTTAAGGGGTCGTAGGATCCCTTAAGATAGACTTGAGTGTTCCAATTTGTCAAAAGGGCTCAAGTGTGTCTTAAGGGGTCTTAGGACCCCTTGGGACACACTTGAGCATTCCAATGTGTCAAACGGGGTCATGGGGACTCCCTAAGGGTCCTAGTACACCTTATTAAGCATTGGGACACCTAGGGAGTCCCCATGACTCCTTTTGACACATTGGAACACTCAAGTTTGTCTTAAGAGGTCCTAAGACCCTTAAGACACACATGAGCATTCCATTGTGTCAAGAGGGGTTTTGGGGACTCCCTAGGGCTCCTAGTATGCTTTATCGTGCGTTAGGACCCCAAGGGAGTCCCCATGATCCCTTTTGACACATTGGAACACTCAAGTGTGTCTTAAGGGGTTGTAGGACCCCTTAAGACACACTTGAGCATTCCAAATTTTCAAAAGGGCTCAAGTGTGTCTTAAGGGGTCTTAGGACCCCTTCGGACACACTTGAGCATTCCAATGTGTCAAATGGGGTCATGGGGACTCCCTAGGGGTCCTAGTATGCCTTATCATGTGTTAGGACCCCTAGGGAGTCCCCATGACCCCTTTTGACACATTGGCATGCTCAAGTGTCTTAAGGGGTCCTAAGACCCCTTACGACACACTTGAGCATTCCAATATGTCAAAAGGTGTCATCAGGACTCCCTAGGGATCCTAGTACACCTTATCACATGTTAGGACCCGTAGGGAGTCCCCATGACTCCTTTTGACACATTGGAATGCTCAAGTGTGTCTTAAGGGGTCCTAAGACCCCTTACGCCACACTTGAGCATTCCAATGTGTCAAAAGGGGTCATCGGGACTCCCTAGGGGTCCTAGTACACTTTATCATGTGTTATGACCCCTAGGGAGTCCCCATGACCCCTTTTGACAGATTGAAATGCTCAAGTGTGTCTTAAGGGGTCCTAAGACCCCTTAAGACACACTTGAGCATTCCAATGTGTCAAAAGGGGTCATCAGGACTCCCTAGGGGTCCTAGTACACCTTATCACGTGTTAGTACCCCTAGGGAGTCCCCGTGACCCCTTTTGACACATTGGAATGATCAAGTGTGTCTTAAGGGCTCTTAGGACCCCTTAAGACACACTTGAGTGTTCCAATGTGTCAAAAGGGGTCACAGGGACTCCCTAGGGGTCCTAGTATGCCTTATCGCGTGTTAGGACCCCTAGGGAGTCCACATGACCCCTTTTGATACATTAGAACACTCAAGTGTGTCTTAAGGGTTCCTAAGACCCCTTACGACACACTTGAGCATTCCCATGTGTCAAAAGGGGTCATGGGCACTCCCTTGGGGTCCTGGTATACCTTATCACATGTTAGGATGCCTAGGGAGTCCCCATGACCCCTTTTGAAACATTGGGATGCTCAAGTGTGTCTTAAGGGGTCTTACGACCCCTTAAAACAAACTTGAGTGGTCCAATGTTTCAAAAGGGGTCATGGGGACTCCCTACGGGTCCTAGTATGCCTTATCACATGTTAGGACCCCTAGGGAGTCCCCATGACTACTTTTGACACATCAGAATGCACAAGTGTGTCTTAAGGGGTCGTAGGACCCCTTAAGACACACTTGAGCATTCCAATTTTTCAAAAGGGCTCAAGTGTGTCTTAAGCATTCTTGGGACTCCTTCGGACACACTTGAGCATTCCAATGTGTCAAACGAGGTCATGGGGACTGCCTAGGGGTCCTAGTACACCTTATCACATGTTAGGACCCCTAGGGAGTCCCCATGACCCCTTTTGGCACATTGGAATGATCAAGTGTGTCTTAAGAGGTCCTTAGACCCCTTAAGAAACACTTGAGTGTTCCAATGTGTCAAAAGGGGTTGTGGGGACTCCCTAGGGGTCCTAGTACACCTTATCACATGTTAGGACCCCTAGGGAGTTCCCATGACCCCTTTTGACACATTGGAATGCTCAAGTGTGTCTTAAGTGGTCGTAGGACCCCTTAAGACACACTTGAGTATTCCAATGTGTCAAAAGGGGTCATGGGGACTCCCTAGGGGTCCTAGTACACCTTATCACACATTAGGACCCCTAGGAAGTCCCCATGACCCGTTTTGACATATTGGAATGCTCAAGTGTGTCTTAAGGGGTCCTACAACCCCTTAAGACACACTTGAGGGTTCTAATGTGTCAAAAGGGGTCATGGGGACTCCCTAGGTGTCCTAACGCATGATAAGGCATACTAGGACCCCTAGGGAGTCCCCGCTACCCCTTTTGACACATTGGAACACTCAAGTGTGTCTTTAGGGGTCCTATGACCCCTAAAGACACACTTGAGCATTCCAATGTGTCAAAAGGGGTCATGGGAACTCCCTAGGGGTCCTAGTATGCTTTGTCACGTGTTATGACCCCTATGGAGTCCCCATGACCCCTTTTGACACATTGGAACACTCAAGTGTGTGTTAAGGGGTCGTAGGACCCCTTAAGACACACTTTAGCATTCCAATTTGTGAAACGGGGTCACAGGGACTCCCTAGGGGTCCTAGTACACCTTATCACATGTTAGGACCCCTAGGGAGTCCCCATGACCCCTTTTGACACATTAGAATGCTCAAGTGTGTCTTAAGGGGTCCATACTAGGATCCCTAGAAAAAAATTTATGCCAAAAATACACACCGCATTTCTCTATGTAGTATCGTAAGCTTCAACAATCCAGCTGGCTTCCTCTGCTAAGGCACGAAGAACTTCATTAATGTATGCTCTAGGAGGAAGATTATAATTTCCATATTTCTGCAAGAGATTCTCCAAAATTTGTAATATTATATATAATATATTAGTATATGTATTATATATATATTATATAGATGTTAGTATATATAATACATTAGTGTATATATAATATATTATATATATTAGTATATTTAATACATTAGTACATATAATACATTAGTCTATTATAATACATTAGTATATATATAATATACATTATATATATCATATGCTTCTTTTCTATATATATATTATATACATCAATATATGTAAAAGTTCAATTTTTTTCATTTTCTCCCGCCCTTTTTTCATCAGCCTGGGAATATCGGGTACCTGATATGGAATCAGATACCTAATTTTTGCCAGGTAATATTTGACCAAAATATTCCCTGCCCCCACAAACTAGACAATCATGGGATTTTATACTTTTTTCATGCATTGCAAAACAAAAAATGTGATTTGGGGCCCATTGTTTGATTTTTGTCAACTTGTGGTCTCACCATGGGAAGCAAAAGTCGTCGAAAGGCTAAACACAAGAGGAAGATGACAAATGACAAAATTCAAGCATATAGGGAAAAAGATAAGGAAAATCACCGAAGAAGGAGAGAAGGTATGTTAAACATTAATCAAGGTGACCCCGTAAATGTAGTTGTAAGTGAAGAGGATGTTCAATTTGAAAATGCAAAGATGGAGATTGAAAATGTAAACTTTGGGAATGAAAATGTTGCACAAGAACCACATGAACATTATACATCTCCAAATTATATGCGAAATGAAGTCCCTTGCAATAAAGATAATCAATCTTCAAATTCGGGGCTTTCAAGAATACCTAAATGGTTAATTAAAATTGAGGAGAACATTATGAATAATTGGGAAGGAAAGAGGTCACATAGAACCGTTAGGTTGTGGGCTTCAAGACTTTATGATCAATTTTTTCGAAATAAGACATTGGTTGAGAAATGTCAAATTTTTGTGCAATTGTTAAAGATGCAAAAGATGAGACCTGTTCTTGTGAAATTGAAGATTCGTGTGAACAAGAAAATGGAGAGAAATGCCATTGTTGTGAAGAATCTTTTCAATGCTCTCAATAGCATTGGGAAGACTAGTAGAGAAAATGACAAGAGAGTTGCTCACAGGGTTATTACAACCTCCTTAGTAAGTCATCAGTTGAGATAGGCTCGTTTGATGAGACAAACTTGTGTCGACTCCAATATAGACCGTAAAACTTTGGGTAGGGAACTTGCAAGAAGAGAAAGACTTGATGATTTTCTTCAAATTGATACAAGGGCTTATGGTGGGAGACTTCCACGTTTCGATAAGAAGCTAACGGATGTTGTCAAGGATGAAATTCAACAATTTTGGGATGTTAACTCAAGAGTGACACCAAATGTGAAGGATGTCTTGAACTTGAGAGTTGGCAATCGAGACCGCACTCCACATCCTAAACATTATGTGGAGGTAGGTCAAACAATGTTGTATAAAAATTTTTATGAGACACATCCAACATTGAAAATATCACAAAGGTCTTTTGAATCTATGAAGATATTTTATTGTGTACCCCTTAAGATTCAAAATACATGTTGTTGCAAATATCATGTTGAGTTTTCAATGCATCATGAATTATTATGGTCCATTCATTATACTTTGCATACTAATGAAATGCTAGAGGATTCTGGTGCAAGTGGTCTTCCCAAATCATCAAGAGACTTGCTAGATCAATTTTTATGTCATAGAGATGATGGTTGTTTATTTTATAAAAAAGATTGCTTAAATGCCAAGTGCTCAGAATGTGGTGGCTTGTCCAATTTTAGAACATGTTTTCATGAGGGTTTGGAACACAATTTTGGAAAGACACTCATCCAAAAAAAGGTATATGAGACAGTGAAATATACATTGAAGAGTGGAGGTGAAGGCTCTAGATGTGAGTTAGCTGCAAAAGAATACAATGTTGCTGATTTTATCTCAAATTTCAAGAAAAATCTTTTTTACAAGTATGCAAGGCATAGTCACAGGTCTCAATGGTTGGATCAACAATTCAAGACATGTAAGGACACTTTCCCCATTGGAACTATTATATCTATTGTAGACTTTGCGGAGAACTATACATTGCAGCCCCAAAATGAGACTCAAGCTCAATATTACAATTCCATTCAGGTTGCTATTTTTTTACACATCACATATAGACATTCCCCTGATAGCACAAAAGATGAGTGAAAGATAATCAGAGAGTATCATTTTTATATGAGCGATGACAGGTCTCACTCTCATGAGTTTATTCAACATATTTTCCAGAACTAGTTTGACTTCTTGCAGGAAAATGGTATTGCTATGGATAGGCATCTCATTTGGTCGGATAATTGCACCGATTAATTTAAGAATGCTAGAATGTTTTATTGGTTGTGTAGAATGCATGTGGAGAGAGGTGTACCTCATATTTGGAGTTTTTTTGAGTCGGGGCATGGGAAAGGGGAGCATGATGGAGCAGGTGCATGTGCGAAGAGAGCTCTACTTAAGGAGCAATTAAGGATTTTAGGTGCTGTACTTCTTGATGCTCATTCTATTATTGATTGATGTACTTTAGCATTGTCATAGGGGGGAATCTTGATTCTATAGTGCGTAGATTCTTTTGGTTGGTTGAGGAGGGAACTATAGGAGATAGGTTGGATTGTCAAACAGTGAAAGACTCTTCAAAAATGCATTCATTCTGAAGCTCGAATAGTAGTACATGGACCATTTGGACATGAGAGTTGGCTTGTTTTTGCCCCATGTGTTTTTAGTATGATTGGGATCATTGCGAGTCAAGTGAGTGGGTTGATACATGGGTTCCACAGTATCTGACTCCTTTATCTTTGACACTCTCTATAAGAAATGATGACATGGACACTTCAGTTGACTATGACCATCTTTCAGATCTTCTAAAGCCAGGAGATGTTTTTGCATTGGTTGCACTGCAGGGGAATGATGAGAGGTCATATTATTGGTTAGCACGTTGTGTACAAGGTAAACAGAAGCTTGTACAACTGATGACAGATGGTGATGGGTTCACATATCCTAGTGGTTCAGTTGTTGTTGTGGGAACATGGCTGTGAACATACATGATTAGAAAGAATGGAGTTCTCACATTTGAAGACTATGAGAAGCACAAAACTATTCTCATGTATTCACACCTTTAGGAAGCAAAGAGATGACCCCTCAGGAACAGTTGACTAGGTAATAAGTTAACTTAGTGCATTGTTTTCTAAGTTCGTTAAGCTTAATTTCAATACATTAATTTGACCTTTCTTAGATTGTATTTTGAGTCAATAAACTTGGTTTTGTATGTGGATTGTAACTTGTGCAGGAGCACCTATGAAGATGCCTACGGTCACCATGGATCCAATCAGAGATAGAAGGACAAAAGGATCCTTAATGGTTAATTGAGGTCTTTTGAAGCCTATAATGGCAATTTTTAATGATCAATTTGATTTAAAAGTTAAATGTCCTAAAAATCTTCATAAGGACTTATGACCAAAATCATGTATGGGTGGCCAATAGTGCCAAGAAGGGATCTTACATGTCATATACTTATGTCATTTGCATGGTTTGAATTCTTACATGTTTGATTGTTGTTTCTAATGCTTTAAGGATATTATTTTTTATCATTTCAAACAATCTATAAAAGTTAAACCTGAAACATAATAAGCTGCACAGTTCAAATTTCACAAGCTTAATCATGATTAATTTCACAGTTCAAATTTCAAACATACCACTAACAGTCAGTTGAAAGCGGCTCAACAACGTATCTTTCAAACTAGTAGTGATCTTCTATGGCTCATATCTCAGACCTCGTGATAGGTATTGAAAAACCATTAGGTGCTATGGGATTGTGTTTTTGAGGTTTACAATAACCTCTCTCAATTTTGGGCGATTCAACTTCATTTGCATTTGGCAAGGCGATCTCAGTCGATGCCAAAATTTGTAGTGAGGGTCAGTTGAAAGTGGCTCAGCAGCATTTCTTTCAAATCATCGGACCTAACATTGAATCATCTCCTCCATCAGCTCTAGTTGGCTGGGTAAACACTAATGAAAACCCCATTCTACCCATAGAGTCACCGGAATGCTCGTAACCATGCTCGACCCAAGTGACCCCAAGGTGCACTAAGCATGATTGGGCAGTGATCTTTCAGGGCTCATATCTTGGACCTCATGAGAGGTATTCAAAAACCATTAGGTGCTACAGGATCATGTTTTCAAGGTCTACAATAACCTCTCTTGGTTTTGGCCGATTCAACTTCGTTTGCATTTGGCAAGGAGATCTCAGTTGATGCCAAGACTTGCAGTGAGGGTCAGTTGAAAGTGGCTTAGCAGTGTATCTTTCAAACCATCTGACCTAGCATCAAACCATCTACTCCATTGGCTCTGGTTGGTCAGGTAAACACTAGTGACAACCCCATTCTTCCCACAGAATCACTAGAACGCTCGTGACCACGCTCGACCCGAGTGACCCCAAGGTGCACTAAGCACGATTGGGCAGCGATCTTTTGGGGTTCGTATCTCAGACCTCCTAAGATGTATTGAAAAACTATCAGGTGCTATGGGATCACATTTTTGAGGTCTACAATAAACTCTCTTAGTTTTGGGCGATTCGACTTCATTTGCATTTGGCAAGGCGATCTCAGTTGATGCCAAAACTTGTAGTGAGGGTTAGTTGAAAGTGGTTCGGCAGCATATCTTTCAAACCATCTAACCTGGCATCAAACCATCTACTCCATTAGCTTTGGTTGGCTAGGTAAATGCCAGTGACAACCCCGTTCTGCCCACAAAGTCACCGGAATGCTCACGACCACGCTCGACCCAAGTGACCCCAAGGTGCACTAAGCATGATTGGGCAGCAATCTTTCAGGGCTTGTATCTCAGACCTCATGAGAGGTATTGAAAAACTATTAGGTGCTACAGGATTGTGTTTTTGAGGTCTACAATAACCTCTCTCATTTTTTGGTGATTCAACTTCATTTGCATTTGGCAAGGTGATCTCAGTCGATACCAAAACTTGCAGTGAGGGTCAGTTGAAAGTGGCTCAGCAGCGTATCTTTCAAACCGTCTGACCTAGCATTAAACTATCTACTCCATTAGCTCCAGTTGGCTAGGTAGATGCCAGTGACAACTCCATTCTACCCACAGAGTCACCGGAACGCTTGCGACCATGCTTGACCCAAGTGACCCCAAGGTGCACTAAGCATGATTGGGCAGCGATCTTTTAGGGCTAATATCTCAGACCTCGTGAGAGGTATCAAAAAATCATTAGGTGCTATGGGATCATGTTTTTGAGGTCTACAATAACCTCTCTTAGTTTTGGGCGATTCAACTTCATTTGCATTTGGCAAGGCAATCTCAGTCGATGCCAAAACTTGCAGTGAGGGTTAGTTGAAAGTGGCTCAACAACATATCTTTCAAACCGTCCAACCTAGCATCAAACCATCTACTCCATCAGCTTTGGTTGGCCAGGTAAATGCTAGTGACAACCCCATTCTACCTAGAGAGTCACCGAAATGCTCGCGACCACGCTCAACCCAAGTGACCCCAAGGTGCACTAAGCACGATTGGGTAGTGATTTTTTGGGGCTCATATCTTAGACCTCGTGAGAGGTATTGACAAACTGTTAGGTGCTACAAGATCATGTTTTTGAGGTCTACAATTACATCTCTCAGTTTTGGGAAATTGGACTTCATTTGCATTTGGCAAGGTGATCTCAGTCGATGCCAAAACTTGTAGTGAGGGTCAGTTGAAAGTGGCTCAGTAGTGTATCTTTCAAACTGTCTGACTTGACATCAAACCATCTACTCCATTGGCTTTGGTTGGCTGGGTAAATGCTAGTGACAACCCCATTCTACCCGTAGAGTCACCGGAACGCTCGCGACCATGCTCGACCCAAGTGACCCCAAGGTGCACTAAGCATGATTGGGCAGTGATCTTCTGGGGCTCGTATCTTGGACCTCATGAGAGGTATTGAAAAATCATTAGGTGCTACGAGATTTTGTTTTCAATGTCTACAATAACCTCTCTTGGTTTTGGGCGATTCAACTTTGTTTCTATTTGGCAAGGCAATCTCAGTCGATGCCAAAACTTACAGTGAGGGTCAGTTGAAAGTGGCTCAGCAACGTATCTTTCAAACCGTCTGACCTGAAATCCAATCATCTACTCCATCAGCTCTAGTTGCCCAAGTAAATGCTAGTGACAACCTCATTCTACCCATAGAGTCACCGAAACGCTCGCGACCACGCTCGACCCAAGTGACCCCAAGGTGCACTAAGCATGATTGGGAAGTGATCTTCCAGGGCTCGTATCTCAAACCTCATGAGAGGTATCAAAAAATTGTTAGGTGCTATGGGATCATGTTTTTGAGGTCTACAATAACCTCTCTCAATTTTGGGTGATTGGACTTCGTTTGCATTTGGCAAGGTGATCTTAGTTGATGCCAAAAATCGCAGTGAGGGTCAGTTGAAAGTAGCTCAGTAGCATATCTTTCAAACCACCTGACTTGGCATCGAACCATCTACTCCATCGGCTTTAGTTACCCAAGTAAATGCCAGTGCCAACCCCATTCTACCCATAGAGTCACCAGAACGCTCGCGACCACGCTCGACCCAAGTGACCCCAAGGTGCACTAAGCATGATTGGGCTGTGATCTTTTGGGGCTCGTATCTCAGACCTCATGAGGGGTATTGACAAATCATTAGGTGTTACAAGATCATGTTTTCGAGGTCTACAATAACCTCTCTCAATTTTGGGTGATTTGACTTCATTTACATTTGGCAAGGTGATCTCAGTCGATGCCAAAACTTGCAGTGAGGGTCAATTTAAAGTGGCTCAGCAACGTATCTTTCAAACCATCCAACCTAGCATTGAACCATCTGCTCCATCAGCTCCGATTGGCTAGGTAAACACCAGTGACAACCTAATTCTACCCATAGAGTCAGCGGAACACTCATGACCACGCTCGACCCAAGTGACCCCAAGGTGCACTAAGCACAATTGGGCAGTGATCTTCAGGGGCTCATAGCTTGGACCTCGTGAGAGGTATCAAAAAACCATTAGGTGCTACAAGATCATGTTTTGGAGGTCTATAATAAGCTCTCTCAATTTTGGGGGATTCAACTTTGTTTGCATTTGGAAAGGCGATCTCAGTCGATGCCAAAACTTGCAATGAGGGTCAGTTGAAAGTGGCTTAGCTGCGTATCTTTCAAACCATCTAACCTAGCATCAAACCCTCTACTCCATCAACTATAGTTGGTTGGGTAAATGCCAGTGACAACCCCGTTCTACCCACAGAGTTACCAGAACACTCGCGACCATGCTCGACCCAAGTGACCCCAAGGTGCACTAAGAATGATTGGGCGGGGATCTTTCAGGGCTCATATCTCAGACTTCATGAGAAGTATCAACAAACCATCAGGAGCTATGGGATCATGTTTTCAAGGTCTACAATAACCTCTCTCAGTTTTGGGCGATTTGACTTCATTTGCATTTGGCAAGGTGATCTTAGTCGATGCCACAACTTGCAGTGAGGGTCAGTTGAAAGTGGCTCAGCAACGTATCTTTCAAACCATCTGACCTAGCATCAAACCATCTGCTCCATCAGCTTCAGTTGGCCAGGTAAATGCTAGTGACAACCTTGTTCCACCTGATGGAGCCTTAATTTTTTACAAAAATTTGGGGCCTCCATTTGAGAAATAATGTTGGAGATTTGATAAGGTTGTCATTGATGTCATTGAAGGTTTTTTGGTTTCTCACAAGATATATGAACACATACTATTAAGTGGAGATAAAAACTAAGACAGATAGCAAAGACTATTGAATAAATAGCATCGACAACTATGCAACTTGGAAATGTTGGAACATTAAGCATCATATCAGCATTCGAATGGAGTGAAGTATACACACCAACAATTAATGATCAAAGTCAACCCAAATAAATTTCATTTCCTCGTAGATGTTAATAGCTACAGCATATTACAAAGATGACAAACATATTATTTGGAAGAATATTACAAGAGGCGGTAAAGTAAAACTCATCATGAATGTCCAGTCAGCAATAATCAACCCATGAAGCAACAACTTCATCAAATGAAGTGAACACAACATGAGTTAAAGATTGATTAAACATATGCATATGACTACATTCGAAGGAGCCATGCAGTAATAAAAAATAAATATACACAGTGCTAAGCATAGTTCAAAGGCAGTATTAAAATCATTCATTGAACATTTGAGAGACGATATATTCAAGAGATGTGTTTTTGTAAGTCTGAGGGATATCATGTTGCGCAAGCAATCATATATTATATACAATAGAAAAGTCAATAGTCACATGTCATATCTATCAATGGTAATATCAAAGATTGGAAATGAAGACCATAAGCTTATATGATAATGGAGATTTTTTATAGCATGAAATGAAGGCTCCTGCATACACGATGATATTGAAACATTATTTTCGACAGTTAAAATTATTATAAGTGCGAACAAAAAGCATTGAAAATGATAATATATGAAATTAGCAATGCAAGTATGAGACTGAATGCACACACAATGAAAAATAGCAACATAATTGATGGTATAGAATTTGTATAGGAAAATTCATAGAAGTGGTAAATGAAACTCTCATATTAGCAGTGATTGAAGTTTTAATTTAGTGATGAAGAGCAGATGGCATGGTTTTTGTTTTGCAGAGAAATGATCTTCAGTATCGGTACTGATGTCCTCATCATCGTCTCAGGCACAAGGAAAGTTAAGCACCAAAAATCTAGGAAATCTATAGAAGTTAAACCTCAAACATAATAAGCTCCATGAACAGAGTATTCCGGAGTAAAGAAAAACAAATGTAACTTCAACAATATAATTTCAATCATAATGATAATCATAGTCAAGATATAACTTCACCATTCAATTCCATAAACATGAATAATAAATATGTATATACAAAAGATGATGCAAATATAACATATAAATGAATATGTTCTATATATGTATCAAATGTATCAAAAGTATGTCCATATACAAATATGGCACATGCCATTTCAAAATGTCTACAAAATCAATGTTTTAAGGTGTACAATGTGGCATATATGCCATCTCAAAATGTGCCAAGTGTCATCTCTAAATGACCATAAAACTAAAACTACATCCTATGTTGTAGGGGGATCATCAAAATGTACCCTCTTTGAAGAAGTGTTGGGCTCTGATTGATCCTGCATAAAAAATGAGTTCAAACCAAAGTTAGATTTCTTACTTTATATGATTTGTACACACACACACACACACACACACATATATATATATATATAATTCATAATTCAAACACTAATTTAATTAAAATTATAATTGAATACAAATATTTGTACCTGGTCTCTCGATCGCCTACCATGATCAGGTGTCCTAGCATAAGTCCTGGGTAGCGAAGGGTCCATGCCAGCAATACCAACTCTAACCTATAAATATATATTTGCAATAATGAGATTAGTAGAGTGGTGCAACATAGAGTAATAAATCTACAAAATAGGATGATAGCATAATAAAATTACAAATTGATTGAACTAAAATTAAAACTTACATCTGGTGATCCCTCTGGAATAGTGGGCTAGGTCAACAAAGAAATGAAAGATTCTCGTGGGCCCTCCCTCACAGTCGGAGTAACCTATGAGAGTAAAAAGATTGTCAATTATATATCAATGTACTTCATCATAGCAACCTTGGTTACAAAATACAAATAACAATATGTAAAAGTTTATGTACAATCGGGCTATCACTCCGAATCAAGACACCTGTAACCCTACACTGCCAAACCGGTGTCGGGACATCATCAATAGCCACACCCTATACAATAAAGTGAAAGTAAAATATTTATTACTACACACAAGTGGCATACATATGCATGCATAATTAATTTTAAACAATTAACTACCTTTCCTTTGTCGAGACCTGATGAAGGAACCCCCTCATGCCCCCCACTGACATCGGTTGTAGCTTGCAAGAACACAATAAGATGACAATATATATTAGTAAATGTATGAATTTTATTGCTCTAATTAATAGAGATTTAAGCATGTACACCAAATGATATAAAAAAAAACTAATGGATACATAATTTATAATATACCGTATAGTCATCAAGGCCAAATGAAATGGCCGAAAGTGTGGACTCATCCACTTGTCTCACCTCCTCCTGTGTCATCGACTGAACATAAATGGAAAAAATATATATACATAAGTGCATGTAATCATTAAAACTAATCTAAATAAATAAATTATTTTTAAATTAAATAAGTCACGTGACAAATTTATTTATAATGTTTACTCTTACCGTATCAACAGGAGTTAATGGCTATGCATGCACCTCCTAAGCACTCTCATGAGATGTAGATGCTCCATGAAGTGTTGCAGCCTCTGCAGCTGGGTCTCCTATATCCTCCTCATCAATATCATGAAACTGATATGTATCAGAATCAGTAAGTGGTCCGAGGCACATATGCCTGCACATAATGCACATATGGGGCTCACATACATGTGAACTTCGATGAGATGTTGATGCACCAACAACATCCACAAGAGGCAACACTGAGCTGGTATGTGTGATCAACTAATCACTCAGTAAATGAATGACCCTAATAGTCTGTGAGGTAGCCTCTGCAATGATATCGGGATGCTGCACTAGAGGAGGGGGTGCGACATCAATGGGTGGGACAAAGGTAGTGGCCTTTCGACATTGGGAAGATGGCCTAGTCTGAGGAGCTCCTATGCCTATGCCCATGTTGGGCCTCATACTCCAATAATCAACATGTTGACCAAGCACAAACTCAGCATGCAATTTTTTAATGAAATAAAATGGGACCTCCAAATTGCTATGGGGTGGTTTATCAAAAACCATCCACCAACGATCCCAAAAGTTTGTGTGCATTGCTTCATTTGTGCACCATTTTATTGATAATTTAGGCTTTTTGTGGTCAACTGGTATTCTGATTTTAGGATTGACAAAAAGGGCAGCTATATCTTCCTTAGTTATATTAAGGGCCACAATCCCATCATGGTCAAGCCCGTCATCAAATTGGGCATGCATATCATCATGCCAATGAAGAGCAACATTATGTTGCTATGTGAGTGTGTCAATATGTCCAACAATTGTATTTAGTGTGGCAAGCATGGGACCTAATGTAGGTATATTTTGATACATGTTTTGGAAACCTTGTATCGTGTTCAAATTTTCTTGTATCAAATCTTGTAAAGATTTAGGGTTTAGATATGGGAGATTATTTTCAGGATCGTTATTTGGTGTGGGAGGGTTATTTTCTTCATTGTTGTCAGCCATGCCTGATTAAATAAAAAACAAATCTAAATTTCAATCTAATTTCATATATTATTACAAATATAAATACAAAACCCTATTTTAAAAAAAAATGCTACATTTAGCATGAAAATGAAATAAATTAATAAAAATTATATAAATAACTACTTATCGAATATGCTCAGAGTCAAATTTGTTGTTTCCAATATCAGGTACCCAAAAATATATTGGGTATATAAAAATTGTGGAAAGAAACTTGAAGAAAATCGTGCAAGGAAATGAAGAAAAGGGCTCGCAGGTTTCGGATTTATGCCACAGTTATCAGGTAGCTGATAAGGTCTATGCTTTGGTGGTAGGTTTTCCTAGGTGTATTGACACCCAGGCCTACTAAAAAGTCAACAAGCACTTTCATGCACTTTTGGATGATTGAAAAGTGAATATTTTTCACATCACCACTTTTTGGCCCCTCATGATCTTGCACATACCCGGCTATGAATTCTTTATATTCAGCCATTTGTAATATTTTTTACATAGAGCTCCAATAAAATTTTTTTTTAGAATTTCTTCTTTTCTAAAATCTTCATTTGGTATCAGAGCTTTAAGATTGTGAAGCTTTCAGCATGGCAAATAATTTGAAAATTCTAGAATTTGATGGAGTTGATTATCAATATTGGTCAATCAAGATGAAGACCTTTTTGATAGGAAAAGATTTTTGGGAGATCATTGAGTCAGGATATGAAGAACCTAAGAATTGGGATGATCTCACAGCTAATGAGAGGAGATTGAAGAAGGAAGCTGAGAAGAAGAATGCAATGGCTCTATTTCACATTAAAATGGCTCTTGAGAAGAGCTTGTTTCCTAGAATTGCTGATGCACAGACAAAAAAGGATGCCTGGAAGACTCTAAAAGATGCTTACCATGGCAATGACTAGATCAAGGTTGTGAATCTACAAACCTTGAAGAGAGAATATGAGAATTTGAAGATGAAGGAAAGTGAGAATGTTGGAGATTTTTGTGTAAGAGTCAAGGATGTGGTTCATAAAATGGCCACTTTGGGTGAACCTATGAGCCAAGAGCATGTGATACAAAAGGTATTGAGATCTCTAACCCCAAAATGGAATATTGTAGCAATTATTATGGAAAAAAGTAAAAATTTAGCCACCTTGGAGTTTGATGAGCTAGTTGGATCTATCATATCACATGAGGATAGAATAAGGGACACTTCTACTAGCATTAGTGAGAAGGCTTTTCCTTCCCAATTGAAAATTTCAAAGAATGATGGTGCTAGCAGCAACAATAACAACCATAGAGGTTCAGGAAGGGGTCAAAATCAGAACTTTTCAAGAGGAACTAGAGGAAGAGGAGGTGCTCAAGGAGGAAGAGGCTGAGGTAGATTTGATAAAAGAAACATTCAATGTTACCATTGTAATCGCTATAGACACTATGAGAAAGAGTGTAGGCTGAAATCGGGTAACAATAATGCAAATTATGCTCAACAAGATAAGGATCCTTCCTTAGCTAATTTATTCTTGTGTTATGGCAAAGCTGAAAATAATATGAGTGATGTTTGGTACTTGGATTTTGGGTTCTCTAACCATATGTCTGGTAACAAGGATATTTTTTCAAAGCTTGACGATGGCTATAGATCCAATATTACTCTTGGTAATAATAATATGGTGGAGGTTGCAGCCAAAGGAGCCATGGAAGTTCAGACAAAAGAAGGTATGAAAAGTTTTCAAGATATCTATTATACTTCAAAATTGAAGCATAATTTATTGAATGTTTGGGAAGCTATGTGAGAAGAATTATAGAGTTGTATTTGAAATTATGAAATGTACTATCTATGATAAGAATCAGGGAAATAAAGTGATTATAGTTGTTCCTATCACAAAGAATAGGATGTTTCCCTTGAAGTTTGGTGAAAATGACAATCAACTAGTGAATATGGCTTATGAAGATAAAAGTTGGTTGTGGCATCTCAAGTATGGTCATTTGAATTTTCATAGTTTGAAGATTCTAACATCAAATGTATTGGTTCTTGGATTGCCTAATGTTGAAGAGCACAACAAAATTTGTGAAGGATGTGTGAAAGGGAATCATGCAAGAGAATCATTCCCAAAAGGAAATGCATGGAGGGCTCATCACTTACTTCAGCTTATTCATTCTAATATTTGTGGTCCTATGCAAACACAAATTTTGGGTAAGTCATCATATTGTATCATCTTAAAATGGAAGCACTTCCATGTTAAGAGTGTTTAGCCCTCTGAGTAAGTGGTTTGGGGTCATGTTAAGCACCTTGATTGGGTCTTTTCATGTATTTGGCTTTCTCCCCACTTTCCACTTCTTCTCTGCGCTTAATTTCTTCATTCTAGGTGAAATTAGGTTTAAGGTCTTAAGGACTTTCCTAATTTTCTCTCTTCCATTGCTCCATTTTCTAGGTAGGATTTAGAAATGAGACCTCCTAGTCCATCAACATATCATTCAGAGGATTTTCTATCTGTTCCTGAGACTGGGTCCTGCTCAGACATCAAATTCTGCATTTTTGGCACCCCTGGAACTCTTGTTGTAGAATCTGGCAAAGTTAGGGTTTGAGGTCAAAGTTGACCTTAACCCTAACTAGGTTAGGGTCAACCTTGACCTTAACCTCTTCTTGCCAGAATTTCAAAGTTTTATTTGTCGGTAATTTAGTTTTTGAGAAAGTTATTTCCTGCTTCTAGGTCGGCTGTTTCAGGCTCCGAAATGGTAAATCCTTTAATGGTATTTAATCAAGGTATATTTTCTAAAGGTGAGGACCTAATTGGGATTTAATTCTTCAAGGTGGCCCATCTAGAGGAGTGTGCCCTAGATCACTATAAAAGGAGGCCTTCCTCTCTCATTTTCATATCTCATCTCAAGCATCCACACTCAAGCAATCAAGCATCTAAAGCTCTCAAGCATTCAAGAAAGTCTTCAAGCATTCAAGTGTTCAAGCATCCATCAAGGAGTTCCATTGTTAGCTATTGAAGGATTCAATCTCCTTGGAGCCCCCTTGAAGATCCATCCTTCTCCATCCATTCAAGCCTTCTCATATGCAAAGATCAAATCAAGATTGGTGTTGAAGATCAAAATACCATTGATTGGAGACATCCTATATCCATTGAAGCATTCCTACTTGTGGATTTGAGGATTTGAATCCTCTACAAGGACATCAACATAAGCGAGGTGATTTGTTTCAATTACTTTGTTTATGCACCATATATTTTAATTCAATTTCAAGGTTAATTCCTAAATTGGGGTTTGACTAAGGCAAACCCCCCATACAACCAAAAACCCCCATTTTCTTGCAGGTATAGGTGCAAAATCTCAGATCAGAGAGAGAATTTGGATACCCTTTTCAACAATCTTTCAAGATCTATGAACAGAATCAGAATCAGACTTCAAATAAATAATGTGGTCTTTGACCTTTTAAAAGGTCAAAGTCGACTTGTGTGAATTTGGAGAAAAGATTTTTGGGTTTTGTCCACCTCGGCATTTCCAGTCTAGAACAAGTGATGGAATCTTCAGAAAGTTCATATAGAAGCCAAAATTCAGCATTTTCTAGATCTGTCCTAATTCAAGGTTAGTATTTGCACTTCAATTATTTCAGATTTCAAGCTTAATCCAACTATAGGGAAGTATAGGGTTTCTCTCTCTTTTTCATATTCTTCATAGATTGATTCGATTGTGTATTAACCTCTTGGTTGATCAAATTGGATCTCTCTTTTGGGAATTTGGATTTAGGAGTGAATTGTACATTTTCCCCACACACATACACAAATAATGGTGATTCCAAATTACCATTATTCATTTTGGTGAACCCGACTAGCTTACTCTCTTTCTTTTTGGTGTTAGATTTCCTTTTCTCTTGTTAGTATTAGATTTGTCCTTTGTGATTGATCTTGTATGCTAATTAGATTTCATGTTCATGCATTATGTGTACTTAGTTTAGTTCATTTGCATTATATTGGTTTATGAGCTTTACTACCACTAGTCCTACTTATAACATTCCGATTAGAAGAAGTCGTAGAATCATGGGTGCCTTTGAACTTGAATCTTCTCCTTTCCTTAGGATCCCCGATGATAACTTGATTCTTCATCATTCTAATCCTACTATGGAGCAAAACTCTTCCCACTCATCTCATGATGAGGATGATACTTTAAGGGTTCCTCCTGAACAAGTCCAAAAACTTTCTACTGAACTTGATAAAATGGGTAATTGGCTTCTTCAAGAAAACCATGGTCAAGATTCTATTCAAGCTATAGAGGCTCTTAAGAAAGTTCTCCATGATAGTAATCAAGGTGCAAACCTCTTGCATGATATTACTCATCTTGTACATTCCAATGTTAAACCTTTAACTCAAGAGGCTCAGGATTTAGGTTTCACCACTCCTATCACTAGTGTTGAACCTCCTTCTAATCCTTTACCTAGTATTCCTATCTATACTCCTCCTTTGGTGACTATGACGGTTCCCTTTGTTCCTATGAGTGTTCCTCCCATGTCCCTTCCTACATCACAACCTTCATATCATTGTGTTCCTTTCACTTATTCCACTCCACTTCCAACTGGAGTTCCTAGTGTTCCTCCAGTTGTGTCTTCTATTCCTACAACCTCTTACACTTTACCTAGTGTGTCTAATGTTGCTACTCCTCATATTTTCTCTACTAATTCCACCATCATCATTTTGGCTCAAATTATATCATGCTTACAACAACAACTTGCTTCCTTAACTCAAAACAAGTTTAGTATTCCTACATGTGACATGGGAAGTCCTTTGTCTAGGGATATTATTTGAACTCCTATTCCTCAGCAAGTCGATATGCCTTGTCTTGAGAATTATAATGGAAAAGGAGATCCTGTTCATCATGTTAAAACATTCCAAATCCTTTGTAGTGATTATGCTCATGACCATAGGATTTTAGCCAAACTGTTTGCTCGAACCTTTCATGACAAGGCCTTACAGTGGTATTGTTCCTTGCCTCCTTATTCAATTCATTCCTTTCCACAACTTGCTAATGCCTTTATTCAACAAATTCAAAATAATATTGGCCCCCAAGTGTCTTTGATTGATTTAATGCATTGTAAACAAGGTGCTAAAGAAAAGTTAACTGAATTTATTGGTAGATTTAAGCATTTGCATGCTCAGATTTCTTATCCTGTTCCTGATATTGATATTCAATGTATGTTTATTTCAAATTTGCAAAAGGATATTAGAGATAAGATTCTACTTACTAAATTTCAACAACTTTGTGCTGCGCTTCATCATTATCAATTACAAGTGAGTCAGTTTGAGAGCAACACTCCAATGGCTCCTATTCCCGTTGATAAGAGTGATGCTGCTCCTAATCCAAATAAGTTTCAAAAATTCAATAATTATGTTAAGATAAACAAACAAGCGAATGCAGTTGCTGATCAGGTTGTTGTTGCATCTCATAATGCCACTTTTGCATCCACTACTTTTTGATTAAATCATACATTTACTCCTCTTTCTGAAACTTTACATGCTATTATGAATAGGTTGTTAGCTGCTAATATGATTACTTTACCTCCTATTCGACCTCTTTTACCTACTACGATTACATCTAAATCTTTTGATCAAAATTCTTTTTGTCAATATCATCGTCAGAATGGTCATGATACTGAGAGATGTTATTCTTTAAAACATAAGGTCCAAGATCTCATTGATGCTAAAGCTTTATCTGTTGATAATCTGGATAGTAGTGGGAATCAATCTATCTCTCCTCCTAATCAGAACCTTCAAATCTATATGAATCCTTTACCTACGCATGATACTAATACTATTTCTCAACCATCTACTATGGAAATTGTATATGATTCAAAAATGGATGATCTTAATCATGTCATTAATCAAGTGGAGCATGTTGCTAAGTCTATATTGCCACCTCAACCTTCACCTCAAGTTCAATCTCAACATCTAGTTAAACCTAAACCTAAAGTGAAACCTCAACCTAAACCTCAACAAAAATTTAAGGATAAAAGACCTCGGGAACTTTTGATTACCTTTGATGACTCTGAGATTATTAAGGCTCCTGATGGTCCCCTTTACATTGCTGCTAGGGTTGCTCAGATACCTGTCTTGTTGATCCTACCTCCTTAGTCAATGTTATCACTGAAGAAAATCTTTTTATGAAAAGCGTACAATGTGACTTCTATGATACATCAAATGTGTGGATTCAAACTTGTAATGGTTTTCTTTATCCCTCATTTGGTTCTATTACTTTACTGGTTGAAGTTTTTCAAAAACTTGTGAACACTATCTTTGTTGTGGTTCCTACTTCTAATCAATTTCAAGTTAAGCTAGGTTTGCCTTGGTTAACTACCATGCATGCTATTTCTTCACCTATACATAAGTGTCTTAAAATCATTCATGATGGCAAAGTGAAGATGATCAATCATAGTCTATATCAACCTTCTAGGCCTAGAGATTGTGCTGCTCTGGATTTCTTTTGGCCTTCATTACCTAATTCATGTCCTCCTCGCCCTGATAATCTTTTTCAATCATATCAAGCCTATAAGCATCATAAGATTCTTCAATTAAGCATACCTCCTATGGATCTTAATCATGGTCTTTTACCTACACCTTCGATACCTCCTTCAACTATGGCTTCTTGTTCTGTTAATCAAGTTCCTCCTACTAAATCTATCAAAGATCCTATGATTGCTCCTCCTATGGTTGATAATACTATTGATCTTCCTAAAGAACCTATGACAGATCCTATGATTGTTCCTCCTAGTCCTCATCTTATTTCAAATAAATCAAAATGTAACTGATCTGCTAATGAATGTCATAAAAAGCGTCGTGCTCATGCTAAAGCTAAAAGATCTCTATTTTCTATGGAT
Organism: Chamaecyparis obtusa; assembly: GCA_027943335.1. Taxonomy (NCBI): domain Eukaryota; kingdom Viridiplantae; phylum Streptophyta; class Pinopsida; order Cupressales; family Cupressaceae; genus Chamaecyparis; species Chamaecyparis obtusa. Next base: position 2,537,095 of record BSBK01001469.1, on the reverse strand, counting down.
ACACCTATGCATAATGTTGCTATTAATAATGATGTTCACATGCATGATTATGATGATTATATTCATATCTTAGATCCTATTTTGATTAATTTGGAAGAAAATGATACTCTTGATGATAATGATAATGTTATTGATGAATATGAAACTATTGACATTGACATTGATTTGCCAAATATGCTTTCATCTCAATTAACTCTTACACTTAGTGTCAAACATTGTGATTCTCAAGAGGATCCTTTTTTGGAATTGGCTATCATTCCTACTATATTGGATATAGTCCCTCTTGCAAGTTACCCACCTACCCCAAATGATATACAACGAGATGGGGAAAGTAGGCAGCATGCTTGATTGGCTTGTCCTTTGTGGTAGTTTTGTTGTGTGTTTTCCTACTGTTTTGTGCTTCTCCCGTAATGTATTTTATAAATGTTGTTAGATTCTTTTTTACGATCCTTGTTACTAGTTGGTACAAGGTGATGAAGGAATCGAAACTGTTGTTCACATTCCTCTATATGTCTCTCTATCCTTCTATGCATTGTTCAATGTTATGTTGTAAATGTGCTATTGTTCGTAAATGTTTCCTTGTGTAATCTACTTGGATTCGAGATATGGTAGCACTAAATCTTTTTGGTCTCCATGTCATGGTCTGAAAAGATTCTTCTTTGTATATCTTATGTGATCTTTCCTCCTTTGTGATTGTAGTTCTACTTCCTTTGGGGAATGATGTCAATTCATTTGCAATAATATCATATATATATTATCTTATGATCATACTGACCTCATGGTAGGTAGATCCCTTCCATGTTCTTTGTATGTTTCTGTGTTATTTCCCTTGATTTATCTTCGTCTGGGGGTATCTCAACATGGAAATGTAATCAGTGGAGTTGTTTATGTTTTTGTTAAAGCCATTGCTCTTGTTAAAGTGTTAGCAATGACTTTAACATGGGGGCATATGCTCTGCTCACTTATTACACACATGCACTTATAAAAAAATTCAAAACATGCTAAATCTTCTAAAGGTAACGCACATAAGTTGCTAAATCCCAAGGAAGACACACACTTTAAATTTGCTTTTCAATCTTTCTTTTTGGATTAAGAACTAATCCTTAAAGTATGGATTTATATTAGGATCTCTTGATCCCTCCAGTTTCAAATACACATATATTGTGATCCCTTAAGGTCAGAAGTGTCCTTAAGATTGGATCTCTTTTGTTTGTTATTTATTCTTATGGAATAGAATATTCCTAAGGATAAATCCTTGATGGGTTGACTAGTGAGTAGCCACATTCACTAGGCAATTCAATTCCATCTTTCCAGTTGCACCCTTTTTCCTATGTGGTTCACAATGGGACATAAGTTCTCATTGGGCAAGGTAATCACACTTTTTCTTTCTCTCTTTAGAGATGTCTCTCTTATCTATGATCTAAGAGTCAATGAAGACTTGAGTCCCTAGGGGCTTGGGATTTCTCTTTGTCCCTTAGATTATGATAAGATTATCTTGTAATTTTTATCTCCTTTACCAAGAGTTTGCATCGAGTCCATACTCTTGCTAAAGTGGGGGTTTAATGTATCATCTTAAATTGGAAGCACTTCCATGTTAAGAGCATTTAGCCCTCTGAGTAAGTGGTTTGGGGTCATGTTAAGCACCTTGATTAGGTCTTTGCATGTATTTGGCTTTCTCCCCACTTTCCACTTCTTCTCTGCACTTGATTTCTTCATTCTAGGTGAAATTAGGGTTAAGGTCTTAAGGAATTTCCTAATTTTCTCTCTTCCATGGCTCCATTTTCTAGGTAGGATTCAAAAATGAGACCTCCTAGTCCATCATCATATCATTCAGAGGATTTTCTATCTATTCCTGACACTGGGTCCTGCTCAGACATCAAATTCTGCATTTCTGGCACCCCTGGAACTCCTGTTGCAGAATCTCAAAAAGTTAGGGTTTGAGGTCAAAGTCAACCTCAACCCTGACCAAGTCAAGGTCGACCTCAACCTTGACCTCTTCCTACCAGAATTTCAAAGTTTCATTTGCCAGTAATTTAGTTTTCAGGAAAGTTATTTCTCGCTTCTGGGTCAGTTGTTTCGGGCTCTGAAATGGTAAATCCTTTAATGGTATTTAATCAAGGTATATTTTCTAAAGGTGAGGACCTAATTAGGATTTAATTCTTCAAGGTGGTCCATCTAGAGGAGTGTGCCCTAGATCACTATAAAAGGAGGCCTTCCTCTCTCATTTTCATATCTCATCTCAAGCATCCACACTCAAGCAATCAAGCATCTAGAGCTCTCAAGCATTCAAGAAAGTCTTCAAGCATTCAAGTGTTCAAGCATTCATCCATCAAGGAGTTCCATTGTTAGCTATTGAAGGATTCAATCTCCTTGGAGCCCCCTTGAAGATCCATCCTTCTCCATCCATTCAAGCCTTCTCATATGCAAAGATCAAATCAAGATTGGTGTTGAAGATCAAAATACCATTGATTGGAGACATCCTATATCCATTGAAGCATTCCTACTTGTGGATTTGAGGATTTGAATCCTCTACAAGGACATCAACATAAGCGAGGTGATTTTTTTCAATTACTTTGTTTATGCACCATATATTTCAATTCAATTTCAAGGTTAATTCCTAAATTGGGTTTTGACTAAGGGAAACCCCCCATACAACTAAAAACCTCCATTTTCTTGCAGGTATAGGTGTGAAATCTTGAATCAGAGAGTGAATTTGGATACCCTTTTCAGCAATCTTTCAGGATCTGCAAATAGAATCAGAATCAGACTTCAAATAAATAATGTGGTCTTTGACCTTTTAAAAGGTCAAAGTTGACTTGTGTGAATTTGGAGAAAAGATTTATGGGTTTTGTCTGCCTCGGTATTTCCAGTCTAGAACAAGTGACAAAATCTTTAGAAAGTTCATACAGAAGCCAGAATTCAACATTTTCCAGATCTGCCCTAATTCAAGGTTAGTATTTGCACTTCAATTATTTCAGATTTTAAGCTTAATCCAACTATAGGGAAGTATAGGGTTTCTCTCTCTTTTTTATATTCTTCATAGATTGATTCGATTGTGTATTAACCTCTTGGTTGATCAAATTGGATCTCTCTTTTGGGAATTTGGATTTAGGAGTGAATATTATATTTTCCCCACACACATACACAAATAATGGTGATTCCAAATTACCATTATTCACATATTTTATCACTTTTATTGATGATTACTCATGCATGTGTTGGGTTTATTTTTTGAAGACTAAGGATGAAGCCCTTGATACATTCAAGAGGTTTAAAGCCTATGTAGAGAATGAGAAAGGAAATACAATCAAATGTTTGAGAACAAATCGTGGAGGAGAGTATTGCTCCAAAGATTTTCAGAATTTTTTTGAGATGAATTGGATCAAGAGACAACTCACAACTACTTACACACCTCAACAAAATGGAGTGGCTGAAAGAAAGAACCGTACTATGGTAGAAATGGAAAGGAGCATGTTACAAACCAAGGGTTTGAACAATACTTTTTGGGCTGATTCATCTGCTACAATAGTCTATATTCTTTATAGGAGTCCTACAAGTGCCCTAGACAAGATGACTCCCTATGAAGCATGGTATGAGAAAAGGCCTACTATAAATCATTTTAAAGTTTTTGGTTTCTTGGCTTATGTTCATATACCTGATCAAAATAGACAAAAGTTAGATGTTAAAAGTGAACTGTGCATTTTTGTGGGTTATAGTGAGGAGAGCAAAGCTTATAGATTGTATAATCCTGTTACTAATAAGATTTTTGTCTCAAGAGATGTGATTTTTGATGAAGGGGGAGTTTATGGTCATCAAAAAGGCCATGTTGAAAAGCCAAAATCTATTTTGGATGATGATATTATTGATAATAATGATCATGAGCAGTCAACTAATGGTAGCCCCTCATCAAATTCAAGTGCAAGTTCATCTCCAAGTCGAAGTTCTACAAGAAGAATAACAAGATTAAGTGATATTTATCAGAGAAGTCAAAATAAAGAACATGAAGAAGATCCAATAGGCGAGACAGTAAATTTTGTATTACTTGCTAAAGCTGATTTTGAGCCATCATGTTTTGAAGATGCATGTACTAATGAGGTTTGGATGAAAGCAATGAATGAAGAGATGGATTCCATTGATAGAAATGAGACATGGGAGCTTGTAGAGCTTCCGCATGAGAAGAAGAAGATTGGAATGAAATGGGTATACAAGATCAAATATAATAGTGATGGGAGTGTGGAAAGATACAAGGCAAGATTGGTTGATAAAGGTTTCACTCAAAGGTATGGTATTGATTATAAAGAAACTTTTGCACCAGTAGCAAGACAAGAGACTATTAGAATGCTTATTTCACTTATAGCTCAAAAGAAATGGACTATTCATTACATGGATGTGAAAAGTGTCTTTCAAAATGGCTACTTAGAAGAGGAAGTATATGTGGGACAGCCACAAGGTTTTGAAGTTAAAGGCAAAGAAAATCATGTTTATAAGCTAAAGAAGGCTTTGTATGGCCTCAAGAAAGCACCACATGCATGGTATGCAAGGATTGATGAATATTTTCAGTAGAATGGCTTTCAAAGAAGTAAGAGTGAACCTACTATTTATTACAAGCAAGAAGGTAATGATATTATCATTGTGAGTTTTTATGTTGATGATTTGTTATATATGGGCAGTTGTTCTAAGATGAAAGAGGAATTCAAAGTTGCTATGATGAATGAATTTGAAATGAAAGATTTGGGTCTCATGAAGTATTTTTTGGGAATGGAGGTTTATCAACGTGAAAATGAAGTTTTTGTTTGTCAAACAAAGTATGCAAAGGATATGCTAAAGAAAATTGATATGGCTGATTGTAAACCTCTTTCTACTCCAATTTCTCATGGAGTTGTATTATGTAGAGATGATGGTGTTGATATTGTTGATGATACATCATATAGAAGTATTGTTGGTAGTTTGATGTTCTCACTCACACAAGGCCTGATATTTCTTACTCAGTTTCATTGGTTTCAAGGTATATGAAAAATCCATCAGAAGAACATATGAAGGTAGCCAAGAGAATTTTGAGGTATGTGAAAAAAACTCTTGATTTTGGAATTCACTATTCTTCTTAAAAAATTGAGCTTGTTGGCTTTAGTGATTCCGATTGGGGAGGTAGTTTGGATGACCGAAAATCTACATCTGGTAATTGTTTTTCTTTGGGTTCTGGTTTAATCACATGGAGTTCAAAGAAGAAAAGTATGGTTTCTCTCTCTTCTACAAAAGTGAAATATGTTGCAATCACTTTAGTAGGCACACAAGCTTTATGGCTCAGAAAGCTTCTTGAAGAAATTGTTGAGATTCAGGTTCAACCTACTGTGATTTTTTGTGACAACATTAGTGCCATTATATTTGCCAAGAATCCGGTTCATCATAGCAGGACCAAACACTTTGATTTGGAACAACGCTTCATTAGAGATTTGGTAAAAAATAATGCAATTGAATTGAAATACATCAACACAAAGGCACAGATAGCGGATATCTTCACAAAGGTGGTTGCAAAGGATCAATTTTTGACACTCAGAGATCAAATTGTTAGCCCTCTCAGCATCAAGGGGGAGTATGTGGATAAGTGATGCTGGAAAAAACATTTTTTGAAGAGTTTTTAGTTAGTTTTATTTGTTTTTATGGAAATAAGGAATGTGCAAAGATTTGCATATTTATATTTAGAATTTAGCTTTCTTTATTTTTTCAATTTTATTCCTTAGCAAATAAAACCTATCTAGATACATGTGTATCTAGTTTTCTTTCCTGTTTTTCCTATGGCTATGAATTCTTTATATTCAACCAGTTGTAATATTTTTTACATAGAGCTCCAGTAAAAGTTTTTTTTTTAGAATTTCTTCTTTTGTAAAATCTTCAAATCTAATATGCTCCCACATTTTGAGATTGATGCAGTTGACCATAAAAGAAGACATAAAAAATCTTGATACATAGAATTTCTTTTCTAAAAGAGGAAAAAATTGGACATCATTACTGATGCAGGAGCATCCTGGGTGTAAGAGCAATCTTGCATCACCCAAAAATATTTCTATTTTTGTATTCAATAAGGGCTATTTTGTGCAGAGCTGCTATTTATGGAAAGTTACTATTTTTGGTAATTTTTGTATGTGCTCAGAATGATCTGATTTCTTTCTTGGAGGTTCATTTTGGTCATATAAGTCTGCCAGTAAAGTTTCATTGCCAGATCAAGTGTATATTGGAAGATATTGAAGATTTTCGGTATTGGCAGCAGGGGACAGAAACTTTGAACTCGGTTTTGAAGGCTTTAGAGGCCCCGGATGAGGTCGAATTTTGGGCTGAATGAAGCTTGCTTAATTCAGGCGTTGTAGAGCTCCTCGCGCCCTTTCCGAAATGGGGTTACAATAGTCAATCGGGTCAACTGGTGATGACTTATGGTCTTCGGAAGTTGGGTCACCTGAAATGGCGGAAAATGATTTTTCTTCAAAATTTCTGTTCGGGTTTCAAAATTTATTTTGAGCCGACTATGATGTAATGAAATGTAAAATAAAAAAATAATTCTAAGTTTGGTCGGCCTTATTGGCTAAAATTCTGGAACCTTCCCAGGCGGTGGAAAATTGCCTATATAAGGAAGGCTGTATTGTTGTCTTAGGCAGTTCAGAATAGTTCTGGGTAGTAGATCTGGGTATTGATTCGAGGCTCTGTCCGATAGAATATTGTAAGGGAATGCCCATGTGGCTTTGCATATTGTAATTCTGAAAGTTTGTAATTCCACACTTGTGGAGATAATAAGAAGCCAATTTTCTGTTCTTGCATATTGTTGTTGTTTCTCTATTTCTGTTATGCATTTGTGGTATTAAGGGGAGCACCCTTCATCAAGTGGTATCAGAGCAGGAGTTCTTGAGTGTGTAAACAGATCGCCGACTGTGAGGCAGTTTGCACCAGGACCGTGGCTAGGGTTTCAGCGCGCATCGCGAAAATGCCTCCACGAAGGGAACGTGGCGGAAGAGCTGGTGTTGTAACACCTGAGGTTAGAGAGCTGCAGAGACAAGTGCGAGCATTGCAAGAAGAGATTCGCAGAGGAATGAACCTTAATGTCAGAGACGAAAGCGAGGATGAAGCCGAAGAAGAATATCAAGAAGGAGAAGTTGAAATTGTGAACCAGGAGGAAGAAAGACTTTTTCGGGCGATTTCCAAGATTGGGAAAAGACCTAAGATTGAGGTTCCTACATTTTCTGGAAATCTTAACCCAGAGGAATTGATCGACTGGATCAATGAATGTGAAGAATATTTTGAATATGAAGATGTTGAGGATCCTGATAGGGTCAAATTTGCGAAGGCCAGACTGAAAGGTCATGCGAAGATCTGGTGGCAAGAAATTCAATTGGAGCGAAATAGAAGAGGGAAAGATAAAATCACAAGATGGGATCGGATGGTGGATAAATTGAAGCGACAGTTCATTCCTGTTGATTATGAGCTTGACCTACTGAAGAAAATGCAAAGTTTGAAGCAAGCAGGAAGATCTGTTCAGGAGTATACAGAGGAGTTCTATCGACTTCTCATCAGAACAGGCCATGCAGAAGCTGATAAAGAGAAAGTTGCCCGATACCTTAATGGGTTAAGGCCAAGCATTCAAGAGGAGTTGAATCTGGTTCGAATGAACAGTATTGAAGAGGCATACCAGTTTGCCCTAAAAGTAGAGGAAAAGCTGAACAAGAAGTTTGAGAGCAGACAAAACGGAAGAGGTCGCGGTGCACGATCTGGTGGACGGTCATATGGTGGTCGAAATGAAGATCCGAAAAAGAAGGATGAGGCCAGTAGCAGTCAAAATCAGCGAGGAAATAATTTCAATCGCTTCCAGGATCAGAATAATAGAGATCAGAGAGGAAGAGGAAGAGGACAAGGATCTGGAAGAGGTGGCTTCCGTGGAACATGTTTTCACTGTGGAGAAGAAGGTCATAGGGCATTTGAATGTCCTCAGCGCCAAGGCAGAACGGACAGGAGAAATGAAGGCCAGGCCAGAGTCGCACATGTAGATGAAGATGCCAGATCATCAAATTCTGAAGATGCTGAAAGAGGAGAAACGTTGATTAACAGGAGAGTCCTGTTGAGTGGTGAGAATGAACCTGAGCAAAGGAGGAGCCTGTTTCGCACCAGGTGCAAGTGTGAAGGTAAATGTTGTGATGTGATTATTGATAGTGGAAGCACTGACAATTTGGTGTCAGAAGAGATGGTGACAAAGTTGAAGCTCAAGAGACACAAACACCCACATCCATATCGGATTGCCTGGGTACAGGATGACCACAAGGTCATGGTCAATGAACAATGCCTAGTGAAGTTCAAGATCGGCGGGTACCAAGATGAGGTACTATGTGATATCATCTCTATGGATGCATGTCATATGTTATTGGGTAGACCGTGGTAGTTTGACAGATGTGCTGTACACGATGGTCGTGCGAATACCTATTCCCTGACAAAGGATGGAGTGCGACATAAGCTAAAGCCATTGAAGGAGACCGAAGAAAAGGTATGCGGTAATGCAAGGATAACTTTTGTTGATGGAAGAAATTTCCTAGATGGTATGAGGCATGAGCATGTATGTTTTGCTTTAATTCCAAAAGCTGGTAAAGAGGAAGTAGAAGATGTTCTTGTAGAAGTTGCAGATTTGTTGAATGAGTTTCAAGATATTGTATCCGATAACGTGCCTGATGGATTACCACCAGTCAGGAAGATCAGTCATCAGATGGACTTGATCCCAGGAGCGAGTTTACCAAATAAGGTAGCACACAGAATGACACCTGCAGAAAGTGAGGAGTTGACCAGACAAGTACATGAGTTGTTACAGAAAGGATTGATTCGAGAGAGTCTGAGTCCCTGTGCAGTACCAGCGGTATTAGCACCAAAGAAGAATGGAGAGTGGAGGATGTGTACAGATTCTAGGGCAATAAACAAGATCAAAATCAAGTACAGGTTTCCATTACCACGAATGGATGATATTATGGACTGTTTGAGTGGAGCTGTGTATTTTTCAAAGATAGATCTGAAAAGTGGATATCATCAGATTCGGATCAGAGAAGGAGATGAATGGAAGACTGCCTTCAAGACAAAGGAAGGACTGTATGAGTGGTTAGTCATGCCTTTTGGGCTAACCAATGCACCGAGCACTTTCATGCGGCTCATGAACGAGGTTCTGAAAGAATTTCTGGGTAAGTTTGTCATTGTTTACCTAGATGATATTTTGATCTTTAGTAAGACATTGGATGAGCATATGATGCATATTCGTATGGTATTTGAGAAGCTGAGAGAAGAGAAATTGTTGATTAATTTGAAGAAGTGCAGTTTTGTGAAGAAAGAGTTGGTGTATTTGGGGTTTGTAGTTTCAGGAGAAGGTCTAAAAATGGACCCAGAGAAGGTACAGGCTATCCTTGAATGGCCTACTCCAAGGAATGCTACTGAGGTAAGATCTTTTCATGGTCTAGCTAGCTTTTATAGAAAGTTTATCAGAAACTTTAGCAGTATTTGTGGACCCTTGACTGAAACAATGAGAGGGGATAGAAAAGAGTTTAAGTGGACTAATGGGGCAGAAAAGAGTTTTCAATTGTTGAAACAAAAAGTTACAGAACAACCTGTTTTAGCACTTCCAGATTTTAATAAGGTGTTTCAAGTAGATTGTGATGCTAGTGGTACTGCAATAGGAGCTGTTATGAGCCAAGAAGGTAAACCTGTTGCTTATTTCAGCGAGAAGTTAAATGATGCCAAGAGGAAATATTCTGTTTATGATCAAGAATTTTATGCTATAGTTCAAGCATTAAAGAAGTGGAGACACTATCTGCTTCCTAAGGAGTTTGTTTTGTATACTGATCATCAAGCTTTGCAATATTTGAATAGTCAAGGAAAATTGAATCAAAGGCATTTGAAATGGGTTGAGTTTTTGCAGAGTTATACATTTGTTTTGAAATACAGAAGTGGAAAGTCTAATAGGGTTGCAGATGCTCTTAGCAGAAGGCAACTATTGCTGACAGAAATGCAGATTGAAGTGGTTGGGTTCAAGGAGCTCAAGAATTTGTATCCAGAGGATCCTGATTTTGGTGAAGCTTGGAAAGCTTGTACAGAACTTGTTACTCTAGACAGGACGAAATGGTTGGATTTCATCATCCAGGATGATATGCTATTCAGAGGGAGTCAGTTGTGCATTCCACGAAGTTCTATGAGGGAGAATCTCATCAAGGAGAAGCATAGTGGAGGATTGGCTGGACACTTTGGTCGTGATAAAACCCTTGCTTTGGTTAGTGAGAATTATTATTGGCCACAATTGCAGCAAGATGTGAAGAAGTTTGTACAGAGTTGCAGAGTATGTCAGATGGCGAAAGGAGTGAAGCAGAATACAGGGTTGTATCAGCCATTACCTATACCAGAGAAGCCTTGGGAGGATATCAGTATGGACTTTGTTCTTGGTTTACCGAGGACACAGCGGGGACATGATTCAATTTTTGTGGTAGTTGACAGATTTTCAAAGATGGCACATTTCATTCCCTGCAAGAAGACTAATGATGCTGTTCATGTAGCAGAATTATTTTTCAGAGAAGTAGTGAGACTTCATGGTTTGCCAAAGACCATAGTTTCAGATCGGGACACTAAGTTTGTTGGATATTTCTGGCGTACATTGTGGAAGAAGTTAAAGATAGATTTGAAGTTCAGTTCATCACATCATCCACAGACTGATGGACAAACAGAGGTGGTGAATAGGAGTTTGGGAAATTTGCTGAGATGTTTGGTTGGAGATAAGCCAACAGGATGGGATTTGATTTTACCACAGGCAGAATTTGCATACAATAATTCTGTCAACAGGAGCACTGGTAAATCACCATTCCAGATTGTATATGGAAGCAGTCCAAGAAATGCATCTGAATTGAGGAAGATAGATAAAGGAGAAATAAGTAGTGCTGAAGCTGAGGATTTTGCAGAACACTTGAAGAACATCCATGAGGAGGTGAGGAAGCATATTGCCAAGATGAACGCACAGTATAAGGCTAAGGCAGATGAGAAAAGGAGGTATAAGGAATTTCAAGTTGGTGATGAAGTCATGGTTCATTTGCGGAAGGAGCGGTTTCTAGTTGGTACATATAACAAGCTGAAAATGAAGAAGTTTGGACCATGTAGGATACTGAAGAAACATGATTCAGGAAACGCATATGAGGTAGAATTGCCTACTGAGCTAAATATTTCACCAGTGTTTAACATTTCAGACCTGACAGAGTATCATGAAGGAGGTGTTGAAGATGAGATCACAGCAGCGCAGTGGAGTATTCCGGCAACTAGTTCAGACACTAAGGAGATCGAAGATATACTGGACAGTCGTATTGGCAGAAGCACAAGGAACAGGATATATGAAGAATATCTGGTCAAGTGGAAAGGACGACCTATTGAAGATTCATCATGGCTGACAAAGGAGGAGATTAGCCGTCTTGGTTTTCCTCTGCACACCTGAGTCGTGACAGGGTCACTTCTCAAATTACCCCGGGTGTCTGATGCAGGAGCATCCTGGGTGTAAGAGCAATCTTGCATCACCCAAAAATATTTCTATTTTTGTATTCAATAAGGGCTATTTTGTGCAGAGCTGCTATTTATGGAAAGTTACTATTTTTGGTAATTTTTGTATGTGCTCAGAATGATCTGATTTCTTTCTTGGAGGTTCATTTTGGTCATATAAGTCTGCCAGTAAAGTTTCATTGCCAGATCAAGTGTATATTGGAAGATATTGAAGATTTTCGGTATTGGCAGCAGGGGACAGAAACTTTGAACTCGGTTTTGAAGGCTTTAGAGGCCCCGGATGAGGTCGAATTTTGGGCTGAATGAAGCTTGCTTAATTCAGGCGTTGTAGAGCTCCTCGCGCCCTTTCCGAAATGGGGTTACAATAGTCAATCGGGTCAACTGGTGATGACTTATGGTCTTCGGAAGTTGGGTCACCTGAAATGGCGGAAAATGATTTTTCTTCAAAATTTCTGTTCGGGTTTCAAAATTTATTTTGAGCCGACTATGATGTAATGAAATGTAAAATAAAAAAATAATTCTAAGTTTGGTCGGCCTTATTGGCTAAAATTCTGGAACCTTCCCAGGCGGTGGAAAATTGCCTATATAAGGAAGGCTGTATTGTTGTCTTAGGCAGTTCAGAATAGTTCTGGGTAGTAGATCTGGGTATTGATTCGAGGCTCTGTCCGATAGAATATTGTAAGGGAATGCCCATGTGGCTTTGCATATTGTAATTCTGAAAGTTTGTAATTCCACACTTGTGGAGATAATAAGAAGCCAATTTTCTGTTCTTGCATATTGTTGTTGTTTCTCTATTTCTGTTATGCATTTGTGGTATTAAGGGGAGCACCCTTCATCAAGTGGTATCAGAGCAGGAGTTCTTGAGTGTGTAAACAGATCGCCGACTGTGAGGCAGTTTGCACCAGGACCGTGGCTAGGGTTTCAGCGCGCATCGCGAAAATGCCTCCACGAAGGGAACGTGGCGGAAGAGCTGGTGTTGTAACACCTGAGGTTAGAGAGCTGCAGAGACAAGTGCGAGCATTGCAAGAAGAGATTCGCAGAGGAATGAACCTTAATGTCAGAGACGAAAGCGAGGATGAAGCCGAAGAAGAATATCAAGAAGGAGAAGTTGAAATTGTGAACCAGGAGGAAGAAAGACTTTTTCGGGCGATTTCCAAGATTGGGAAAAGACCTAAGATTGAGGTTCCTACATTTTCTGGAAATCTTAACCCAGAGGAATTGATCGACTGGATCAATGAATGTGAAGAATATTTTGAATATGAAGATGTTGAGGATCCTGATAGGGTCAAATTTGCGAAGGCCAGACTGAAAGGTCATGCGAAGATCTGGTGGCAAGAAATTCAATTGGAGCGAAATAGAAGAGGGAAAGATAAAATCACAAGATGGGATCGGATGGTGGATAAATTGAAGCGACAGTTCATTCCTGTTGATTATGAGCTTGACCTACTGAAGAAAATGCAAAGTTTGAAGCAAGCAGGAAGATCTGTTCAGGAGTATACAGAGGAGTTCTATCGACTTCTCATCAGAACAGGCCATGCAGAAGCTGATAAAGAGAAAGTTGCCCGATACCTTAATGGGTTAAGGCCAAGCATTCAAGAGGAGTTGAATCTGGTTCGAATGAACAGTATTGAAGAGGCATACCAGTTTGCCCTAAAAGTAGAGGAAAAGCTGAACAAGAAGTTTGAGAGCAGACAAAACGGAAGAGGTCGCGGTGCACGATCTGGTGGACGGTCATATGGTGGTCGAAATGAAGATCCGAAAAAGAAGGATGAGGCCAGTAGCAGTCAAAATCAGCGAGGAAATAATTTCAATCGCTTCCAGGATCAGAATAATAGAGATCAGAGAGGAAGAGGAAGAGGACAAGGATCTGGAAGAGGTGGCTTCCGTGGAACATGTTTTCACTGTGGAGAAGAAGGTCATAGGGCATTTGAATGTCCTCAGCGCCAAGGCAGAACGGACAGGAGAAATGAAGGCCAGGCCAGAGTCGCACATGTAGATGAAGATGCCAGATCATCAAATTCTGAAGATGCTGAAAGAGGAGAAACGTTGATTAACAGGAGAGTCCTGTTGAGTGGTGAGAATGAACCTGAGCAAAGGAGGAGCCTGTTTCGCACCAGGTGCAAGTGTGAAGGTAAATGTTGTGATGTGATTATTGATAGTGGAAGCACTGACAATTTGGTGTCAGAAGAGATGGTGACAAAGTTGAAGCTCAAGAGACACAAACACCCACATCCATATCGGATTGCCTGGGTACAGGATGACCACAAGGTCATGGTCAATGAACAATGCCTAGTGAAGTTCAAGATCGGCGGGTACCAAGATGAGGTACTATGTGATATCATCTCTATGGATGCATGTCATATGTTATTGGGTAGACCGTGGTAGTTTGACAGATGTGCTGTACACGATGGTCGTGCGAATACCTATTCCCTGACAAAGGATGGAGTGCGACATAAGCTAAAGCCATTGAAGGAGACCGAAGAAAAGGTATGCGGTAATGCAAGGATAACTTTTGTTGATGGAAGAAATTTCCTAGATGGTATGAGGCATGAGCATGTATGTTTTGCTTTAATTCCAAAAGCTGGTAAAGAGGAAGTAGAAGATGTTCTTGTAGAAGTTGCAGATTTGTTGAATGAGTTTCAAGATATTGTATCCGATAACGTGCCTGATGGATTACCACCAGTCAGGAAGATCAGTCATCAGATGGACTTGATCCCAGGAGCGAGTTTACCAAATAAGGTAGCACACAGAATGACACCTGCAGAAAGTGAGGAGTTGACCAGACAAGTACATGAGTTGTTACAGAAAGGATTGATTCGAGAGAGTCTGAGTCCCTGTGCAGTACCAGCGGTATTAGCACCAAAGAAGAATGGAGAGTGGAGGATGTGTACAGATTCTAGGGCAATAAACAAGATCAAAATCAAGTACAGGTTTCCATTACCACGAATGGATGATATTATGGACTGTTTGAGTGGAGCTGTGTATTTTTCAAAGATAGATCTGAAAAGTGGATATCATCAGATTCGGATCAGAGAAGGAGATGAATGGAAGACTGCCTTCAAGACAAAGGAAGGACTGTATGAGTGGTTAGTCATGCCTTTTGGGCTAACCAATGCACCGAGCACTTTCATGCGGCTCATGAACGAGGTTCTGAAAGAATTTCTGGGTAAGTTTGTCATTGTTTACCTAGATGATATTTTGATCTTTAGTAAGACATTGGATGAGCATATGATGCATATTCGTATGGTATTTGAGAAGCTGAGAGAAGAGAAATTGTTGATTAATTTGAAGAAGTGCAGTTTTGTGAAGAAAGAGTTGGTGTATTTGGGGTTTGTAGTTTCAGGAGAAGGTCTAAAAATGGACCCAGAGAAGGTACAGGCTATCCTTGAATGGCCTACTCCAAGGAATGCTACTGAGGTAAGATCTTTTCATGGTCTAGCTAGCTTTTATAGAAAGTTTATCAGAAACTTTAGCAGTATTTGTGGACCCTTGACTGAAACAATGAGAGGGGATAGAAAAGAGTTTAAGTGGACTAATGGGGCAGAAAAGAGTTTTCAATTGTTGAAACAAAAAGTTACAGAACAACCTGTTTTAGCACTTCCAGATTTTAATAAGGTGTTTCAAGTAGATTGTGATGCTAGTGGTACTGCAATAGGAGCTGTTATGAGCCAAGAAGGTAAACCTGTTGCTTATTTCAGCGAGAAGTTAAATGATGCCAAGAGGAAATATTCTGTTTATGATCAAGAATTTTATGCTATAGTTCAAGCATTAAAGAAGTGGAGACACTATCTGCTTCCTAAGGAGTTTGTTTTGTATACTGATCATCAAGCTTTGCAATATTTGAATAGTCAAGGAAAATTGAATCAAAGGCATTTGAAATGGGTTGAGTTTTTGCAGAGTTATACATTTGTTTTGAAATACAGAAGTGGAAAGTCTAATAGGGTTGCAGATGCTCTTAGCAGAAGGCAACTATTGCTGACAGAAATGCAGATTGAAGTGGTTGGGTTCAAGGAGCTCAAGAATTTGTATCCAGAGGATCCTGATTTTGGTGAAGCTTGGAAAGCTTGTACAGAACTTGTTACTCTAGACAGGACGAAATGGTTGGATTTCATCATCCAGGATGATATGCTATTCAGAGGGAGTCAGTTGTGCATTCCACGAAGTTCTATGAGGGAGAATCTCATCAAGGAGAAGCATAGTGGAGGATTGGCTGGACACTTTGGTCGTGATAAAACCCTTGCTTTGGTTAGTGAGAATTATTATTGGCCACAATTGCAGCAAGATGTGAAGAAGTTTGTACAGAGTTGCAGAGTATGTCAGATGGCGAAAGGAGTGAAGCAGAATACAGGGTTGTATCAGCCATTACCTATACCAGAGAAGCCTTGGGAGGATATCAGTATGGACTTTGTTCTTGGTTTACCGAGGACACAGCGGGGACATGATTCAATTTTTGTGGTAGTTGACAGATTTTCAAAGATGGCACATTTCATTCCCTGCAAGAAGACTAATGATGCTGTTCATGTAGCAGAATTATTTTTCAGAGAAGTAGTGAGACTTCATGGTTTGCCAAAGACCATAGTTTCAGATCGGGACACTAAGTTTGTTGGATATTTCTGGCGTACATTGTGGAAGAAGTTAAAGATAGATTTGAAGTTCAGTTCATCACATCATCCACAGACTGATGGACAAACAGAGGTGGTGAATAGGAGTTTGGGAAATTTGCTGAGATGTTTGGTTGGAGATAAGCCAACAGGATGGGATTTGATTTTACCACAGGCAGAATTTGCATACAATAATTCTGTCAACAGGAGCACTGGTAAATCACCATTCCAGATTGTATATGGAAGCAGTCCAAGAAATGCATCTGAATTGAGGAAGATAGATAAAGGAGAAATAAGTAGTGCTGAAGCTGAGGATTTTGCAGAACACTTGAAGAACATCCATGAGGAGGTGAGGAAGCATATTGCCAAGATGAACGCACAGTATAAGGCTAAGGCAGATGAGAAAAGGAGGTATAAGGAATTTCAAGTTGGTGATGAAGTCATGGTTCATTTGCGGAAGGAGCGGTTTCTAGTTGGTACATATAACAAGCTGAAAATGAAGAAGTTTGGACCATGTAGGATACTGAAGAAACATGATTCAGGAAACGCATATGAGGTAGAATTGCCTACTGAGCTAAATATTTCACCAGTGTTTAACATTTCAGACCTGACAGAGTATCATGAAGGAGGTGTTGAAGATGAGATCACAGCAGCGCAGTGGAGTATTCCGGCAACTAGTTCAGACACTAAGGAGATCGAAGATATACTGGACAGTCGTATTGGCAGAAGCACAAGGAACAGGATATATGAAGAATATCTGGTCAAGTGGAAAGGACGACCTATTGAAGATTCATCATGGCTGACAAAGGAGGAGATTAGCCGTCTTGGTTTTCCTCTGCACACCTGAGTCGTGACAGGGTCACTTCTCAAATTACCCCGGGTGTCTGATGCAGGAGCATCCTGGGTGTAAGAGCAATCTTGCATCACCCAAAAATATTTCTATTTTTGTATTCAATAAGGGCTATTTTGTGCAGAGCTGCTATTTATGGAAAGTTACTATTTTTGGTAATTTTTGTATGTGCTCAGAATGATCTGATTTCTTTCTTGGAGGTTCATTTTGGTCATATAAGTCTGCCAGTAAAGTTTCATTGCCAGATCAAGTGTATATTGGAAGATATTGAAGATTTTCGGTATTGGCAGCAGGGGACAGAAACTTTGAACTCGGTTTTGAAGGCTTTAGAGGCCCCGGATGAGGTCGAATTTTGGGCTGAATGAAGCTTGCTTAATTCAGGCGTTGTAGAGCTCCTCGCGCCCTTTCCGAAATGGGGTTACAATAGTCAATCGGGTCAACTGGTGATGACTTATGGTCTTCGGAAGTTGGGTCACCTGAAATGGCGGAAAATGATTTTTCTTCAAAATTTCTGTTCGGGTTTCAAAATTTATTTTGAGCCGACTATGATGTAATGAAATGTAAAATAAAAAAATAATTCTAAGTTTGGTCGGCCTTATTGGCTAAAATTCTGGAACCTTCCCAGGCGGTGGAAAATTGCCTATATAAGGAAGGCTGTATTGTTGTCTTAGGCAGTTCAGAATAGTTCTGGGTAGTAGATCTGGGTATTGATTCGAGGCTCTGTCCGACAGAATATTGTAAGGGAATGCCCATGTGGCTTTGCATATTGTAATTCTGAAAGTTTGTAATTCCACACTTGTGGAGATAATAAGAAGCCAATTTTCTGTTCTTGCATATTGTTGTTGTTTCTCTATTTCTGTTATGCATTTGTGGTATTAAGGGGAGCACCCTTCATCAAGTGGTATCAGAGCAGGAGTTCTTGAGTGTGTAAACAGATCGCCGACTGTGAGGCAGTTTGCACCAGGACCGTGGCTAGGGTTTCAGCGCGCATCGCGAAAATGCCTCCACGAAGGGAACGTGGCGGAAGAGCTGGTGTTGTAACACCTGAGGTTAGAGAGCTGCAGAGACAAGTGCGAGCATTGCAAGAAGAGATTCGCAGAGGAATGAACCTTAATGTCAGAGACGAAAGCGAGGATGAAGCCGAAGAAGAATATCAAGAAGGAGAAGTTGAAATTGTGAACCAGGAGGAAGAAAGACTTTTTCGGGCGATTTCCAAGATTGGGAAAAGACCTAAGATTGAGGTTCCTACATTTTCTGGAAATCTTAACCCAGAGGAATTGATCGACTGGATCAATGAATGTGAAGAATATTTTGAATATGAAGATGTTGAGGATCCTGATAGGGTCAAATTTGCGAAGGCCAGACTGAAAGGTCATGCGAAGATCTGGTGGCAAGAAATTCAATTGGAGCGAAATAGAAGAGGGAAAGATAAAATCACAAGATGGGATCGGATGGTGGATAAATTGAAGCGACAGTTCATTCCTGTTGATTATGAGCTTGACCTACTGAAGAAAATGCAAAGTTTGAAGCAAGCAGGAAGATCTGTTCAGGAGTATACAGAGGAGTTCTATCGACTTCTCATCAGAACAGGCCATGCAGAAGCTGATAAAGAGAAAGTTGCCCGATACCTTAATGGGTTAAGGCCAAGCATTCAAGAGGAGTTGAATCTGGTTCGAATGAACAGTATTGAAGAGGCATACCAGTTTGCCCTAAAAGTAGAGGAAAAGCTGAACAAGAAGTTTGAGAGCAGACAAAACGGAAGAGGTCGCGGTGCACGATCTGGTGGACGGTCATATGGTGGTCGAAATGAAGATCCGAAAAAGAAGGATGAGGCCAGTAGCAGTCAAAATCAGCGAGGAAATAATTTCAATCGCTTCCAGGATCAGAATAATAGAGATCAGAGAGGAAGAGGAAGAGGACAAGGATCTGGAAGAGGTGGCTTCCGTGGAACATGTTTTCACTGTGGAGAAGAAGGTCATAGGGCATTTGAATGTCCTCAGCGCCAAGGCAGAACGGACAGGAGAAATGAAGGCCAGGCCAGAGTCGCACATGTAGATGAAGATGCCAGATCATCAAATTCTGAAGATGCTGAAAGAGGAGAAACGTTGATTAACAGGAGAGTCCTGTTGAGTGGTGAGAATGAACCTGAGCAAAGGAGGAGCCTGTTTCGCACCAGGTGCAAGTGTGAAGGTAAATGTTGTGATGTGATTATTGATAGTGGAAGCACTGACAATTTGGTGTCAGAAGAGATGGTGACAAAGTTGAAGCTCAAGAGACACAAACACCCACATCCATATCGGATTGCCTGGGTACAGGATGACCACAAGGTCATGGTCAATGAACAATGCCTAGTGAAGTTCAAGATCGGCGGGTACCAAGATGAGGTACTATGTGATATCATCTCTATGGATGCATGTCATATGTTATTGGGTAGACCGTGGTAGTTTGACAGATGTGCTGTACACGATGGTCGTGCGAATACCTATTCCCTGACAAAGGATGGAGTGCGACATAAGCTAAAGCCATTGAAGGAGACCGAAGAAAAGGTATGCGGTAATGCAAGGATAACTTTTGTTGATGGAAGAAATTTCCTAGATGGTATGAGGCATGAGCATGTATGTTTTGCTTTAATTCCAAAAGCTGGTAAAGAGGAAGTAGAAGATGTTCTTGTAGAAGTTGCAGATTTGTTGAATGAGTTTCAAGATATTGTATCCGATAACGTGCCTGATGGATTACCACCAGTCAGGAAGATCAGTCATCAGATGGACTTGATCCCAGGAGCGAGTTTACCAAATAAGGTAGCACACAGAATGACACCTGCAGAAAGTGAGGAGTTGACCAGACAAGTACATGAGTTGTTACAGAAAGGATTGATTCGAGAGAGTCTGAGTCCCTGTGCAGTACCAGCGGTATTAGCACCAAAGAAGAATGGAGAGTGGAGGATGTGTACAGATTCTAGGGCAATAAACAAGATCAAAATCAAGTACAGGTTTCCATTACCACGAATGGATGATATTATGGACTGTTTGAGTGGAGCTGTGTATTTTTCAAAGATAGATCTGAAAAGTGGATATCATCAGATTCGGATCAGAGAAGGAGATGAATGGAAGACTGCCTTCAAGACAAAGGAAGGACTGTATGAGTGGTTAGTCATGCCTTTTGGGCTAACCAATGCACCGAGCACTTTCATGCGGCTCATGAACGAGGTTCTGAAAGAATTTCTGGGTAAGTTTGTCATTGTTTACCTAGATGATATTTTGATCTTTAGTAAGACATTGGATGAGCATATGATGCATATTCGTATGGTATTTGAGAAGCTGAGAGAAGAGAAATTGTTGATTAATTTGAAGAAGTGCAGTTTTGTGAAGAAAGAGTTGGTGTATTTGGGGTTTGTAGTTTCAGGAGAAGGTCTAAAAATGGACCCAGAGAAGGTACAGGCTATCCTTGAATGGCCTACTCCAAGGAATGCTACTGAGG
Source organism: Chamaecyparis obtusa (assembly GCA_027943335.1). Lineage (NCBI taxonomy): Eukaryota > Viridiplantae > Streptophyta > Pinopsida > Cupressales > Cupressaceae > Chamaecyparis > Chamaecyparis obtusa. Next base: position 2,516,626 of record BSBK01001469.1, on the reverse strand, counting down.
TAAGATCTTTTCATGGTCTAGCTAGCTTTTATAGAAAGTTTATCAGAAACTTTAGCAGTATTTGTGGACCCTTGACTGAAACAATGAGAGGGGATAGAAAAGAGTTTAAGTGGACTAATGGGGCAGAAAAGAGTTTTCAATTGTTGAAACAAAAAGTTACAGAACAACCTGTTTTAGCACTTCCAGATTTTAATAAGGTGTTTCAAGTAGATTGTGATGCTAGTGGTACTGCAATAGGAGCTGTTATGAGCCAAGAAGGTAAACCTGTTGCTTATTTCAGCGAGAAGTTAAATGATGCCAAGAGGAAATATTCTGTTTATGATCAAGAATTTTATGCTATAGTTCAAGCATTAAAGAAGTGGAGACACTATCTGCTTCCTAAGGAGTTTGTTTTGTATACTGATCATCAAGCTTTGCAATATTTGAATAGTCAAGGAAAATTGAATCAAAGGCATTTGAAATGGGTTGAGTTTTTGCAGAGTTATACATTTGTTTTGAAATACAGAAGTGGAAAGTCTAATAGGGTTGCAGATGCTCTTAGCAGAAGGCAACTATTGCTGACAGAAATGCAGATTGAAGTGGTTGGGTTCAAGGAGCTCAAGAATTTGTATCCAGAGGATCCTGATTTTGGTGAAGCTTGGAAAGCTTGTACAGAACTTGTTACTCTAGACAGGACGAAATGGTTGGATTTCATCATCCAGGATGATATGCTATTCAGAGGGAGTCAGTTGTGCATTCCACGAAGTTCTATGAGGGAGAATCTCATCAAGGAGAAGCATAGTGGAGGATTGGCTGGACACTTTGGTCGTGATAAAACCCTTGCTTTGGTTAGTGAGAATTATTATTGGCCACAATTGCAGCAAGATGTGAAGAAGTTTGTACAGAGTTGCAGAGTATGTCAGATGGCGAAAGGAGTGAAGCAGAATACAGGGTTGTATCAGCCATTACCTATACCAGAGAAGCCTTGGGAGGATATCAGTATGGACTTTGTTCTTGGTTTACCGAGGACACAGCGGGGACATGATTCAATTTTTGTGGTAGTTGACAGATTTTCAAAGATGGCACATTTCATTCCCTGCAAGAAGACTAATGATGCTGTTCATGTAGCAGAATTATTTTTCAGAGAAGTAGTGAGACTTCATGGTTTGCCAAAGACCATAGTTTCAGATCGGGACACTAAGTTTGTTGGATATTTCTGGCGTACATTGTGGAAGAAGTTAAAGATAGATTTGAAGTTCAGTTCATCACATCATCCACAGACTGATGGACAAACAGAGGTGGTGAATAGGAGTTTGGGAAATTTGCTGAGATGTTTGGTTGGAGATAAGCCAACAGGATGGGATTTGATTTTACCACAGGCAGAATTTGCATACAATAATTCTGTCAACAGGAGCACTGGTAAATCACCATTCCAGATTGTATATGGAAGCAGTCCAAGAAATGCATCTGAATTGAGGAAGATAGATAAAGGAGAAATAAGTAGTGCTGAAGCTGAGGATTTTGCAGAACACTTGAAGAACATCCATGAGGAGGTGAGGAAGCATATTGCCAAGATGAACGCACAGTATAAGGCTAAGGCAGATGAGAAAAGGAGGTATAAGGAATTTCAAGTTGGTGATGAAGTCATGGTTCATTTGCGGAAGGAGCGGTTTCTAGTTGGTACATATAACAAGCTGAAAATGAAGAAGTTTGGACCATGTAGGATACTGAAGAAACATGATTCAGGAAACGCATATGAGGTAGAATTGCCTACTGAGCTAAATATTTCACCAGTGTTTAACATTTCAGACCTGACAGAGTATCATGAAGGAGGTGTTGAAGATGAGATCACAGCAGCGCAGTGGAGTATTCCGGCAACTAGTTCAGACACTAAGGAGATCGAAGATATACTGGACAGTCGTATTGGCAGAAGCACAAGGAACAGGATATATGAAGAATATCTGGTCAAGTGGAAAGGACGACCTATTGAAGATTCATCATGGCTGACAAAGGAGGAGATTAGCCGTCTTGGTTTTCCTCTGCACACCTGAGTCGTGACAGGGTCACTTCTCAAATTACCCCGGGTGTCTGATGCAGGAGCATCCTGGGTGTAAGAGCAATCTTGCATCACCCAAAAATATTTCTATTTTTGTATTCAATAAGGGCTATTTTGTGCAGAGCTGCTATTTATGGAAAGTTACTATTTTTGGTAATTTTTGTATGTGCTCAGAATGATCTGATTTCTTTCTTGGAGGTTCATTTTGGTCATATAAGTCTGCCAGTAAAGTTTCATTGCCAGATCAAGTGTATATTGGAAGATATTGAAGATTTTCGGTATTGGCAGCAGGGGACAGAAACTTTGAACTCGGTTTTGAAGGCTTTAGAGGCCCCGGATGAGGTCGAATTTTGGGCTGAATGAAGCTTGCTTAATTCAGGCGTTGTAGAGCTCCTCGCGCCCTTTCCGAAATGGGGTTACAATAGTCAATCGGGTCAACTGGTGATGACTTATGGTCTTCGGAAGTTGGGTCACCTGAAATGGCGGAAAATGATTTTTCTTCAAAATTTCTGTTCGGGTTTCAAAATTTATTTTGAGCCGACTATGATGTAATGAAATGTAAAATAAAAAAATAATTCTAAGTTTGGTCGGCCTTATTGGCTAAAATTCTGGAACCTTCCCAGGCGGTGGAAAATTGCCTATATAAGGAAGGCTGTATTGTTGTCTTAGGCAGTTCAGAATAGTTCTGGGTAGTAGATCTGGGTATTGATTCGAGGCTCTGTCCGACAGAATATTGTAAGGGAATGCCCATGTGGCTTTGCATATTGTAATTCTGAAAGTTTGTAATTCCACACTTGTGGAGATAATAAGAAGCCAATTTTCTGTTCTTGCATATTGTTGTTGTTTCTCTATTTCTGTTATGCATTTGTGGTATTAAGGGGAGCACCCTTCATCAATTACGACCATTATATATTTATGGACCACTCAATTATAATCATGTTGATGAATGGCTCCAAACTCTAGTCTTCAAATAATTCAAATTGGTCATGTTAAGGAATTAGTGAGAGCTTTCTTGATGGTTAGAAAGTAAGAGCTTTCTTGATGGTTCTTGGAATGAGAAAGCTTATAAGAAAGCTTACAATGTTTTTGGATCTAAATATGACACATATAATGGCTTACCCAAAGTGTGTGCAAAGGCCACAAGTTTTCCTAAACCTTGGATCATTCGTTTCAATCCAAGGAATTTGATTTTGGAAAGAAAAAGTCCTTCCCTCTTTGAGATCAGAATTTGTTTTCATCTATGGAGAAATCCCAAATAGATCTTGGTTGGAACCCAGAGTTTGGCCTTGTGTAAGGTCTTGCTGATTCCTACAATCTAGATTTTGAAAGAGGCAAATTCTAATTTTTATAATTATTCTTATTTTAATATTATTTTTGTATATGTATATGTTTGAAGTTTGTTGTCAATCAATTAACTACTTCTAATTTGAATAAAATCTTTTCATTGTGATAAATAAGATTACAATCTAAGTTTGTTTATTTAAATGAACAAATGATTGATTCTTTAAACTAACACTTATACCCAAGGAGACACAAAGTTATGAGGATATGAAAGTATTTTTAATTTAATTTAAGATGAATGTATAATTTTAATTATATTTATGTTTTGTTAGTATGACTTTGAGATGCATTCAATATTTTGTAAAACAATAGAAAATTATTTGAATTTTGTATTTTCTTATAGTTAATTGAAGAAAATATTTGCAACATTTCTTATTTGAAAAGAAAAGAAATATTAGAAAAATAATATCATTATACTGATACGTGATTTGTCCATAAAGTAGTCTATTTTCAAAGAAAAATATTGAAACATTTATGTAATTCTAAAGAGGAAGCATAATATCCAAATAAATATATTTTAAAAGACTATTTTTTTTATGAATAGAGGCCTTCACTATTAATAGAAATATTAAAGTACAATATTCACAAAAAAAGGGGCCGGGGGAATGAATCACCCCACAAGTTCACACGACACTAAGGCCGGAAACAAAAAACTATTCATAAAAAAAAACTATAAAAACAAAAATGAAATATCAAAAAGGATTTGATTTTTTATGATCTAGTGTACAAAGCTTGGGGCAATATAATAGAAGCAAATTAGGGGAAAATATTCTAAATTCAACCTAATTAATTAGATAGGATAGATTTCATGAATCCAAATTGTTTGTAAGGCTTTTGGAACTTTTGAGAATTGAAAATAATAGAATAAGATAGATTCTTTTGGTAATCCTTCGTTGTAATATTTTGCATAATATTTCTATAGTTTTTGGCTATGATTCTTTATAGAATCATATTTATTTACAAGAAAATATATATTAAATTAAATAAATATTTGATATATCAACTTAATGAATTGAATAAACATATATGATGTGATTTGATACATTCTCATATGATTTGATTTAATAGATGGTTATATGATATGATCATTAATTATGGTTAGACGGTTACATGATTTGATTTGTTTTGATTTGATAGATGGTTATAAAAAATAACACTAATATGTAACTAATGGACCATTAGTAATATAAATAATCTAGAACTAACATGTCATAAGTAATCTAACTAATGTCATTAGTAACCTAACTAATGTCTTAAGGGGAGGTCTTAAGGGGATCTTTAACTAATAAGTAATCTAATGGACCATAAGCAATATAAGTAATCTAGAATTAATATGTCATAAGTAATCTAACTAATGTCATTAGTAACCTAACTAACGTCTTAAGGAGAGGTCTTAAGGGGATGTCTTAAGGGGATATGTAATTATTAAGTAATCTAATTGAACTATCATAAAAAGTAACAAATTAATATGTAATTAATGAACTTTAAGTAATTTCTATACATAATATCATCCATTTAGCACGTTCACCTTAACAAGCATAAAAGCATTTATAAAACTACATATAAAAATCATTGAGCCATCAAAGCATACATATAAAACCATATGTATAAAATCATATATAAAAGCATACGTAACTATATATTTGATGAAGGGTGCTCCCCTTAATACCACAAACACATAACAGAAACAAAGAAATAACAACAATATGCAAGAATAGAAAATTGGCTTCTTATTATCTCCACAAATGTGGAATTACAAACTTTCAGAATTACAATATGAAAAGCCACATGGGCATTCCCTTACAATATTCTGTAGGACAAAGCCTCGAATCAATACCTAGATCTACTACCCAGAACTGTCCCGAACTGCCTAAGACAACACTAAAGCCTTCCTTATATAGGCAATTTTCCACCGCCTGGGAAGGTTCCAGAATTTTTAGCCAACAAGGCCGACCAAACTTAGAATTATTTTATTTTTCATTTTATTACATCAAAGTTGGCTCAAAATAACTTTTGAAACCCAAACAGAAATTTTGAAGGAAAATCATTTTTCGCCATTTCAAGTGACCCAACTTCCAGAGACCATAAGTCATCACCCGTTGACCCAATTGACTATTATAACCCCATTTCGGAAAGGGCACGAAGAGCTCTACAACACTTGAATCAAGTAAGCTTCATTCAGCCAAAAATTTGACCTCATCTGGGGCCTCTAAAGCCTTCAAAATTGAGTTCAAAGTTTTTGTACCCTGTCTCCAAAACTAAAAAGTTTTAATATCTTCAAAACCAGACTTGATCTAGCAACGAAACTTTATAGGCAGGCTGATATGACTAAGATGAACCTCCAAATTTGAAATTAGAACATTCCAAGATCGTATGACCAACTTACTAAAAATAGAAAGTTTCCATAAATAACAGCTCTACACAAGATAGCCCTTATTGAAAAGAAACCAAAAATATTTTTGGGTGATGCAAGATTGCTCTTACACCTAGGATGCTCCTGCATCAAACAGCTGGGGTAATTTGAGAAGGGACCCTGTCATGACTCAGGTGTGAAGAGGGAAACCAAGACAGTTAAACTCCTACTTTGTCAGCCATGATGAATCTTCAACAGGTCATCCTTTCCACTTGACCATATATTCTTCATATGTCCTGTTCCTTGTGCTTCTACCAACACGACTGTCCAGTATATCCTCAATCTCCTTAGTATCTGAACTAGTTGCTGGAATACTCCATTATGCTGCTGTGATCTCATCTTCAACACCTCCTTCATGATACTTTGTCAAATCTGAAATGTTAAACACTGGTGAAATATTCAGCTCAGTAGGCAATTCTACCTCATATGCATTTTCTGAATCATGCTTCTTCAGTATCTTACATGGCCCAAACTTCTTCATTTTTAGCTTGTTGTATGTACCAACTAGAAATCGCTCCTTCCACAAATGAACCATGACTTCATCTCCAACCTAAAATTTCTTATGCCTCCTTTTCTCATCTACCTTAGCCTTATACTGTGCATTCATCTTGGTAATGTGCTTCCTCACCTCCTCATGGATGTTCTTTAAATGTTCTGCAAAATCCTCAGCTTCAGCACTACTTATTTCTCCTTTATCTATCTTCCTCAACTTAGATGCATTTCTGGGACTACTTCCATATACAATCTCGAATGGTGATTTACCAGTGGTCCTATTGACATAATTATTATATGCAAATTCCACCTGTGGTAAAATCAAATCCCCTCCTGTTGACTTATCTCCAACCAAACATCTTAGCAAATTCCCCAAACTCCTATTCACCACCTCTATCTGTCTATCAGTCTATGGATGATGTGATGAACTAAACTTCAAATCTATCTTCAAATTCTTCCATAATGTATGCCAAAAATATCCAACAAACTTAGTGTCTCGATCTGAAACTATGGTCTTTGGCAAACCATGTAGTCTCACTACTTCTCTGAAAAACAATTCTGCTACATGAACAACATCATTAGTCTTCTTGTAGGGAATAAAATGTGTCATCTTTGAAAATTTGTCAACCACCACAAAAATTGAATCATGTCCCCGCTGAGTCCTCGATAAACCAAGAACAAAGTCCATACTGATATCCTCCCAAAGCTTCTCTGGTATAGGTAATGGCTGATACAACCCTGTATTCTGCTTCACTCCTTTCACCATCTGACATACTCTACAACTTTGTACAAACTTCTTCCCATCTTGCTGCAACTGTGGCCAATAATAATTCTCACTAACCAAAGCAAGGGTTTTATCATGACCAAAATGTCCAGCCAATCCTCTGCTATGCTTCTCTTTGATGAGATTCTCCCTCATAGAACTTCATGGAATGCACAACTGACTCCCCTTGAATAGCATATCATCCTGAATGATAAAATTCAACCACTTCATTATGTTTAGAGTAATAGGTTCTTTACAAGCTTTCCATGCTTCACCAAAATCAAGATCCTCTAGATACAAATTCTTGAGTTCCTTGAACCCAACCACCTCAATCTGCATCTCTGTTAGCAATAGTTGCCTTCTACTAAGTGCATCTGGAACCTTGTTAGACTTTCCACTTCTATGTTTCAAAATAAATGTATAACTCTGTAAAAACTCAACCCATTTCAAAAGTCTTTGATTCAACTTTCCTTGACTATTCAAATATTGCAAAGCTTGATGATCAGTATACAAAACAAAATCCTTAGGAAGCAGATAGTGTCTCCACTTCTTCAATGCAACTATAGCATAAAAATCCTGATCATAAACATAATATTTTGTCTTGGCATCATTCAACTTCTCACTGAAATAAGCAATAGGTTTACCTTCTTGGCTCATAACAGCTCCTATTGCAGTACCACTAGCATCACAGTCTACTTGAAACACCTTATTAAAATCTAGAAGTGCTAAAACAGGCTGTTCTATAACTTTCTATTTCAACAGTTTAAAACTCTTATCTACCCCATTAGTCCACTTGAACTATTTTCTATCCCCTCTCATTGTTTTAGTCAAGGGCCCACAAATATTGCTAATTTTTTTTTATAAACTTTCTATAAAAGCTAGCCAAACCATGAAAATATCTTACCTCAGTAGCACTCCTTGGAGTAGGCCATTCAAGGATAGCCTGTACTTTCTCTAAATCCATTTTCAGACCTTCTGCTGAAACTACAAATCCCAAATACACTAATTCCTTCTTCACAAAACTACACTTCTTCAAATTAATCAACAATTTTTCATCTCTCAACTTCTCAAACACCATAAAAATATGCATCATATGCTCCCCCAATGTCTTGCTAAAGATCAAAATATCATCTAGGTAAACAATGACAAACTTACCCAAAAATTCTTTCAGAACCTTGTTCATGAGCCGCATGAAAGTGCTCAGTGCATTGGTTAGCCCAAAAGGCATGACTAACCACTCATACAGTCCTTCTTTTGTCTTGAAGGTAGTCTTCCATTCATCTCCTTCTCTGATCCAAATCTGGTGATATCCACTCTTTAGATCTATCTTTGAGAAATACACAGCCCTACTCAAACAGTGCATAATATCATCCATTCGTGGCAATGGAAACTGGTACTTGATTATGATCTTATTTATTGCTCTAGAATTTGTACACATCCTCCATTCTCCATTCTTCTTTGGTGCTAATACTGCTGGTACAACATAGGGACTCAGACTCTCTCGAATCAACCCCTTTTGCAATAACTCATGTACTTGTCTGTTCAACTCTTCACTTTCTGCTAGTGTCATTCTATGTGTTGCCTTGTTTGGAAAACTGGCTCCTAGAATCAAATCCATCTGATGACTAATCTTCCTTACCGGTGGTAATCTGTCAAGTACATTATCAGATACAATATCTTGAAACTCATTCAACAAATCTGCAACCTCTACAAGTACATCCTCCATTTCCTCTTTACTAGCTTTTGGAATTAAAGCAAAACACACATGCTCATGCCTCATACCATCTAGGAATTTTCTTCTATCAACAAAAGTTATTCCTGCATTACCACATAACTTTTCTTTAGTCTCCTTCAATGGCTTTAGCTTATGTCACACTCCATCCTTTGTCAGGGAATAGGTATTCACATGACCATCATGTACAAAACATCTATCAAACTCCCACGGCCTACCCAACAACATGTGACATGCATCCATAGGTATGATATCACCTAATACCTCATCATGGTACCCACCAATCTTAAACTTTACTAGGCACTGTTCACTGACCATGACCTTGTGGTCATCTTGCACCCAGGCAATCC